>CATORF010000403.1:0-426000 GCA_951804975.1 Anthophora plumipes
TGAGATATGCATTTTCTGCCATAATCTTGGAGAGACTTCTGTCCGAAGTATGCAGAATCATCGAGAGCGCTCTTTTCAAGCTATTTAATGCGAGAAACACGTTTTCTGGGGTTTTCACCACACCATAGTTCGTTGGATATGCAGAACAGGTGATATCTTGGTTTTCGAGGGGTTTCAAGCTGAGATATGCATTTTCTGCCATAATCTTGGAGAGACTTCTGTCCGAAGTATGCAGAATCATCGAGGTCGCACTTTTCGAGCTATTTAATGCGAGAAACACGTTATCTGGTGTTTTCACCACACCACAGTGCGTTTGATATGCAGAACCGGCGATATCTTGGTTTTTGTGGGGTTTCAAGCTGAGATATGCATTTTTTACGATAATCTTGGTGAGACTTCTGTCCGAAGTATGCAGAATCATCGAGATCGCACTTTTCGAGCTATTTAATGCGAGAAACACGTTATCTGGTGTTTTCACCACTCCACAGTGCGTTTGATATGCAGAACCGGCGATATCTTGGTTTTTGTGGGGTTTCTAGCTGAGATATGCAATTTCTACGAACATCTTGGTTAGACTTCTGTCCGAAGTATGCTTAATCATCGAGATCGCTCGTTTCGAGCTATTTAATGCGAGAAACACGTTATCTGGTGTTTTCAAAACTCCACAGTGCGTATGATATGCAGAACCGACGATATCTTGGTTTTCGTGGGGTTTCAAGCTCAGATATGCATTTTCTGCGATAATCTTGGTGAGACTTCTGTCCGAAGTATGCAGAGTCATCGAGATCGTACTTTTCGAGCTATTTAATGCGAGAAACACGTTTTCTGGGGTTTTCACCACTCCACAGTTCGTTGGATATGCAGAACAGGAGATATCTTGGTTTTCGTGGGGTTTCTAGCAGAGATATGCATTTTCTGCGATAATCTTGGAGACACATCAGTCCGAAGTATGCAGAAACATCGAGAGCGCTCTTTTCGAGCTATTTAATGCGAGGAACACGTTATCTGGTGTTTTCACCACTCCACAGTGCGTTTGATAATCAGAACCGGCGATATCTTGGTTTTTGTTGGGTTTCAAGCTGAGATATGCATTTTTTACGATAATCTTGGTGAGACTTCTGTCCGAAGTATGCAGAATCATCGAGATCGCTCGTTTCGAGCTATTTAATGCGAGAAACACGTTATCTGGTGTTTTCTCCACTCCACAGTGCGTTTGATAATCAGAACCGGCGATATCTTGGTTTTTGTTGGGTTTCAAGCTGAGATATGCATTTTTTACGATAATCTTGGTGAGACTTCTGTCCGAAGTATGCTTAATCATCGAGATCGCTCTTTTCGAGCAATTTAATGCGAGAAACACGTTTTCTGGGGTTTTCACCACACCAGAGTTCGTCGGATATGCAGAACAGGTGATATCTTGGCTTTCGAGGGGTTTCAAGCTGAGATATGCATTTTCTGCGATAATCTTGGAGAGACTTCTGTCCGAAGTATGCAGAATCATCGAGATCGCTCTTTTCGAGCTATTTATTGCGAGAAACAAGTTATCTGGTGTTTTCACCACTCCACAGTGCGTTTGATATGCAGAACCAGCGATATCTTGGTTTTCGTGGGGTTTCAAGCTCTGATATGCATTTTCGGCGATAATCTTGGTGAGATTTCTGTCCGCAGTATGCAGAAACATCGAGAGCGCTCTTTTCGAGCTATTTAATGCGAGAAACACGTTTTCTGGGGTTTTCACCACACCACAGTTCGTTGGATATGCAGAACAGGTGATATCTTGGTTTTCGAGGGGTTTCAAGCTGAGATATGCATTTTCTGCGATAATCTTGGTGAGACTTCTGTCCGAAGTATGCAGAAACATCGAGAGCGCTCTTTTCGAGCTATTTAATCCGAGAAACTCGTTTTCAGGGGTTTTCACCACTCCACAGTTCGTTGGATATGCAGAACCGGAGATATGTTGGTTTTCGTCGGGTTTCATGCTGAGATATGCATTTTCTACGATAAGCTAGGTGAGACATCTGTCCGAAGTATGCAGAAACATCGAGAGCGCTCTTTTCGAGCTATTTAATGCGAGAAACACGTTTTCTGGGGTTTTCACCACACCATAGTTCGTTGGATATGCAGAACAGGTGATATCTTGGTTTTCGAGGGGTTTCAAGCTGAGATATGCATTTTCTGCCATAATCTTGGAGAGACTTCTGTCCGAAGTATGCAGAATCATCGAGAGCGCTCTTTTCAAGCTATTTAATGCGAGAAACACGTTTTCTGGGGTTTTCACCACACCATAGTTCGTTGGATATGCAGAACAGGTGATATCTTGGTTTTCGAGGGGTTTCAAGCTGAGATATGCATTTTCTGCCATAATCTTGGAGAGACTTCTGTCCGAAGTATGCAGAATCATCGAGATCGCACTTTTCGAGCTATTTAATGCGAGAAACACGTTATCTGGTGTTTTCACCACACCACAGTGCGTTTGATATGCAGAACCGGCGATATCTTGGTTTTTGTGGGGTTTCAAGCTGAGATATGCATTTTTTACGATAATCTTGGTGAGACTTCTGTCCGAAGTATGCTTAGTCATCAAGATCGCTCTATTCGAGGTATTTAATGCGAGAAACACGTTATCTGGTGTTTTCAGCACTCCACAGTGCGTTTGATATGCAGAACCAGCGATATCTTGGTTTTCTTGGGGATTCAAGCTCAGATATGCAATTTCTACGAACATCTTGGTTAGACTTCTGTCCGAAGTATGCTTAATCATCGAGATCGCTCGTTTCGAGCTATTTAATGCGAGAAACACGTTATCTGGTGTTTTCAAAACTCCACAGTGCGTATGATATGCAGAACCGACGATATCTTGGTTTTCGTGGGGTTTCAAGCTCAGATATGCATTTTCTGCGATAATCTTGGTGAGACTTCTGTCCGAAGTATGCAGAGTCATCGAGATCGTACTTTTCGAGCTATTTAATGCGAGAAACACGTTTTCTGGGGTTTTCACCACTCCACAGTTCGTTGGATATGCAGAACAGGAGATATCTTGGTTTTCGTGGGGTTTCTAGCAGAGATATGCATTTTCTGCGATAATCTTGGAGAGACATCAGTCCGAAGTATGCAGAAACATCGAGAGCGCTCTTTTCGAGCTATTTAATGCGAGAAACACGTTATCTGGTGTTTTCACCACTCTACAGTGCGTTTGATAATCAGAACCGGCGATATCTTGGTTTTTGTTGGGTTTCAAGCTGAGATATGCATTTTTTACGATAATCTTGGTGAGACTTCTGTCCGAAGTATGCTTAATCATCGAGATCGCTCTATTCGAGCAATTTAATGCGAGAAACACGTTTTCTGGGGTTTTCACCACACCAGAGTTCGTCGGATATGCAGAACAGGTGATATCTTGGCTTTCGAGGGGTTTCAAGCTGAGATATGCATTTTCTGCGATAATCTTGGAGAGACTTCTGTCCGAAGTATGCAGAATCATCGAGATCGCTCTTTTCGAGCTATTTATTGCGAGAAACAAGTTATCTGGTGTTTTCACCACTCCACAGTGCGTTTGATATGCAGAACCAGCGATATCTTGGTTTTCGTGGGGTTTCAAGCTCAGATATGCATTTTCTGCGATAATCTTGGTGAGATTTCTGTCCGAAGTATGCAGAATCATCGAGATCGCTCTTTTCGAGCTATTTAATGCGAGAAACACGTTTTCTGGGGTTTTCACCACACCACAGTTCGTTGGATATGCAGAACAGGTGATATCTTGGTTTTCGAGGGGTTTCAAGCTGAGATATGCATTTTCTGCGATAATCTTGGAGAGACTTCTGTCCGAAGTATGCAGAATCATCGAGATCGCTCTTTTCGAGCTATTTAATGCGAGAAACACGTTTTCTAGGGTTTTCACCACACCACAGTTCGTTGGATATGCAGAACAGGTGATACCTTGGTTTTCGAGGGATTTCAAGCTGAGATATGCATTTTCTGCGATAATCTTGGAGAGACTTCTGTCCGAAGTATGCAGAATCATCGAGATCGCACTTTTCGAGCTATTTAATGCGAGAAACACGTTATCTGGTGTTTTCACCACTCCACAGTGCGCTTGATATGCAGAACCGGCGATATCTTGGTTTTTGTGGGGTTTCAAGCTGAGATATGCAATTTCTACGAACATCTTGGTTAGACTTCTGTCCGAAGTATGCTTAATCATCGAGATCGCTCGTTTCGAGCTATTTAATGCGAGAAACACGTTATCTGGTGTTTTCAAAACTCCACAGTGCGTATGATATGCAGAACCGACGATATCTTGGTTTTCGTGGGGTTTCAAGCTCAGATATGCATTTTCTGCGATAATCTTGGTGAGACTTCTGTCCGAAGTATGCAGAGTCATCGAGATCGTACTTTTCGAGCTATTTAATGCGAGAAACACGTTTTCTGGGGTTTTCACCACTCCACAGTTCGTTGGATATGCAGAACAGGAGATATCTTGGTTTTCGTGGGGTTTCTAGCAGAGATATGCATTTTCTGCGATAATCTTGGAGACACATCAGTCCGAAGTATGCAGAAACATCGAGAGCGCTCTTTTCGAGCTATTTAATGCGAGGAACACGTTATCTGGTGTTTTCACCACTCCACAGTGCGTTTGATAATCAGAACCGGCGATATCTTGGTTTTTGTTGGGTTTCAAGCTGAGATATGCATTTTTTACGATAATCTTGGTGAGACTTCTGTCCGAAGTATGCAGAATCATCGAGATCGCTCGTTTCGAGCTATTTAATGCGAGAAACACGTTATCTGGTGTTTTCTCCACTCCACAGTGCGTTTGATAATCAGAACCGGCGATATCTTGGTTTTTGTTGGGTTTCAAGCTGAGATATGCATTTTTTACGATAATCTTGGTGAGACTTCTGTCCGAAGTATGCTTAATCATCGAGATCGCTCTTTTCGAGCAATTTAATGCGAGAAACACGTTTTCTGGGGTTTTCACCACACCAGAGTTCGTCGGATATGCAGAACAGGTGATATCTTGGCTTTCGAGGGGTTTCAAGCTGAGATATGCATTTTCTGCGATAATCTTGGAGAGACTTCTGTCCGAAGTATGCAGAATCATCGAGATCGCTCTTTTCGAGCTATTTATTGCGAGAAACAAGTTATCTGGTGTTTTCACCACTCCACAGTGCGTTTGATATGCAGAACCAGCGATATCTTGGTTTTCGTGGGGTTTCAAGCTCAGATATGCATTTTCGGCGATAATCTTGGTGAGATTTCTGTCCGAAGTATGCAGAAACATCGAGAGCGCTCTTTTCGAGCTATTTAATGCGAGAAACTCGTTTTCTGGGGTTTTCACCACTCCACAGTTCGTTGGATATGCAGAACCGGAGATATTTTGGTTTTCGTCGGGTTTCATGCTCAGATATGCATTTTCTACGATAAGCTAGGTGAGACATCTGTCCGAAGTATGCAGAAACATCGAGAGCGCTCTTTTCGAGCTATTTAATGCGAGAAACTCTTTTTCTGGGGTTTTCAACACTCCGCAGTTCGTTGGATATGCAGAACCGGAGATATCTTGGATTTCGTGGGGTTCCAAGCTGAGCTATGCATTTTTTACGATAATCTTGGTGAGACTTCTGTCCGAAGTATGCTTAATCATCGAGATCGCTCGTTTCGACCTATTTAATGCGAGAAACATGTTATCTGGTGTTTTCAGCACTCCACAGTGCGTTTGATATGCAGAACCAGCGATATCTGGGTTTTCGTCGGGTTTCAAGCTGAGATATGCATTTTTTACGATAATCTTGGTGAGACTTCTGTCCGAAGTATGATTGATCATCGAGATCGCTCGATTCAACCTATTTAATGCGAGAAACACGTTATCTGGTGTTTTCAACACTCCACAGTGCGTATGATATGCAGAACCGGCGATATCTTGGTTTTCGTGGGGTTTGAAGCTGAGATATGCATTTTCTGCGATAATCTTGGTGAGACATCTGTCCGAAGTGTGCAGAATCATCGAGATCGCTCGTTTCGAGCTATTTAGTGCGAGAAACACGTTATCTGGTGTTTTCACCACTCCACAGTGCGTTGGATATGCAGAACCGGAGATATTTTGGTTTTCGTCGGGTTTCATGCTGAAATATGCATTTTCTACGATAAGCTTGGTGAGACATCAGTTCGAAGTATGCAGAAACATCGAGAGCGCTGTTTTCGAGCTATTTAATGCGAGAAACACGTTTTCTGGGGTTTTCACCACACCACAGTTCGTTGGATATGCAGAACAGGTGATATCTTGGTTTTCGAGGGGTTTGAAGCTGAGATATGCATTTTCTGCGATAATCTTGGAGAGACTTCTGTCCGAAGTATGCAGAATCATCGAGATCGCTCTTTTCGAACTATTTAATGCGAGAAACAAGTTATCTGGTGTTTTCACCACTCCACAGTGCGTTTGATATGCAGAACCTGCGATATCTTGGTTTTCGAGGGGTTTCAAGCTGAGATATGCATTTTTTACGATAATCTTGGTGAGACTTCTGCCCGAAGTATGATTGATCATCGAGATCGCTCGTTTCGACCTATTTAATGCGAGAAACACGTTATCTGGTGTTTTCACCACTCCACAGTGCGTATGATATGCAGAACCGGCGATATCTTGGTTTTCGTGGGGTTTGAAGCTGAGATATGCATTTTCTGCGATAATCTTGGTGAGACATCTGTCCGAAGTGTGCAGAATCATCGAGATCGCTCGTTTCGAGCTATTTAGTGCGAGAAACACGTTATCTGGTGTTTTCACCACTCCACAGTGCGTTGGATATGCAGAACCGGAGATATTTTGGTTTTCGTCGGGTTTCATGCTGAAATATGCATTTTCTACGATAAGCTTGGTGAGACATCAGTTCGAAGTATGCAGAAACATCGAGAGCGCTGTTTTCGAGCTATTTAATGCGAGAAACACGTTTTCTGGGGTTTTCACCACACCACAGTTCGTTGGATATGCAGAACAGGTGATATCTTGGTTTTCGAGGGGTTTGAAGCTGAGATATGCATTTTCTGCGATAATCTTGGAGAGACTTCTGTCCGAAGTATGCAGAATCATCGAGATCGCTCTTTTCGAACTATTTAATGCGAGAAACAAGTTATCTGGTGTTTTCACCACTCCACAGTGCGTTTGAATATGCAGAACCTGCGATATCTTGGTTTTCGAGGGGTTTCAAGCTGAGATATGCATTTTTTACGATAATCTTGGTGAGACTTCTGTCCGAAGTATGCTTAGTCATCAAGATCGCTCTATTCGAGCTATTTAATGCGAGAAACACGTTATCTGGTGTTTTCAGCACTCCACAGTGCGTTTGATATGCAGAACCAGCGATATCTTGGTTTTCGTGGGGATTCAAGCTCAGATATGCAATTTCTGCGATAATCTTGGTGAGACTTCTGTCCGAAGTATGCTTAATCATCGAGATCGCTCGTTGCGAGCTATTTAATGCGAGAAACACGTTATCTGGTGTTTTCAAAACTCCACAGTGCGTATGATATGCAGAACCGACGATATTTTGGTTTTCGTCGGGTTTCATGCTGAGATATGCATTTTCTACGATAAGCTATGTGAGACATCTGTCCGAAGTATGCAGAAACATCGAGAGCGCTCTTTTCGAGCTATTTAATGCGAGAAACTCTTTTTCTGGGGTTTTCACCACTCCGCAGTTCGTTGGATATGCAGAACCGGAGATATCTTGGATTTCGTGGGGTTTCAAGCTGAGCTATGCATTTTTTACGATAATCTTGGTGAGACTTCTGTCCGAAGTATGCTTAATCATCGAGATCGCTCGTTTCGACCTATTTAATGCGAGAAACACGTTATCTGGTGTTTTCAGCACTCCACAGTGCGTTTGATATGCAGAACCAGCGATATCTTGGTTTTCGTGGGGTTTCAAGCTCAGATATGCATTTTCTGCGATAATCTTGGTGAGATTTCTGTCCGAAGTATGCAGAATCATCGAGATCGCACTTTTCGAGCTATTTAATGCGAGAAACACGGTATCTGGTGTTTTCACCACTCCACAGTGCGTTTGATATGCAGAACCGGCGATATCTTGGTTTTTGTGGGGTTTCAAGCTGAGATATACATTTTTTACGATAATCTTGGTGAGACTTCTGTGCGATGTATGCTTAATCGTCAAGTTCGCTCTATTCGAGCTATTTAATGCGAGAAACACGTTATCTGGTGTTTTCAGTACTCCACAGTGCGTTTGATATGCAGAACCAGCGATATCTTGGTTTTCGTGGGGTTTCAAGCTCAGATATGCATTTTCTGCGATAATCTTGGTGAGATTTCTGTCCGAAGTATGCAGAATCATCGAGATCGCACTTTTCGAGCTATTTAATGCGAGAAACACGGTATCTGGTGTTTTCACCACTCCACAGTGCGTTTGATATGCAGAACCTGCGATATCTTGGTTTTCGAGGGGTTTCAAGCTGAGATATGCATTTTTTACGATAATCTTGGTGAGACTTCTGTCCGAAGTATGCTTAGTCATCAAGATCGCTCTATTCGAGCTATTTAATGCGAGAAACACGTTATCTGGTGTTTTCAGCACTCCACAGTGCGTTTGATATGCAGAACCAGCGATATCTTGGTTTTCGTGGGGATTCAAGCTCAGATATGCAATTTCTGCGATAATCTTGGTGAGACTTCTGTCCGAAGTATGCTTAATCATCGAGATCGCTCGTTGCGAGCTATTTAATGCGAGAAACACGTTATCTGGTGTTTTCAAAACTCCACAGTGCGTATGATATGCAGAACCGACGATATTTTGGTTTTCGTCGGGTTTCATGCTGAGATATGCATTTTCTACGATAAGCTATGTGAGACATCTGTCCGAAGTATGCAGAAACATCGAGAGCGCTCTTTTCGAGCTATTTAATGCGAGAAACTCTTTTTCTGGGGTTTTCACCACTCCGCAGTTCGTTGGATATGCAGAACCGGAGATATCTTGGATTTCGTGGGGTTTCAAGCTGAGCTATGCATTTTTTACGATAATCTTGGTGAGACTTCTGTCCGAAGTATGCTTAATCATCGAGATCGCTCGTTTCGACCTATTTAATGCGAGAAACACGTTATCTGGTGTTTTCAGCACTCCACAGTGCGTTTGATATGCAGAACCAGCGATATCTTGGTTTTCGTGGGGTTTCAAGCTCAGATATGCATTTTCTGCGATAATCTTGGTGAGATTTCTGTCCGAAGTATGCAGAATCATCGAGATCGCACTTTTCGAGCTATTTAATGCGAGAAACACGGTATCTGGTGTTTTCACCACTCCACAGTGCGTTTGATATGCAGAACCGGCGATATCTTGGTTTTTGTGGGGTTTCAAGCTGAGATATACATTTTTTACGATAATCTTGGTGAGACTTCTGTGCGATGTATGCTTAATCGTCAAGTTCGCTCTATTCGAGCTATTTAATGCGAGAAACACGTTATCTGGTGTTTTCAGCACTCCACAGTGCGTTTGATATGCAGAACCAGCGATATCTTGGTTTTTGTGGGGTTTCAAGCTGAGATATACATTTTTTACGATAATCTTGGTGAGACTTCTGTGCGATGTATGCTTAATCGTCAAGTTCGCTCTATTCGAGCTATTTAATGCGAGAAACACGTTATCTGGTGTTTTCAGCACTCCACAGTGCGTTTGATATGCAGAACCAGCGATATCTTGGTTTTCGTGGGGATTCAAGCTCAGATATGCAATTTCTACGGACATCTTGGTTAGACTTCTGTCCGAAGTATGCTTAATCATCGAGATCGCTCGTTTCGAGCTATTTAATGCGAGAAACACGTTATCTGGTGTTTTCAAAACTCCACAGTGCGTATGATATGCAGAACCGACGATATCTTGGTTTTCGTGGGGTTTCAAGCTCAGATATGCGTTTTCTGCGATAATCTTGATAAGACTTTTGTCAGAAGTATGCAGAGTCATCGAGATCGTACTTTTCGAGCTATTTAATGCGAGAAACACGTTTTCTGGGGTTTTCACCACTCCACAGTTCGTTGGATATGCCGAACAGGAGATATCTTGGTTTTCGTGGGGTTTCTAGCAGAGATATGCATTTTCTGCGATAATCTTGGTGAGACTTCTGTCCGAAGTATGCAGAGTCATCGAGATCGTACTTTCCGAGCTATTTAATGCGACAAACACGTTTTCTGGGGTTTTCACCACTCCACAGTTCGTTGGATATGCAGAACAGGAGATATCTTGGTTTTCGTGGGGTTCCAAGCTGAGCTATGCATTTTTTACGATAATCTTGGAGAGACATCAGTCCGAAGTATGCAGAAACATCGAGAGCGCTCTTTTCGAGCTATTTAATGCGAGAAACACGTTATCTGGTGTTTTCACCACTCCACAGTGCGTTTGATAATCAGAACCGGCGATATCTTGGTTTTTGTTGGGTTTCAAGCTGAGATATGCATTTTTTACGATAATCTTGGTGAGACTTCTGTCCGAAGTATGCAGAATCATCGAGATCGCTCGTTTCCAGCTATTTAATGCGAGAAACACGTTATCTGGTGTTTTCTCCACTCCACAGTGCGTTTGATAATCAGAACCGGCGATATCTTGGTTTTTGTTGGGTTTCAAGCTGAGATATGCATTTTTTACGATAATCTTGGTGAGACTTCTGTCCGAAGTATGCTTAATCATCGAGATCGCTCTTTTCGAGCAATTTAATGCGAGAAACACGTTTTCTGGGGTTTTCACCACACCAGAGTTCGTCGGATATGCAGAACAGGTGATATCTTGGCTTTCGAGGGGTTTCAAGCTGAGATATGCATTTTCTACGATAAGCTTGGTGAGTCATCTGTCCGAAGTATGCAGAAACATCGAGAGCGCTCTTTTCGAGCTATTTAATGCGAGAAACTCGTTTTCTGGGGTTTTCACCACTCCACAGTTCGTTGGATATGCAGAACCGGAGATATTTTGGTTTTCGTCGGGTTTCATGCTGAGATATGCATTTTCTACGATAAGCTAGGTGAGACATATGTCCGAAGTATGCAGAAACATCGAGAGCGCTCTTTTCGAGCTATTTATTGCGAGAAACAAGTTATCTGGTGTTTTCACCACTCCACAGTGCGTTTGATATGCAGAACCAGCGATATCTTGGTTTTCGTGGGGTTTCAAGCTCAGATATGCATTTTCTGCGATAATCTTGGTGAGATTTCTGTCCGAAGTATGCAGAATCATCGAGATCGCTCTTTTCGAGCTATTTAATGCGAGAAACACGTTTTCTGGGGTTTTCACCACACCACAGTTCGTTGGATATGCAGAACAGGTGATATCTCGGTTTTCGAGGGGTTTCAAGCTGAGATATGCATTTTCTACGATAAGCTTGGTGAGTCATCTGTCCGAAGTATGCAGAAACATCGAGAGCGCTCTTTTCGAGCTATTTAATGCGAGAAACTCGTTTTCTGGGGTTTTCACCACTCCACAGTTCGTTGGATATGCAGAACCGGAGATATTTTGGTTTTCGTCGGGTTTGATGCTGAGATATGCATTTTCTACGATAAGCTAGGTGAGACATATGTCCGAAGTATGCAGAAACATCGAGAGCGCTCTTTTCGAGCTATTTAATGCGAGAAACTCTTTTTCTGGGGTTTTCAACACTCCGCAGTTCGTTGGATATGCAGAACCGGAGATATCTTGGATTTCGTGCGGTTCCAAGCTGAGCTATGCATTTTTTACGATAATCTTGGTGAGACTTCTGTCCGAAGTATGCTTAATCATCGAGATCGCTCGTTTCGACCTATTTAATGCGAGAAACATGTTATCTGGTGTTTTCAGCACTCCACAGTGCGTTTGATATGCAGAACCAGCGATATCTGGGTTTTCGTCGGGTTTCAAGCTGAGATATGCATTTTTTACGATAATCTTGGTGAGACTTCTGTCCGAAGTATGATTGATCATCGAGATCGCTCGTTTCAACCTATTTAATGCGAGAAACATGTTATCTGGTGTTTTCAACACTCCACAGTGCGTATGATATGCAGAACCGGCGATATCTTGGTTTTCGTGGGGTTTGAAGCTGAGATATGCATTTTCTGCGATAATCTTGGTGAGACATCTGTCCGAAGTGTGCAGAATCATCGAGATCGCTCGTTTCGAGCTATTTAGTGCGAGAAACACGTTATCTGGTGTTTTCACCACTCCACAGTGCGTTGGATATGCAGAACCGGAGATATTTTGGTTTTCGTCGGGTTTCATGCTGAAATATGCATTTTCTACGATAAGCTTGGTGAGACATCAGTTCGAAGTATGCAGAAACATCGAGAGCGCTGTTTTCGAGCTATTTAATGCGAGAAACACGTTTTCTGGGGTTTTCACCACACCACAGTTCGTTGGATATGCAGAACAGGTGATATCTTGGTTTTCGAGGGGTTTGATGCTGAGATATGCATTTTCTGCGATAATCTTGGAGAGACTTCTGTCCGAAGTATGCAGAATCATCGAGATCGCTCTTTTCGAACTATTTAATGCGAGAAACAAGTTATCTGGTGTTTTCACCACTCCACAGTGCGTTTGATATGCAGAACCTGCGATATCTTGGTTTTCGAGGGGTTTCAAGCTGAGATATGCATTTTTTACGATAATCTTGGTGAGACTTCTGTCCGAAGTATGATTGATCATCGAGATCGCTCGTTTCGACCTATTTAATGCGAGAAACACGTTATCTGGTGTTTTCACCACTCCACAGTGCGTATGATATGCAGAACCGGCGATATCTTGGTTTTCGTGGGGTTTGAAGCTGAGATATGCATTTTCTGCGATAATCTTGGTGAGACATCTGTCCGAAGTGTGCAGAATCATCGAGATCGCTCGTTTCGAGCTATTTAGTGCGAGAAACACGTTATCTGGTGTTTTCACCACTCCACAGTGCGTTGGATATGCAGAACCGGAGATATTTTGGTTTTCGTCGGGTTTCATGCTGAAATATGCATTTTCTACGATAAGCTTGGTGAGACATCAGTTCGAAGTATGCAGAAACATCGAGAGCGCTGTTTTCGAGCTATTTAATGCGAGAAACACGTTTTCTGGGGTTTTCACCACACCACAGTTCGTTGGATATGCAGAACAGGTGATATCTTGGTTTTCGAGGGGTTTGAAGCTGAGATATGCATTTTCTGCGATAATCTTGGAGAGACTTCTGTCCGAAGTATGCAGAATCATCGAGATCGCTCTTTTCGAACTATTTAATGCGAGAAACAAGTTATCTGGTGTTTTCACCACTCCACAGTGCGTTTGATATGCAGAACCTGCGATATCTTGGTTTTCGAGGGGTTTCAAGCTGAGATATGCATTTTTTACGATAATCTTGGTGAGACTTCTGTCCGAAGTATGCTTAGTCATCAAGATCGCTCTATTCGAGCTATTTAATGCGAGAAACACGTTATCTGGTGTTTTCAGCACTCCACAGTGCGTTTGATATGCAGAACCAGCGATATCTTGGTTTTCGTGGGGATTCAAGCTCAGATATGCAATTTCTGCGATAATCTTGGTGAGACTTCTGTCCGAAGTATGCTTAATCATCGAGATCGCTCGTTGCGAGCTATTTAATGCGAGAAACACGTTATCTGGTGTTTTCAAAACTCCACAGTGCGTATGATATGCAGAACCGACGATATTTTGGTTTTCGTCGGGTTTCATGCTGAGATATGCATTTTCTACGATAAGCTATGTGAGACATCTGTCCGAAGTATGCAGAAACATCGAGAGCGCTCTTTTCGAGCTATTTAATGCGAGAAACTCTTTTTCTGGGGTTTTCACCACTCCGCAGTTCGTTGGATATGCAGAACCGGAGATATCTTGGATTTCGTGGGGTTTCAAGCTGAGCTATGCATTTTTTACGATAATCTTGGTGAGACTTCTGTCCGAAGTATGCTTAATCATCGAGATCGCTCGTTTCGACCTATTTAATGCGAGAAACACGTTATCTGGTGTTTTCAGCACTCCACAGTGCGTTTGATATGCAGAACCAGCGATATCTTGGTTTTCGTGGGGTTTCAAGCTCAGATATGCATTTTCTGCGATAATCTTGGTGAGATTTCTGTCCGAAGTATGCAGAATCATCGAGATCGCACTTTTCGAGCTATTTAATGCGAGAAACACGGTATCTGGTGTTTTCACCACTCCACAGTGCGTTTGATATGCAGAACCGGCGATATCTTGGTTTTTGTGGGGTTTCAAGCTGAGATATACATTTTTTACGATAATCTTGGTGAGACTTCTGTGCGATGTATGCTTAATCGTCAAGTTCGCTCTATTCGAGCTATTTAATGCGAGAAACACGTTATCTGGTGTTTTCAGCACTCCACAGTGCGTTTGATATGCAGAACCAGCGATATCTTGGTTTTCGTGGGGATTCAAGCTCAGATATGCAATTTCTACGGACATCTTGGTTAGACTTCTGTCCGAAGTATGCTTAATCATCGAGATCGCTCGTTTCGAGCTATTTAATGCGAGAAACACGTTATCTGGTGTTTTCAAAACTCCACAGTGCGTATGATGTGCAGAACCGACGATATCTTGGTTTTCGTGGGGTTTCAAGCTCAGATATGCGTTTTCTGCGATAATCTTGATAAGACTTTTGTCAGAAGTATGCAGAGTCATCGAGATCGTACTTTTCGAGCTATTTAATGCGAGAAACACGTTTTCTGGGGTTTTCACCACTCCACAGTTCGTTGGATATGCCGAACAGGAGATATCTTGGTTTTCGTGGGGTTTCTAGCAGAGATATGCATTTTCTGCGATAATCTTGGTGAGACTTCTGTCCGAAGTATGCAGAGTCATCGAGATCGTACTTTCCGAGCTATTTAATGCGACAAACACGTTTTCTGGGGTTTTCACCACTCCACAGTTCGTTGGATATGCAGAACAGGAGATATCTTGGTTTTCGTGGGGTTCCAAGCTGAGCTATGCATTTTTTACGATAATCTTGGAGAGACATCAGTCCGAAGTATGCAGAAACATCGAGAGCGCTCTTTTCGAGCTATTTAATGCGAGAAACACGTTATCTGGTGTTTTCACCACTCCACAGTGCGTTTGATAATCAGAACCGGCGATATCTTGGTTTTTGTTGGGTTTCAAGCTGAGATATGCATTTTTTACGATAATCTTGGTGAGACTTCTGTCCGAAGTATGCAGAATCATCGAGATCGCTCGTTTCCAGCTATTTAATGCGAGATACACGTTATCTGGTGTTTTCTCCACTCCACAGTGCGTTTGATAATCAGAACCAGCGATATCTTGGTTTTTGTTGGGTTTCAAGCTGAGATATGCATTTTTTACGATAATCTTGGTGAGACTTCTGTCCGAAGTATGCTTAATCATCGAGATCGCTCTTTTCGAGCAATTTAATGCGAGAAACACGTTTTCTGGGGTTTTCACCACACCAGAGTTCGTCGGATATGCAGAACAGGTGATATCTTGGCTTTCGAGGGGTTTCAAGCTGAGATATGCATTTTCTACGATAAGCTTGGTGAGTCATCTGTCCGAAGTATGCAGAAACATCGAGAGCGCTCTTTTCGAGCTATTTAATGCGAGAAACTCGTTTTCTGGGGTTTTCACCACTCCACAGTTCGTTGGATATGCAGAACCGGAGATATTTTGGTTTTCGTCGGGTTTCATGCTGAGATATGCATTTTCTACGATAAGCTAGGTGAGACATATGTCCGAAGTATGCAGAAACATCGAGAGCGCTCTTTTCGAGCTATTTATTGCGAGAAACAAGTTATCTGGTGTTTTCACCACTCCACAGTGCGTTTGATATGCAGAACCAGCGATATCTTGGTTTTCGTGGGGTTTCAAGCTCAGATATGCATTTTCTGCGATAATCTTGGTGAGATTTCTGTCCGAAGTATGCAGAATCATCGAGATCGCTCTATTTGAGCTATTTAATGCGAGAAACACGTTTTCTGGGGTTTTCACCACACCACAGTTCGTTGGATATGCAGAACAGGTGATATCTCGGTTTTCGAGGGGTTTCAAGCTGAGATATGCATTTTCTACGATAAGCTTGGTGAGTCATCTGTCCGAAGTATGCAGAAACATCGAGAGCGCTCTTTTCGAGCTATTTAATGCGAGAAACTCGTTTTCTGGGGTTTTCACCACTCCACAGTTCGTTGGATATGCAGAACCGGAGATATTTTGGTTTTCGTCGGGTTTGATGCTGAGATATGCATTTTCTACGATAAGCTAGGTGAGACATATGTCCGAAGTATGCAGAAACATCGAGAGCGCTCTTTTCGAGCTATTTAATGCGAGAAACTCTTTTTCTGGGGTTTTCAACACTCCGCAGTTCGTTGGATATGCAGAACCGGAGATATCTTGGATTTCGTGGGGTTCCAAGCTGAGCTATGCATTTTTTACGATAATCTTGGTGAGACTTCTGTCCGAAGTATGCTTAATCATCGAGATCGCTCGTTTCGACCTATTTAATGCGAGAAACATGTTATCTGGTGTTTTCAGCACTCCACAGTGCGTTTGATATGCAGAACCAGCGATATCTGGGTTTTCGTCGGGTTTCAAGCTGAGATATGCATTTTTTACGATAATCTTGGTGAGACTTCTGTCCGAAGTATGATTGATCATCGAGATCGCTCGTTTCGACCTATTTAATGCGAGAAACACGTTATCTGGTGTTTTCACCACTCCACAGTGCGTATGATATGCAGAACCGGCGATATCTTGGTTTTCGTGGGGTTTGAAGCTGAGATATGCATTTTCTGCGATAATCTTGGTGAGACATCTGTCCGAAGTGTGCAGAATCATCGAGATCGCTCGTTTCGAGCTACTTAGTGCGAGAAACACGTTATCTGGTGTTTTCACCACTCCACAGTGCGTTGGATATGCAGAACCGGCGATATCTTGGTTTTCGTGGGGTTTGAAGCTGAGATATGCATTTTCTGCGATAATCTTGGTGATACATCTGTCCGAAGTATGCTTAGTCATCAAGATCGCTCTGTTCGAGCTATTTAATGCGAGAAACACGTTATCTGGTGTTTTCAGCACTCCACAGTGCGTTTGATATGCAGAACCAGCGATATCTTGGTTTTCGTGGGGATTCAAGCTCAGATATGCAATTTCTGCGATAATCTTGGTGAGACTTCTGTCCGAAGTATGCTTAATCATCGAGATCGCTCGTTGCGAGCTATTTAATGCGAGAAACACGTTATCTGGTGTTTTCAAAACTCCACAGTGCGTATGATATGCAGAACCGACGATATTTTGGTTTTCGTCGGGTTTCATGCTGAGATATGCATTTTCTACGATAAGCTATGTGAGACATCTGTCCGAAGTATGCAGAAACATCGAGAGCGCTATTTTCGAGCTATTTAATGCGAGAAACTCTTTTTCTGGGGTTTTCACCACTCCGCAGTTCGTTGGATATGCAGAACCGGAGATATCTTGGATTTCGTGGGGTTTCAAGCTGAGCTATGCATTTTTTACGATAATCTTGGTGAGACTTCTGTCCGAAGTATGCTTAATCATCGAGATCGCTCGTTTCGACCTATTTAATGCGAGAAACGCGTTATCTGGTGTTTTCAGCACTCCACAGTGCGTTTGATATGCAGAACCAGCGATATCTTGGTTTTTTTGGGGTTTCAAGCTCAGATATGCATTTTCTGCGATAATCTTGGTGAGATTTCTGTCCGAAGTGTGCAGAATCATCGAGATCGCACTTTTCGAGCTATTTAATGCGAGAAACACGGTATCTGGTGTTTTCACCACTCCACAGTGCGTTTGATATGCAGAACCGGCGATATCTTGGTTTTTGTGGGGTTTCAAGCTGAGATATACATTTTTTACGATAATCTTGGTGAGACTTCTGTCCGATGTATGCTTAATCGTCAAGTTCGCTCTATTCGAGCTATTTAATGCGAGAAACACGTTATCTGGTGTTTTCACCACTCCACAGTGCGTTTGATATGCAGAACCGGCGATAATTTGGTTTTTGTGGGGTTTCAAGCAGAGATATGCATTTTCTGCGATAATCTTGGGGAGACTTCTGTCCGAAGTCTGCAGAATCATCGAGATCGCTCTTTTCGAGCTATATAATGCGAGAAACACGTTTTCTGGGGTTTTCACCACACCACAGTTCGTTTGATATGCAGAACCGGCGATATCTTCGTTTTCGTGGGGATTCAAGCTGAGATATGGATTTTCTATGATAATCTTGGTGACACTTCTGTCCGAAGTATGCAGAATCATCGAGAACGCTCTTTTCGAGCTAGTTAATGCGAGATACACGTTTTCTGGTGTTTTCACCAATCCACAGTGCGTTTGATATGCAGAACCGGCGACATCTTGGATTTCGTCGGGTTTCAAGCTGAGATATGCATTTTCTACGTTAATTTTTGTGAGACTTCTGTCAGAAGTATGCAGAATCATCGAGATCGCTCTTTTCGATCTATTTAATGTGAAAAAACAAGTGTTCTGGTGTTTTCAATTTCCACAGTGCGTTTTATATGCAGAACCGGCGATATCTTGATTTTCGTTGTGTTTCCAGCTGAGATATGCATTTTCTGCGATAATCTTGGTGAGTCTTCTTTCAGAAGTATGCAGAATCATCGAGATCGCTCGTTTCGACCTATTTAATGCGAAAAACACGTTATCTGGTGTTTTCAGCATTCCACAGTGCGTTTGATATGCAGAACCAGCGATATCTTGGTTTTCGTGGGGTTTCAAGCTCAGATATGCATTTTCTGCGATAATCTTGGTGAGATTTCTGTCCGAAGTATGCAGAATCATCGAGATCGCACTTTTCGAGCTATTTAATGCGAGAAACACGGTATCTGTTGTTTTCACCACTCCACAGTGCGTTTGATATGCAGAACCGGCGATATCTTGGTTTTTGTGGGGTTTCAAGCTGAGATATACATTTTTTACGATAATCTTGGTGAGACTTCTGTCCGATGTATGTTTAATCGTCAAGTTCGCTCTATTCGAGCTATTTAATGCGAGAAACACGTTATCTGGTGTTTTCACCACTCCACAGTGCGTTTGATATGCAGAACCGGCGATAATTTGGTTTTTGTGGGGTTTCAAGCAGAGATATGCATTTTCTACGATAAGCTTGGTGAAACATCTGTCCGAAGTATGCAGAAACGTCGAGAGCGCTCTGTCCGATCTATTTAATGCGAGAAACTCGTTTTCTGGGGTTTTCACCACTCCACAGTTCGTTGGATATGCAGAACCGGATATATCTTGGTTTTCGTGGGGTTTCAAGCTGAGATATGCATTTTCTGCGATAATCTTGTTGAGACTTCTGTCCGAAGTATGCAGAATCTTCAAGAACGCTCATTTCGAGCTACTTAATGCGCGTAACACGTTTTCTGGTATTTTCACCACTCCACGGTACGTTTGATGTGCAGAACCGGAGATATCTTGGTTTTCGTGGGGTTTCAAGATGAGATATGCATTTTCTGCGATAATACTGGTGAGACTTCAGTCAGAAGTATGCAGAATCATCTAGATCGCTCTTTTCGAGCTACTTAATGCACGAAACGCGTTTTCTGGTGTTTGCACCACTCCACAGTGCGTTCGATATGCAGAACAGTAGATATCTTGGTTTTCGTGGGGTTTCAAGCTGAGATATGCATTTTCTGCGATAATCTTGTTGCGACTTCTGTCCGAAGTATGCAGAATCATCGAGATCGCTCGTTTCGAGCTACTTAATGCGCGAAACACGTTTTCTGGTGTTTTCACCACTCCACAGAGCGTTTGATATGCAGAACCGGCGACATCTTGGTTTTCGTGGGGTTTCAAGCTGAGATATGCATTTTCTGCGATAATCTTGTTGAGACTTCTGTCCGAAGTATGCAGAATCATCGAGATCGCTCGTTTCGAGCTACTTAATGCGCGAAACACGTTTTCTGGTGTTTTCACCACTCCACAGTGCGTTTGATATGCAGAACCGGCGACATCTTGGTTTTCGTGGGGTTTCAAGCTGAGATATGCATTTTCTGCGATAATATTGGTGACACTTCTGTCCGAAGTATGCAGAATCATCGCGATCGCTCTTTTCGAGCTATTTAATGCGAGAAACACGTTATCTGGTGTTTTCACCACTCCACAGTGCGTTTGATATGCAGAACAGTAGATATCTTGGTTTTCGTGGGGTTTCAAGCTGAGATATGCATTTTCTGCGATAATCTTGTTGAGACTTCTGTCCGAAGTATGCAGAATCATCGAGATCGCTCGTTTCGAGCTACTTAATGCGCGAAACACGTTTTCTGGTGTTTTCACCACTCCACAGTGCGTTTGATATGCAGAACCGGCGATATCTTGGTTTTCGTGGGGTTTCAAGCTGAGATATGCATTTTCTGCGATAATCTTGGTGAGACTTCTGTCCGAAGAATGCTGAATCATCGAGATCGCTCTATTCGAGCTAGTTAGTGCGAGAAACACGTTATCTGGTGTTTTCACCACTCCACAGTGCGTTTGATATGCAGAACAGTAGATATCTTGGTTTTCGTGGGGTTTCAAGCTGAGATATGCATTTTCTGCGATAATCTTGTTGAGACTTCTGTCAGAAGTATGCAGAATCATCGAGATCGCTCGTTTCGAGCTGCTTAATGCGCGAAACACGTTTTCTGGTGTTTTCACCACTCCACAGTGCGTTTGATATGCAGAACCGGCGACATCTTGGTTTTCGTGGGGTTTCAAGCTGAGATATGCATTTTCTGCGATAATCTTGTTGAGACTTCTGTCCGAAGTTTGCAGAAACGTCGAGAGCGCTCTTTTCGAGATATTTAATGCGAGAAACACGTTATCTGGTGTTTTCACCACTCCACAGTGCGTTCGATATGCAGAACAGCAGATATCTTGGTTTTCGTGGGGTTTCAAGCTGAGATATGCATTTTCTGCGATAATCTTGTTGAGACTTCTGTCCGAAGTTTGCAGAAACGTCGAGAGCGCTCTTTTCGAGCTACTTAATGCGAGAAACACGTTTTCTGGTGTTTTCACCACTCCACATTGCGTTTGATATGCAGAACCAGCGATATCTTGCTTTTCGTGGGGTTTCAAGATGAGATATGCATTTTCTGCGATAATATTGGTGAGACTTCAGTCAGAAGTATGCAGAATCATCTAGATCGCTCTTTTCGAGCTACTTAATGCGCGAAACACGTTTTCTGGTGTTTTCACCACTCCACAGTGCGTTCGATATGCAGAACAGCAGATATCTTGGTTTTCGTGGGGTATCAAGCTGAGATATGCATTTTCTGCGATAATCTTGTTGAGACTTCTGTCCGAAGTATGCAGAATCATGCAGATCGCTCGTTTCGAGCTATTTAATACGAGAAACACGTTATCTGGTTATTTCACCACTCCACAGTGCGTTGGATATGCAGAACCTGAGATATTTTGGTTTTCGTCGGGTTTCAAGCAGAGATATGCATTTTTTACGATAATCTTGGTGAGACTTCTGTCCGAAGTATGCTGAATCATCGATATCGCTCTTTTCGAGCTAGTTAGAGCGAGAAACACGTCATCTGGTGTTTCCACCACTCCACAGTGCGTTTGATATGCAGAACAGTAGATATCGTGGTTTTCGTGGGGTTTCAAGCAGAGATATGCATTTTCTGCGATAATCTTGGTGAGACTTCTGTCCGAAGTATGCTGAATCATCGAGATCGCTCTTTTCGAGCTAGTTAGTGCGAGAAACACGTTATCTGGTGTTTTCACCACTCCACAGTGCGTTTGATATGCAGAAACAGCGATATCTTGGCTTTCGTGGGGTTTCAAGCTGAGATATGCATTTTTTACGATAATCTTGGTGAGACTTCTGTCCGAAGTATGCTGAATCATCGATATCGCTCTTTTCGAGCTAGTTAGTGCGAGAAACACGTTATCTGGTGTTTCCACCACTCCACAGTGCGTTTGATATGCAGAACAGTAGATATCTTGGTTTTCGTGGGGTTTCAAGCAGAGATATGCATTTTCTGCGATAATCTTGGTGAGACTTCTGTCCGAAGTATGCTGAATCATCGAGATCGCTCTTTTCGAGCTAGTTAGTGCGAGAAACACGTTATCTGGTGTTTTCACCACTCCACAGTGCGTTTGATATGCAGAACCAGCGATATCTTGGCTTTCGTGGGGTTTCAAGCTGAGATATGCATTTTTTACGATAATCTTGGTGAGACTTCTGTCCGAAGTATGCTGAATCATCGATATCGCTCTTTTCGAGCTAGTCAGTGCGCGAAACACGTTTTCTGGTGTTTTCACCACTCCACAGTGCGTTCGATATGCAGAACAGCAGATATCTTGGTTTTCGTGGGGTTTCAAGCTGAGATATGCATTTTCTGCGATAATCTTGTTGAGACTTCTGTCCGAAGTATGCAGAAACATCGAGAGCGCTATTTTCGAGCTATTTAATGCGAGAAACTCTTTTTCTGGGGTTTTCACCACTCCGCAGTTCGTTGGATATGCAGAACCGGAGATATCTTGGATTTCGTGGGGTTTCAAGCTGAGCTATGCATTTTTTACGATAATCTTGGTGAGACTTCTGTCCGAAGTATGCTTAATCATCGAGATCGCTCGTTTCGACCTATTTAATGCGAGAAACGCGTTATCTGGTGTTTTCAGCACTCCACAGTGCGTTTGATATGCAGAACCAGCGATATCTTGGTTTTCGTGGGGTTTCAAGCTCAGATATGCATTTTCTGCGATAATCTTGGTGAGATTTCTGTCCGAAGTGTGCAGAATCATCGAGATCGCACTTTTCGAGCTATTTAATGCGAGAAACACGGTATCTGGTGTTTTCACCACTCCACAGTGCGTTTGATATGCAGAACCGGCGATATCTTGGTTTTTGTGGGGTTTCAAGCTGAGATATACATTTTTTACGATAATCTTGGTGAGACTTCTGTCCGATGTATGCTTAATCGTCAAGTTCGCTCTATTCGAGCTATTTAATGCGAGAAACGCGTTATCTGGTGTTTTCACCACTCCACAGTGCGTTTGATATGCAGAACCGGCGATAATTTGGTTTTTGTGGGGTTTCAAGCAGAGATATGCATTTTCTGCGATAATCTTGGGGAGACTTCTGTCCGAAGTCTGCAGAATCATCGAGATCGCACTTTTCGAGCTATATAATGCGAGAAACACGTTTTCTGGGGTTTTCACCACACCACAGTTCGTTTGATATGCAGAACCGGCGATATCTTCGTTTTCGTGGGGATTCAAGCTGAGATATGGATTTTCTATGATAATCTTGGTGACACTTCTGTCCGAAGTATGCAGAATCATCGAGAACGCTCTTTTCGAGCTAGTTAATGCGAGATACACGTTTTCTGGTGTTTTCACCACTCCACAGTGCGTTTGATATGCAGAACCGGCGACATCTTGGATTTCGTCGGGTTTCAAGCTGAGATATGCATTTTCTACGTTAATTTTTGTGAGACTTCTGTCAGAAGTATGCAGAATCATCGAGATCGCTCTTTTCGATCTATTTAATGTGAAAAAACAAGTGTTCTGGTGTTTTCAATTTCCACAGTGCGGTTTATATGCAGAACCGGCGATATCTTGATTTTCGTTGTGTTTCCAGCTGAGATATGCATTTTCTGCGATAATCTTGGTGAGTCTTCTTTCAGAAGTATGCAGAATCATCGAGATCGCTCGTTTCGACCTATTTAATGCGAAAAACACGTTATCTGGTGTTTTCAGCACTCCACAGTGCGTTTGATATGCAGAACCAGCGATATCTTGGTTTTCGTGGGGTTTCAAGCTCAGATATGCATTTTCTGCGATAATCTTGGTGAGATTTCTGTCCGAAGTATGCAGAATCATCGAGATCGCACTTTTCGAGCTATTTAATGCGAGAAACACGGTATCTGTTGTTTGCACCACTCCACAGTGCGTTTGATATGCAGAACCGGCGATATCTTGGTTTTTGTGGGGTTTCAAGCTGAGATATACATTTTTTACGATAATCTTGGTGAGACTTCTGTCCGATGTATGTTTAATCGTCAAGTTCGCTCTATTCGAGCTATTTAATGCGAGAAACACGTTATCTGGTGTTTTCACCACTCCACAGTGCGTTTGATATGCAGAACCGGCGATAATTTGGTTTTTGTGGGGTTTCAAGCAGAGATATGCATTTTCTACGATAAGCTTGGTGAAACATCTGTCCGAAGTATGCAGAAACGTCGAGAGCGCTCTGTCCGATCTATTTAATGCGAGAAACTCGTTTTCTGGGGTTTTCACCACTCCACAGTTCGTTGGATATGCAGAACCGGATATATCTTGGTTTTCGTGGGGTTTCAAGCTGAGATATGCATTTTCTGCGATAATCTTGTTGAGACTTCTGTCCGAAGTATGCAGAATCTTCGAGAACGCTCATTTCGAGCTACTTAATGCGCGAAACACGTTTTCTGGTATTTTCACCACTCCACGGTACGTTTGATGTGCAGAAACGGAGATATCTTGGTTTTCGTGGGGTTTCAAGATGAGATATGCATTTTCTGCGATAATACTGGTGAGACTTCAGTCAGAAGTATGCAGAATCATCTAGATCGCTCTTTTCGAGCTACTTAATGCACGAAACGCGTTTTCTGGTGTTTGCACCACTCCACAGTGCGTTCGATATGCAGAACAGTAGATATCTTGGTTTTCGTGGGGTTTCAAGCTGAGATATGCATTTTCTGCGATAATCTTGTTGCGACTTCTGTCCGAAGTATGCAGAATCATCGAGATCGCTCGTTTCGAGCTACTTAATGCGCGAAACACGTTTTCTGGTGTTTTCACCACTCCACAGAGCGTTTGATATGCAGAACCGGCGACATCTTGGTTTTCGTGGGGTTTCAAGCTGAGATATGCATTTTCTGCGATAATCTTGTTGAGACTTCTGTCCGAAGTATGCAGAATCATCGAGATCGCTCGTTTCGAGCTACTTAATGCGCGAAACACGTTTTCTGGTGTTTTCACCACTCCACAGTGCGTTTGATATGCAGAACCGGCGACATCTTGGTTTTCGTGGGGTTTCAAGCTGAGATATGCATTTTCTGCGATAATCTTGGTGACACTTCTGTCCGAAGTATGCAGAATCATCGCGATCGCTCTTTTCGAGCTATTTAATGCGAGAAACACGTTATCTGGTGTTTTCACCACTCCACAGTGCGTTTGATATGCAGAACCGGCGATATCTTGGTTTTCGTGGGGTTTCAAGCTGAGATATGCATTTTCTGCGATAATCTTGGTGAGACTTCTGTCCGAAGAATGCTGAATCATCGAGATCGCTCTATTCGAGCTAGTTAGTGCGAGAAACACGTTATCTGGTGTTTTCACCACTCCACAGTTCGTTTGATATGCAGAACAGTAGATATCTTGGTTTTCGTGGGGTTTCAAGCTGAGATATGCATTTTCTGCGATAATCTTGTTGAGACTTCTGTCAGAAGTATGCAGAATCATCGAGATCGCTCGTTTCGAGCTGCTTAATGCGCGAAACACGTTTTCTGGTGTTTTCACCACTCCACAGTGCGTTTGATATGCAGAACCGGCGACATCTTGGTTTTCGTGGGGTTTCAAGCTGAGATATGCATTTTCTGCGATAATCTTGTTGAGACTTCTGTCCGAAGTTTGCAGAAACGTCGAGAGCGCTCTTTTCGAGATATTTAATGCGAGAAACACGTTATCTGGTGTTTTCACCACTCCACAGTGCGTTTGATATGCAGAACCGGCGATATCTTGGTTTTCGTGGGGTTTCAAGCGGAGATATGCATTTTCTGCGATAATATTGGTGAGACTTCAGTCAGAAGTATGCAGAATCATCTAGATCGCGCTTTTCGAGCTACTTAATGCGCGAAACACGTTTTCTGGTGTTTTCACCACTCCACAGTGCGTTCGATATGCAGAACAGCAGATATCTTGGTTTTCGTGGGGTTTCAAGCTGAGATATGCATTTTCTGCGATAATCTTGTTGAGACTTCTGTCCGAAGTTTGCAGAAACGTCGAGAGCGCTCTTTTCGAGCTACTTAATGCGAGAAACACGTTTTCTGGTGTTTTCACCACTCCACAGTGCGTTTGATATGCAGAACCAGCGATATCTTGCTTTTCGTGGGGTTTCAAGATGAGATATGCATTTTCTGCGATAATATTGGTGAGACTTCAGTCAGAAGTATGCAGAATCATCTAGATCGCTCTTTTCGAGCTACTTAATGCGCGAAACACGTTTTCTGGTGTTTTCACCACTCCACAGTGCGTTCGATATGCAGAACAGCAGATATCTTGGTTTTCGTGGGGTATCAAGCTGAGATATGCATTTTCTGCGATAATCTTGTTGAGACTTCTGTCCGAAGTATGCAGAATCATGCAGATCGCTCGTTTCGAGCTATTTAATACGAGAAACACGTTATCTGGTTATTTCACCACTCCACAGTGCGTTGGATATGCAGAACCTGAGATATTTTGGTTTTCGTCGGGTTTCAAGCAGAGATATGCATTTTTTACGATAATCTTGGTGAGACTTCTGTCCGAAGTATGCTGAATCATCGATATCGCTCTTTTCGAGCTAGTTAGAGCGAGAAACACGTTATCTGGTGTTTCCACCACTCCACAGTGCGTTTGATATGCAGAACAGTAGATATCGTGGTTTTCGTGGGGTTTCAAGCAGAGATATGCATTTTCTGCGATAATCTTGGTGAGACTTCTGTCCGAAGTATGCTGAATCATCGAGATCGCTCTTTTCGAGCTAGTTAGTGCGAGAAACACGTTATCTGGTGCTTTCACCACTCCACAGTGCGTTTGATATGCAGAACCAGCGATATCTTGGCTTTCGTGGGGTTTCAAGCTGAGATATGCATTTTTTACGATAATCTTGGTGAGACTTCTGTCCGAAGTATGCTGAATCATCGATATCGCTCTTTTCGAGCTAGTTAGTGCGAGAAACACGTTATCTGGTGTTTCCACCACTCCACAGTGCGTTTGATATGCAGAACAGTAGATATCTTGGTTTTCGTGGGGTTTCAAGCTGAAATATGCATTTTCTGCGATAATCTTGTTGAGACATCTGTCCGAAGTATGCAGAATCATCGAGATCGCACTTTTCGAGCTATTTAATGCGAGAAACACGTTATCTGGGGTTTTCACCACTCCACAGTGCGTATGGTATGCAGAACCGGCGATATCTTGGTTTTCGTGGGGTTTCAAGCTGAGATATGCATTTTTTACGATAATTTTGGTGAGATTTCTGTCCGAAGTATGCAGAATCATCGAGATCGCTCGTCTCGAGCTATTTAATGCGAGAAACACGTTATCTGGTGTTTTCACCACTCCACAGTGCGTTTGATATGCAGAACTAGCGATATCTTGGTTTTCGTGGGGTTTCAAGCTGAAATACGCATTTTCTGCGATAATCTGGGTGAGTCTTCTGCCCGAAGTATGCTGAATCATCGGGACCGCTCTTTTCGAGATAGTTAGTGCGAGAAACACGTTATCTGGTGTTTTCACCACTCCACAGTGCGTTTGATATGCAGAACAGTAGATATCTTGGTTTTCGTGGGGTTTCAAGCTGAGATATGCATTTTCTGCGATTATCTTGGTGAGTCTTCTGTCCGAAGTATGCTGAATCATCGAGACCGCTATTTTCGAGCTAGATAGTGCGAGAAACACGTTATCTGGTGTTTTCACCACTCCACAGTGCGTTTGATATGCTGAACAGTAGATATCTTGGTTTTCGTGGGGTTTCAAGCTGAGATATGCATTTTTTACGATAATTTTGGTGAGACTTCTGTCCGAAGTATGCAGAATCATCAAGATCGCTCGTCTCGAGCTATTTAATGCGAGAAACACGTTATCTGGTGTTTTCACCAATCCACAGTGCGTTTGATATGCAGAACCAGCGATATCTTGGTTTTCGTGGGGTTTCAAGCTGAGATATGCATTTTCTGCGATTATCTTGGTGAGTCTTCTGTCCGAAGTATGCTGAATCATCGAGACCGCTATTTTCGAGCTAGTTAGTGCGAGAAACACGTTATCTGGTGTTTTCACCACTCCACAGTGCGTTTGATATGCAGAACAGTAGATATCTTGGTTTTCGTGGGGTTTCAAGCTGAGATATGCATTTTCTGCGATAATCTTGTTGAGACTTCTGTCCGAAGTATACAGAATCATCGAGATCGCTCGTTTCGAGCTATTTAATTCGAGAAACACGTTATCTGGTGTTTTCACCACTCCACAGTGCGTTGGATATGCAGAACCGGAGATATTTTGGTTTTCGTCGGGTTTCAAGCTGAGATATGCATTTTCTGCGATAATCTTGGTGAGACTTCTGTTACAAGTATGCAGAAACATCGAGAGCGCTCTTTTCGAGCTATTTAATGCGAGAAACTCGTTTTCTGGGGTTTTCACCACTAAACAGTTCGTTGGATATGCAGAACCGGAGATATCTTGGTTTTCGTGGGGTTTCAAGCTGAGATATGCATTTCCTGCGATAATCTTGGTGACACTTCTGTCCGAAGTATGCTGAATCATCTAGATCGCTCTTTCCGAGCTATTTAATGCGAGATACACGTTATCTGGTGTTTTCACCACTCCACAGTCCGTTTGATATGCAGAACCGACGATATCTTGGTTTTCGTGGGGTTTCAAGCAGAGATATGCATTTTCTGCGATAATCTTTGTGAGACTTCTGTCCGAAGTATGCAGAATCATCGAGATCGCTCGTTTCGAGCTATATAATGCGAGAAACACGTTATCTGGTGTTTTCACCACTCCACAGTGCGTTGGATATGCAGAACCGGAGATATT
This sequence comes from Anthophora plumipes, assembly GCA_951804975.1. NCBI lineage: Eukaryota > Metazoa > Arthropoda > Insecta > Hymenoptera > Apidae > Anthophora > Anthophora plumipes. The sequence goes on from CATORF010000403.1 coordinate 28,779, forward strand.
TTGGTTTTCGTCGGGTTTCAAGCTGAGATATGCATTTTCTACGATAAGCTTGGTGAGACTTCTGTCCGAAGTATGCTGAAACATCGAGATCGCTCTTTTCGAGCTAGTTAATGCGAGAAAAACCTGATCCGGTGTTTTCACCACTCCACAGTGCGTTTGGTATGCAGAACCAGCGATATCTTGGCTTTCGTGGGGTTTCAAGCTGAGATATGCATTTTTTACGATAATCTTGGTGAGACTTCTGTCCGAAGTATGCTGAATCATCGATATCGCTCTTTTCGAGCTAGTTAGAGCGAGAAACACGTTATCTGGTGTTTCCACCACTCCACAGTGCGTTTGATATGCAGAACAGTAGATATCTTGGTTTTCGTGGGGTTTCAAGCTGAAATATGCATTTTCAGCGATAATTTTGGTGAGACTTCTGTCCGAAGTATGCAGATTCATCGAGATCGCTCGTCTCGAGCTATTTAATGCGAGAAACACGTTATCTGGTGTTTTCACCACTCCACAGTGCGTTTGATATGCAGAACTAGCGATATCTTGGTTTTCGTGGGGTTTCAAGCTGAGATATGCATTTTCTGCGATAATCTGGGTGAGTCTTCTGTCCGAAGTATGCTGAATCATCGAGACCGCTCTTTTCGAGCTAGTTAGTGCGAGAAACACGTTATCTGGTGTTTTCACCACTCCACAGTGCGTTTGATATGCAGAACAGTAAATATCTAGGTTTTCGTGGGGTTTCAAGCTGAGATATGCATTTTCTGCGATAATCTTGTTGAGACTTCTGTCCGAAGTATGCAGAATCATCGAGATCGCTCGTTTCGAGCTACTTAATGCGCGAAACACGTTTTCTGGTGTTTTCGCCACTCCACAGTGCGTTTGATATGCAGAACCAGCGATATCTTGGCTTTCGTGGGGTTTCAAGCTGAGATATGCATTTTTTACGATAATCTTGGTGAGACTTCTGTCCGAAGTATGCTGAATCATCGATATCGCTCTTTTCGAGCTAGTTAGTGCGAGAAACACGTTATCTGGTGTTTCCACCACTCCGCAGTGCGTTTGATATGCAGAACAGTAGATATCTTGGTTTTCGTGGGGTTTCAAGCTGAGATATGCATTTTCTGCGATAATCTTGTTGAGACATCTGTCCGAAGTATGCAGAATCATCGAGATCGCACTTTTCGAGCTATTTAATGCGAGAAACACGTTATCTGGGGTTTTCACCACTCCACAGTGCGTATGGTATGCAGAACCGGCGATATCTTGGTTTTCGTGGGGTTTCAAGCTGAGATATGCATTTTTTACGATAATTTTGGTGAGATTTCTGTCCGAAGTATGCAGAATCATCGAGATCGCTCGTCTCGAGCTATTTAATGCGAGAAACACGTTATCTGGTGTTTTCACCACTCCACAGTGCGTTTGATATGCAGAACTAGCGATATCTTGGTTTTCGTGGGGTTTCAAGCTGAGATACGCATTTTCTGCGATAATCTGGGTGAGTCTTCTGCCCGAAGTATGCTGAATCATCGAGACCGCTCTTTTCGAGATAGTTAGTGCGAGAAACACGTTATCTGGTGTTTTCACCACTCCACAGTGCGTTTGATATGCAGAACAGTAGATATCTTGGTTTTCGTGGGGTTTCAAGCTGAGATATGCATTTTCTGCGATTATCTTGGTGAGTCTTCTGTCCGAAGTATGCTGAATCATCGAGACCGCTATTTTCGAGCTAGTTAGTGCGAGAAACACGTTATCTGGTGTTTTCACCACTCCACAGTGCGTTTGATATGCAGAACAGTAGATATCTTGGTTTTCGTGGGGTTTCAAGCTGAGATATGCATTTTTTACTATAATTTTGGTGAGACTTCTGTCCGAAGTATGCAGAATCATCAAGATCGCTCGTCTCGAGCTATTTAATGCGAGAAACACGTTATCTGGTGTTTTCACCACTCCACAGTGCGTTTGATATGCAGAACTAGCGATATCTTGGTTTTCGTGGGGTTTCAAGCTGAGATATGCATTTTCTGCGATAATCTGGGTGAGTCTTCTGTCCGAAGTATGCTGAATCATCGAGACCGCTCTTTTCGAGCTAGTTAGTGCGAGAAACACGTTATCTGGTGTTTTCACCACTCCACAGTGCGTTTGATATGCAGAACAGTAGATATCTTGGTTTTCGTGGGGTTTCAAGCTGAGATATGCATTTTCTGCGATAATCTTGTTGAGACTTCTGTCCGAAGTATGCAGAAGCATCGAGATCGCTCGTTTCGAGCTATTTAATTCGAGAAACACGTTATCTGGTGTTTTCACCACTCCACAGTGCGCTGGATATGCAGAACCGGAGATATTTTGGTTTTCGTCGGGTTTCAAGCTGAGATATGCATTTTCTGCGATAATCTTGGTGAAACTTCTGTTACAAGTATGCAGAAACATCGAGAGCGCTCTTTTCGAGCTATTTAATGCGAGAAACTCGTTTTCTGGGGTTTTCACCACTAAACAGTTCGTTGGATATGCAGAACCGGAGATATCTTGGTTTTCGTGGGGTTTCAAGCTGAGATATGCATTTCCTGCGATAATCTTGGTGACACTTCTGTCCGAAGTATGCTGAATCATCTAGATCGCTCTTTCCGAGCTATTTGATGCGAGATACACGTTATCTGGTGTTTTCACCACTCCACAGTCCGTTTGATATGCAGAACCGACGATATCTTGGTTTTCGTGGGGTTTCAAGCAGAGATATGCATTTTCTGCGATAATCTTTGTGAGACTTCTGTCCGAAGTATGCAGAATCATCGAGATCGCTCGTTTCGAGCTATATAATGCGAGAAACACGTTATCTGGTGTTTTCACCACTCCACAGTGCGTTGGATATGCAGAACCGGAGATATTTTGGTTTTCGCCGGGTTTCAAGCTGAGATATGCATTTTCTACGATAAGCTTGGTGAGACTTCTGTCCGAAGTATGCTGAAACATCGAGATCGCTCTTTTCGAGCTAGTTAATGCGAGAAAAACCTGATCCGGTGTTTTCACCACTCCACAGTGCGTTTGGTATGCAGAACCAGCGATATCTTGGCTTTCGTGGGGTTTCAAGCTGAGATATGCATTTTGTACGATAATCTTGGTGAGACTTCTGTCCGAAGTATGAAGAATCATCGAGATGGCTCTATTCGAGCTATTTAATGCGAGAAACACGTTTTCTGGGGTGTTCACCACTCCACAGTGCGTTTGATATGCTGAACACAGCGATATCTTGGTTTTCGTGGGGTTTCAAGCTGAGATATGCATTTTTTACGATAATTTTGGTGAGACTTCTGTCCGAAGTATGCAGAATCATCGAGATCGCTCGTTTCGAGCTATTCAATGCGAGAATCACGTTATCTGGTGTTTTCACCACTCCACGGTGCGTTTGAAATGCAGAACCGGCGATATCTTGGTTTTCGTGGGGTTTCAAGCTGAGATATGCATTTTCTGCGATAATCTTGGTGAGACTTCTGTCCGAAGTATGCTGAATCATCGAGATCGTCCTTTTCGAGCTAGTTAGTGCGAGATACACGTTATCTGATGTTTTCACCACTCCACAGTGCGTTTGATATGCAGAACCGGCGACATCTTGGTTTTCGTGGGGTTTCAAGCTGAGATATGCATTTTCTGCGATAATCTTGTTGAGACTTCTGTCCGAAGTTTGCAGAAACGTCGAGAGCGCTCTTTTCGAGATATTTAATGCGAGAAACACGTTATCTGGTGTTTTCACCACTCCACAGTGCGTTTGATATGCAGAACCGGCGATATCTTGGTTTTCGTGGGGTTTCAAGCGGAGATATGCATTTTCTGCGATAATATTGGTGAGACTTCAGTCAGCAGTATGCAGAATCATCTAGATCGCTCTTTTCGAGCTACTTAATGCGCGAAACACGTTTTCTGGTGTTTTCACCACTCCACAGTGCGTTTTATATGCAGAACCAGCGATATCTTGGTTTTCGTGGGGTTTCAAGATGAGATATGCATTTTCTGCGATAATATTGGTGAGACTTCAGTCAGAAGTATGCAGAATCATCTAGATCGCTCTTTTCGAGCTATTTAATGCGAAAAAACAAGTTTTCTGGTGTTTTCAACATTCCACAGTGCGTTTGATATGCAGAACCGGAGATATTTTGGTTTTCGTCGGGTTTCAAGCTGACATATGCATTTTCTACGATAAGCTTGGTGAAACATCTGTCCGAAGTATGCAGAAACGTCGAGAGCGCTCTTTTCGAGCTATTTAATGCGAGAAACACGTTTTCTGGTGTTTTCACCACTCCACAGTGCGTTTGATATGCCGAACTGGCGATATCTTGGTTTTCGTGGGGTTTCAGGCTGAGATATGCATTTTCTGCGATAATCTTGGTGAGACTTCTGTCCGAAGTATGCAGAATCATCTAGATCGCGCTTTTCGAGCTACTTAATGCGCGAAACACGTTTTCTGGTGTTTTCACCACTCCACAGTGCGTTCGATATGCAGAACAGCAGATATCTTGGTTTTCGTGGGGTTTGAAGCTGAGATATGCATTTTCTGCGATAATCTTGTTGAGACTTCTGTCCGAAGTTTGCAGAAACGTTGAGAGCGCTCTTTTCGAGCTACTTAATGCGAGAAACACGTTTTCTGGTGTTTTCACCACTCCACAGTGCGTTTGATATGCAGAACCAGCGATATCTTGCTTTTCGTGGGGTTTCAAGATGAGATATGCATTTTCTGCGATAATATTGGTGAGACTTCAGTCAGAAGTATGCAGAATCATCTAGATCGCTCTTTTCGAGCTACTTAATGCGCGAAACACGTTTTCTGGTGTTTTCACCACTCCACAGTGCGTTCGATATGCAGAACAGCAGATATCTTGGTTTTCGTGGGGTATCAAGCTGAGATATGCATTTTCTGCGATAATCTTGTTGAGACTTCTGTCCGAAGTATGCAGAATCATGCAGATCGCTCGTTTCGAGCTATTTAATACGAGAAACACGTTATCTGGTTATTTCACCACTCCACAGTGCGTTGGATATGCAGAACCTGAGATATTTTGGTTTTCGTCGGGTTTCAAGCAGAGATATGCATTTTTTACGATAATCTTGGTGAGACTTCTGTCCGAAGTATGCTGAATCATCGATATCGCTCTTTTCGAGCTAGTTAGAGCGAGAAACACGTTATCTGGTGTTTCCACCACTCCGCAGTGCGTTTGATATGCAGAACAGTAGATATCGTGGTTTTCGTGGGGTTTCAAGCAGAGATATGCATTTTCTGCGATAATCTTGGTGAGACTTCTGTCCGAAGTATGCTGAATCATCGAGATCGCTCTTTTCGAGCTAGTTAGTGCGAGAAACACGTTATCTGGTGTTTTCACCACTCCACAGTGCGTTTGATATGCAGAACCAGCGATATCTTGGCTTTCGTGGGGTTTCAAGCTGAGATATGCATTTTTTACGATAATCTTGGTGAGACTTCTGTCCGAAGTATGCTGAATCATCGATATCGCTCTTTTCGAGCTAGTTAGTGCGAGAAACACGTTATCTGGTGTTTCCACCACTCCACAGTGCGTTTGATATGCAGAACAGTAGATATCTTGGTTTTCGTGGGGTTTCAAGCTGAAATATGCATTTTCTGCGATAATCTTGTTGAGACATCTGTCCGAAGTATGCAGAATCATCGAGATCGCACTTTTCGAGCTATTTAATGCGAGAAACACGTTATCTGGGGTTTTCACCACTCCACAGTGCGTATGGTATGCAGAACCGGCGATATCTTGGTTTTCGTGGGGTTTCAAGCTGAGATATGCATTTTTTACGATAATTTTGGTGAGATTTCTGTCCGAAGTATGCAGAATCATCGAGATCGCTCGTCTCGAGCTATTTAATGCGAGAAACACGTTATCTGGTGTTTTCACCACTCCACAGTGCGTTTGATATGCAGAACAGTAGATATCTTGGTTTTCGTGGGGTTTCAAGCTGAGATATGCATTTTCTGCGATAATCTTGTTGAGACTTCTGTCCGAAGTATGCAGAATCATCGAGATCGCTCGTTTCGAGCTATTTAATTCGAGAAACACGTTATCTGGTGTTTTCACCACTCCACAGTGCGTTGGATATGCAGAACCGGAGATATTTTGGTTTTCGTCGGGTTTCAAGCTGAGATATGCATTTTCTGCGATAATCTTGGTGAGACTTCTGTTACAAGTATGCAGAAACATCGAGAGGGCTCTTTTCGAGCTATTTAATGCGAGAAACTCGTTTTCTGGGGTTTTCACCACTAAACAGTTCGTCGGATATGCAGAACCGGAGATATCTTGGTTTTCGTGGGGTTTCAAGCTGAGATATGCATTTCCTGCGATAATCTTGGTGTCACTTCTGTCCGAAGTATGCTGAATCATCTAGATCGCTCTTTCCGAGCTATTTAATGCGAGATACACGTTATCTGGTGTTTTCACCACTCCACAGTCCGTTTGATATGCAGAACCGACGATATCTTGGTTTTCGTGGGGTTTCAAGCAGAGATATGCATTTTCTGCGATAATCTTTGTGAGACTTCTGTCCGAAGTATGCAGAATCATCGAGATCGCTCGTTTCGAGCTATATAATGCGAGAAACACGTTATCTGGTGTTTTCACCACTCCACAGTGCGTTGGATATGCAGAACCGGAGATATTTTGGTTTTCGTCGGGTTTCAAGCTGAGATATGCATTTTCTACGATAAGCTTGGTGAGACTTCTGTCCGAAGTATGCTGAAACATCGAGATCGCTCTTTTCGAGCTAGTTAATGCGAGAAAAACCTGATCCGGTGTTTTCACCACTCCACAGTGCGTTTGGTATGCAGAACCAGCGATATCTTGGCTTTCGTGGGGTTTCAAGCTGAGATATGCATTTTGTACGATAATCTTGGTGAGACTTCTGTCCGAAGTATGAAGAATCATCGAGATGGCTCTATTCGAGCTATTTAATGCGAGAAACACGTTTTCTGGGGTGTTCACCACTCCACAGTGCGTTTGATAAGCTGAACACAGCGATATCTTGGTTTTCGTGGGGTTTCAAGCTGAGATATGCATTTTTTACGATAATGTTGGTGAGACTTCTGTCCGAAGTATGCAGAATCATCGAGATCGCTCGTTTCGAGCTATTCAATGCGAGAATCACGTTATCTGGTGTTTTCACCACTCCACGGTGCGTTTGAAATGCAGAACCGGCGATATCTTGGTTTTCGTGGGGTTTCAAGCTGAGATATGCATTTTCTGCGATAATCTTGGTGAGACTTCTGTCCGAAGTATGCTGAATCATCGAGATCGTCCTTTTCGAGCTAGTTAGTGCGAGATACACGTTATCTGATGTTTTCACCACTCCAGAGTGCGTTTGATATGCAGAACAGTAGATATCTTGGTTTTCGTGGGGTTTCAAGCTGAGATATGCATTTTCTGCGATAATCTTGTTGAGAATTCTGTCCGAAGTATGCAAAATCATCGAGATCGCTCGTTTCGAGCTATTTAATGCGAGAAACACGTTATCTGGTGTTTTCACCACTCCACAGTGCGTTTGACATGCAGAACCAGCGATATCTTGGTTTTCGTGGGGTTTCTAGCTGAGATATGCATTTTCTGCGATAATATTGGTGTGACTTCAGTCAGAAGTATGCAGAATCATCTAGATCGCTCTTTTCGAGCTACTTAATGCACGAAACACGTTTTCTGGTGGTTTCACCACTCTACAGTACGTTTGACATGCAGAACCGGAGATATCTTGGCTTCGGTCGGGTTTCAAGCTGAGATATGCATTTTCTACGATAATCCTGGTGAGACTTCTGTCAGAATTATGCAGAATCTTCGAGAACGATCATTTCGAGCTACTTAATGCGCGAAACACGTTTTCTGGTGTTTTGACCACTCCACGGTACGTTTGATGTGCAGAACCGGAGATATATCGGTTTTCGTAGGGTGTCAAGCTGAGATATGCATTTTCTACGATAATATTGGTGAGACTTCAGTCAGAAGTATGCAGAATCATCTAGATCGCTCTTTTCGAGCTACTTAATGTACGAAACACGTTTTCTGGTGTTTTCACCACTCCACAGTACGTTTGACATGCAGAACCGGAGATATATCGGTTTTCGTCGGGTTTCAAGCTGAGATATGCATTTTCTACGATAATCCTGGTGAGACTTCTGTCAGAAGTATGCAGAATCTTCGAGAACGCTCTTTTCGAGCTACTTAATGCGCGAAACACGTTTTCTGGGGTTTTGGCCACTCCACGGTACGTTTAATGTGCAGAACCGGAGATAACTCGGTTTTCGTCGGGTTTCAAGCTGAGATATGCATTTTCTGCGATAATCTTGTTGAGACTTCTGTCCGAAGTATGCAGAATCATCGAGATCGCTCGTTTCGAGCTATTTAATGCGAGAAACACGTTATCTGGTGTTTTCACCACTCCACAGTGCGTTGGATATGCAGAACCGGAGATATCTTGGTTTTCGTGGGGTTTCAAGCTGAGATATGCATTTACTACGATAAGCTTGGTGAGACTTCTGTCCGAAGTATGCTGAAACATCGAGATCGCTCTTTTCGAGCTAGTTAATGCGAGAAAAACCTGATCCGGTGTTTTCACCACTCCACAGTGCGTTTGGTATGCAGAACCAGCGATATCTTGGCTTTCGTGGGGTTTCAAGCTGAGATATGCATTTTGTACGATAATCTTGGTGAGACTTCTGTCCGAAGTATGCAGAATCATCGAGATCGCTCGTTTCGAGCTATATAATGCGAGAAACACGTTATCTGGTGTTTTCACCACTCCACAGTGCGTTTGAAATGCAGAACCGGCGATATCTTGGTTTTCGTGGGGTTTCAAGCTGAGATATGCATTTTCTGCGATAATCTTGGTGAGACTTCTGTCCGAAGTATGCTGAATCATCGAGATCGTCCTTTTCGAGCTAGTTAGTGCGAGATTCACGTTATCTGATGTTTTCACCACTCCACAGTGCGTTTGATATGCAGAACAGTAGATATCTTGGTTTTCATGGGGTTTCAAGCTGAGATATGCATTTTCTGCGATAATCTTGTTGAGAATTCTGTCCGAAGTATGCAAAATCATCGAGATCGCTCGTTTCGAGCTATTTAATGCGAGAAACAGGTTATCTGGTGTTTTCACCACTCCACAGTGCGTTTGACATGCAGAACCAGCGATATCTTGGTTTTCGTGGGGTTTCAAGCTGAGATATGCATTTTCTGCGATAATATTGGTGAGACTTCAGTCAGAAGTATGCAGAATCATCTAGATCGCTCTTTTCGAGCTACTTAATGCACGAAACACGTTTTCTGGTGGTTTCACCACTCTACAGTACGTTTGACATGCAGAACCGGAGATATCTTGGCTTCGGTCGGGTTTCAAGCTGAGATATGCATTTTCTACGATAATCCTGGTGAGACTTCTGTCAGAATTATGCAGAATCCTCCAGAACGCTCATTTCGAGCTACTTAATGCGCGAAACACGTTTTCTGGTGTTTTGACCACTCCACGGTACGTTTGATGTGCAGAACCGGAGATATATCGGTTTTCGTAGGGTGTCAAGCTGAGATATGCATTTTCTACGATAATATTGGTGAGACTTCAGTCAGAAGTATGCAGAATCATCTAGATCGCTCTTTTCGAGCTACTTAATGTACGAAACACGTTTTCTGGTGTTTTCACCACTCCACAGTACGTATGACATGCAGAACCGGAGATATATCGGTTTTCGTCGGGTTTCAAGCTGAGATATGCATTTTCTACGATAATCCTGGTGAGACTTCTGTCAGAAGTATGCAGAATCTTCGAGAACGCTCTTTTCGAGCTACTTAATGCGCGAAACACGTTTTCTGGGGTTTTGGCCACTCCACGGTACGTTTAATGTGCAGAACCGGAGATAACTCGGTTTTCGTCGGGTTTCAAGCTGAGATATGCATTTTCTGCGATAATCTTGGTGAGACTTCTGTCCGAAGTATGCTGAATCATCGAGATCGCTCTTTTCGAGCTAGTTAGTGCGAGAAACACGTTATCTGGTGTTTTCACCACTCCACAGTGCGTTTGATATGCAGAACAGTAGATATCTTGGTTTTCGTGGGGTTTCAAGCTGAGATATGCATTTTCTGCGATAATCTTGTTGAGACTTCTGTCCGAAGTATGCAGAATCATCGAGATCGCTCGTTTCGAGCTATTTAATGCGAGAAACACGTTATCTGGTGTTTTCACCACTCCACAGTGCGTTGGATATGCAGAACCGGAGATATTTTGGTTTTCGTCGGGTTTCAAGCTGAGATATGCATTTACTACGATAAGCTTGGTGAGACTTCTGTCCGAAGTATGCCTAAACATCGAGATCGCTCTTTTCGAGCTAGTTAATGCGAGAAAAACCTTATCCGGTGTTTTCACCACTCCACAGTGCGTTTGATATGCAGAACCAGCGATATCTTGGCTTTCGTGGGGTTTCAAGCTGAGATATGCATTTTTTACGATAATCTTGGTGAGACTTCTGTCCGAAATATGAAGAATCATCGAGATCGCTCTATTCGAGCTATTTAATGCGAGAAACACGTTTTCTGGAGTGTTCACCACTCCACAGTGCGTTTGATATGCAGAACCGGCGATATCTTGGTTTTCGTGGGGTTTCAAGCTGAGATATGCATTTTCTGCGATAATCTTAGTGAGACTTCTGTCCGAAGTATGCTGAATCATCGAGATCTTCCTTTTCGAGCTAGTTAGTGCGAGAAACACGTTATCTGGTGTTTTCACCACTCCACAGTGCGTTTGACATGCAGAACCAGCGATATCTTGGTTTTCGTGGGGTTTCAAGCTGAGATATGCATTTTCTGCGATAATATTGGTGAGACTTCAGTCAGAAGTATGCAGAATCATCTAGATCGCTCTTTTCGAGCTACTTAATGTACGAAACACGTTTTCTGGTGTTTTCACCACTCCACAGTACGTTTGACATGCAGAACCGGAGATATCTTGGTTTCGGTCGGGTTTCAAGCTGAGATATGCATTTTCTACGATAATCCTGGTGAGACTTCTGTCTGAATTATGCAGAATCTTCGAGATCGCTCTGTTCGAGCTACTTAATGCGCGAAACACGTTTTCTGGTGTTTTCACCACTCCACGGTACGTTTGATGTGCAGAACCGGAGATATATCGGTTTTCGTCGGGTTTCAAGCTGAGATATGCATTTTCTACGATAATCCTGGTGAGACTTCTGTCAGAAGTATGCAGAATCTTCGAGAACGTTCTTTTCGAGCTACTTAATGCGCGAAACACGTTTTCTGGGGTTTTGGCCACTCCACGGTACGTTTAATGTGCAGAACCGGAGATAACTCGGTTTTCGTCGGGTTTCAAGCTGAGATATGCATTTTCTGCGATAATCTTGGTGAGACTTCTGTCCGAAGTATGCTGAATCATCGAGATCGCTCTTTTCGAGCTAGTTAGTGCGAGAAACACGTTATCTGGTGTTTTCACCACTCCACAGTGCGTTTGATATGCAGAACAGTAGATATCTTGGTTTTCGTGGGGTTTCAAGCTGAGATATGCATTTTCTGCGATAATCTTGTTGAGACTTCTGTCCGAAGTATGCAGAATCATCGAGATCGCTCGTTTCGAGCTATTTAATGCGAGAAACACGTTATCTGGTGTTTTTACCACTCCACAGTGCGTTGGATATGCAGAACCGGAGATATTTTGGTTTTCGTCGGGTTTCAAGCTGAGATATGCATTTACTACGATAAGCTTGGTGAGACTTCTGTCCGAAGTATGCCTAAACATCGAGATCGCTCTTTTCGAGCTAGTTAATGCGAGAAAAACCTTATCCGGTGTTTTCACCACTCCACAGTGCGTTTGATATGCAGAACCAGCGATATCTTGGCTTTCGTGGGGTTTCAAGCTGAGATATGCATTTTTTACGATAATCTTGGTGAGACTTCTGTCCGAAGTATGAAGAATCATCGAGATCGCTCTATTCGAGCTATTTAATGCGAGAAACACGTTTTCTGGGGTGTTCACCACTCCACAGTGCGTTTGATATGCAGAACCGGCGATACCTTGGTTTTCGTGGGGTTTCAAGCAGAGATATGCATTTTCTGCTATAATCTTGGTGAGACTTCTGTCGGAAGTATGCTGAATCATCGAGATCGCTCTTTTCGAGCTAGTTAGTGCGAGAAACAAGTTATCTGGTGTTTTCACCACTCCACAGTGCGTTTGATATGCAGAACAGTAAATACCTTGGTTTTCGTGGGGTTTCAAGCTGAGATATGCATTTTCTGCGATAATTTTGGTGAGACTTCTGTCAGAAGTATGCAGAATCTTCGAGAACGCTCTTTTCGAGCTACTTAATGCGCGAAACACGTTTTCTGCTGTTTTCACCACTCCACGGTACGTTTGATGTGCAGAACCGGAGATAACTCGGTTTTCGTCGGGTTTCAAGCTGAGATATGCATTTTCTACGATAATCTTGGTGAGACTTCTGTCAGAAGTATGCAGGATCTTCGAGAACGCTCTTTTCGAGCTAGTTAAAGCGAGGAAAACCTTATCCGGTGTTTTCACTACTCCACAGTGCGTTTGATATGCAAAACCGGCGATATTTTGGTTTTCGTCGGGTTTCAAGCTGAGATATGCATTTTCCACGATAATCTTGGTGAAACATCTGTCCGAAGTATGCAGAAACATCGGGAGCGCTCTTTTCGAGCTATTTAATGCGAGAAACTCGTTTTCTGGGGTTTTCACCACTCCACAGTTCGTTGGATATGCAGAACCGGAGATATCTTGGTTTTCGTGGGGTTTCAAGCTGGGATATGCATTTCCTGCGATAATCTTGGTGAGACTTCTGTCCGAAGTATGCTGAATCATCTAGAACGATCTTTTCGAGCTATTTAATGCGAGAAACACGTTATCTGGTGTTTTCACCACTCCACAGTGCGTTTGACATGCAGAACCAGCGATATCTTGGTTTTCGTGGGGTTTCAAGCTGAAATAAGCATTTTCTGCGATAATATTGGTGAGACTTCTGTCCGAAGTATGCTGTATCATCGAGATCGCTCTTTTCGAGATAGTTAGTGCGAGAAACACGTTATCTGGTGTTTTCACCACTCCACAGTGCGTTGGATATGCAGAACCGGAGATATTTTGGTTTTCATCGGGTGTCAAACTGAGATATGCATTTTCTACGATAATTTTGGTGAGACTTCTGTCCGAAGTATGCAAAATCATCGAGATCGCTCGTTTCGAACTATTTAATGCGAGAAACACGTTATCTGGTGTTTTCACCACTCCACAGTGCGTTGGATATGCAGAACCGGAGATATTTTGGTTTTCGTCGGGTTTCAAGCTGAGATATGTATTTTCTGCGATAATCTTGGTGAGACTTCTGTTCGAAGTATGCAGAATCATCGAGATCGCACTCTTCGAGCTATTTAATGCGACAAACACTTTATCTGGTGTTTTCACCACACCACAGTGCGTTTGATATGCAGAACCAGCGAAATCTTGGTTTTCGTGGGGTTTCAAGCTGAGATATGCATTTTTTACGATAATCTTGGTGAGACTTCTGTCCGAAGTATGCTTAATCATCGAGATCGCTCTATTCGAGCTATTTAATGCGAGAAACACGTCATCTGGTGTTTTCACCACTCCACAGTGCGTATGATATACAGAACCGACGATATCTTGGTTTTCGTGGGGTTTCAAGCTCAGATATGCATTTTCTGCGATAATCATGGTGAGACTTCTGTCCGAAGTATGCAGAGTCATCGAGATCGTACTATTCGAGCTATTTAATGCGAAAAACACGTTATCTGGTGTTTTCACCACTCCACAGTGCGTATGATATGCAGAACCGACGATATCTTGGTTTTCGTGGGGTTTCAAGCTCAGATATGCATTTTCTGCGATAATCTTGGTGAGACTTCTGTCCGAAGTATGCAGAAACATGGAGATCGCTCTTTTCGACCTATTGAATGCGAGAAACACGTTATCTGGTGTTTTCACCACTCCACAGTGCGTTTGATATGCAGAACCAGCGAAATCTTGGTTTTCGTTGGGTTTCAAGCTGAGATATGCATTTTTTACGATAATCATGGTGAGACTTCTGTCCGAAGTATGCAGAATCATCGAGATCGCACTTTCCGAGCTATTTAATGCGACAAACACGTTATCTGGTGTTTTCACCACTCCACAGTGCGTATGATATACAGAACCGACGATATCTTGGTTTTCGTGGGGTTTCAAGCTCAGATATGCATTTTCTGCGATAATCATGGTGAGACTTCTGTCCGAAGTATGCTGAGTCATCGAGATCGCACTTTTCGAGCTATTTAATGCGACAAACACGTTATCTGGTGTTTTCAGCACTCCACAGTGCGTTTGATATGCAGAACCAGCGAAATCTTGGTTTTCGTGGGGTTTCAAGCTGAGATATGCATTTTTTTACGATAATCTTGGTGAGACTTCTGTCCGAAGTATGCTTAATCATCGAGATCGCTCGTTTCGAGCTATTTAATGCGACAAACACGTTATCTGGTGTTTTCAGCACTCCACAGTGCGTTCGATATGCAGAACCAGCGATATCTGGGTTTTCGTGGGGTTTCAAGCTGAGATATGCATTTTTTACGATAATCTTGGTGAGACTTCTGTCCGAAGTATGCTTAATCATCGAGATCGCTCTATTCGAGCTATTTAATGCGAGAAACACGTTATCTGGTGTTTTCACCACTCCACAGTGCGTTTGATATGCAGAACAGGCGATATCTTGGTTTTCGTGGGGTTTCAAGCTGAGATATGCATTTTCTGCGATAATCATGGTGAGACTTCTGTCCGAAGTATGCTTAATCATCGAGATCGCTCGTTTCGAGCTATTTAATGCGACAAACACGTTATCTGGTGTTTTCACCACTCCACAGTGCGTTTGACATGCAGAACCAGCGATATCTTGGTTTTCGTGGGGTTTCAAGCTGAAATAAGCATTTTCTGCGATAATATTGGTGAGACTTCTGTCCGAAGTATGCTGTATCATCGAGATCGCTCTTTTCGAGATAGTTAGTGCGAGAAACACGTTATCTGGTGTTTTCACCACTCCACAGTGCGTTGGATATGCAGAACCGGAGATATTTTGGTTTTCATCGGGTGTCAAACTGAGATATGCATTTTCTACGATAATTTTGGTGAGACTTCTGTCCGAAGTATGCAGAATCATCGAGATCGCTCGTTTCGAACTATTTAATGCGAGACACACGTTATCTGGTGTTTTCACCACTCCACAGTGCGTTTGATATGCAGAACAGGCGATATCTTGGTTTTCGTGGGGTTTCAAGCTGAGATATGCATTTCCTGCGATAATCTTGGTGAGACTCCTGTCCGAAGTATGCTGAATCATCGAGATCGCTCTTTTCGAGCTATTTAATGCGAGAAACACGTTCTCTGGTTATTTTCACCACTCCACAGTGCGTTTGATATGCAGAACCGGCAACATCTTGATTTTCGTGAGGTTTCGAGCTGAGATATGCATTTTCTGCGATAATTTTGGTGAGACTTCTGTCAGAAGTATGCAGAATCTTCGAGAACGCTCTTTTCGAGCTACTTAATGCGCGAAACACGTTTTCTGCTGTTTTCACCACTCCACGGTACGTTTGATGTGCAGAACCGGAGATAACTCGGTTTTCGTCGGGTTTCAAGCTGAGATATGCATTTTCTACGATAATCTTGGTGAGACTTCTGTCAGAAGTATGCAGGATCTTCGAGAACGCTCTTTTCGAGCTAGTTAAAGCGAGGAAAACCTTATCCGGTGTTTTCACTACTCCACAGTGCGTTTGATATGCAAAACCGGCGATATTTTGGTTTTCGTCGGGTTTCAAGCTGAGATATGCATTTTCCACGATAATCTTGGTGAAACATCTGTCCGAAGTATGCAGAAACATCGGGAGCGCTCTTTTCGAGCTATTTAATGCGAGAAACTCGTTTTCAGGGGTTTTCACCACTCCACAGTTCGTTGGATATGCAGAACCGGAGATATCTTGGTTTTCGTGGGGTTTCAAGCTGGGATATGCATTTCCTGCGATAATCTTGGTGAGACTTCTGTCCGAAGTATGCTGAATCATCTAGAACGCTCTTTTCGAGCTATTTAATGCGAGAAACACGTTATCTGGTGTTTTCACCACTCCACAGTGCGTTTGACATGCAGAACCAGCGATATCTTGGTTTTCGTGGGGTTTCAAGCTGAAATATGCATTTTCTGCGATAATATTGGTGAGACTTCTGTCCGAAGTATGCTGTATCATCGAGATCGCTCTTTTCGAGCTAGTTAGTGCGAGAAACACGTTATCTGGTGTTTTCACCACTCCACAGTGCGTTGGATATGCAGAACCGGAGATATTTTGGTTTTCATCGGGTTTCAAACTGAGATATGCATTTTCTACGATAATTTTGGTGAGACTTCTGTCCGAAGTATGCAGAATCATCGAGATCGCTCGTTTCGAGCTATTTAATGCGAGAAACACGTTATCTGGTGTTTTCACCACTCCACAGTTCGTTGGATATGCAGAACAGTAGATATCCTGGTTTTCGTGGGGTTTCAAGCAGAGATATGCATTTTCTGCGATAATCTTGGTGAGACTTCTGTTAGAAGTATGCAGAATCATCGAGATCGCTCGTTTCGAACTATTTAATGCGAGAAACACGTTATCTGGTGTTTTCACCACTCCACAGTGCGTTGGATATGCAGAACAGGCGATATCTTGGTTTTCGTGGGGTTTCAAGCTGAGATATGCATTTCCTGCGATAATCTTGGTGAGACTCCTGTCCGAAGTATGCTGAATCATCGAGATCGCTCTTTTCGAGCTATTTAATGCGAGAAACACGTTCTCTGGTTATTTTCACCACTCCACAGTTCGTTTGATATGCAGAACCGGCAACATCTTGATTTTCGTGAGGTTTCGAGCTGAGATATGCATTTTCTGCGATAATTTTGGTGAGACTTCTGTCAGAAGTATGCAGAATCTTCAAGAACGCTCTTTTCGAGCTACTTAATGCGCGAAACACGTTTTCTGCTGTTTTCACCACTCCACGGTACGTTTGATGTGCAGAACCGGAGATAACTCGGTTTTCGTCGGGTTTCAAGCTGAGATATGCATTTTCTACGATAATCTTGGTGAGACTTCTGTCAGAAGTATGCAGGATCTTCGAGAACGCTCTTTTCGAGCTAGTTAAAGCGAGGAAAACCTTATCCGGTGTTTTCACTACTCCACAGTGCGTTTGATATGCAAAACCGGCGATATTTAGGTTTTCGTCGGGTTTCAAGCTGAGATATGCATTTTCCACGATAATCTTGGTGAAACATCTGTCCGAAGTATGCAGAAACATCGGGAGCGCTCTTTTCGAGCTATTTAATGCGAGAAACTCGTTTTCTGGGGTTTTCACCACTCCACAGTTCGTTGGATATGCAGAACCGGAGATATCTTGGTTTTCGTGGGGTTTCAAGCTGGGATATGCATTTCCAGCGATAATCTTGGTGAGACTTCTGTCCGAAGTATGCTGAATCATCTAGAACGCTCTTTTCGAGCTATTTAATGCGAGAAACACGTTATCTGGTGTTTTCACCACTCCACAGTGCGTTTGACATGCAGAACCAGCGATATCTTGGTTTTCGTGGGGTTTCAAGCTGAAATATGCATTTTCTGCGATAATATTGGTGAGACTTCTGTCCGAAGTATGCTGTATCATTGAGATCGCTCTTTTCGAGCTAGTTAGTGCGAGAAACACGTTATCTGGTGTTTTCACCACTCCACAGTGAGTTTGATATGCAGAACCAGCGAAATCTTGGTTTTCGTTGGGTTTCAAGCTGAGATATGCATTTTTTACGATAATCATGGTGAGACTTCTGTCCGAAGTATGCAGAATCATCGAGATCGCACTTTTCGAGCTATTTAATGCGACAAACACGTTATCTGGTGTTTTCAGCACACCACAGTGCGTTTGATATGCAGAACCAGCGAAATCTTGGTTTTCGTGGTGTTTCAAGCTGAGATATGCATTTTTTACGATAATCTTGGTGAGACTTCTGTCCGAAGTATGCTTAATCATCGAGATCGCTCTATTCGAGCTATTTAATGCGAGAAACACGTTATCTGGTGTTTTCACCACTCCACAGTGCGTATGATATACAGAACCGACGATATCTTGGTTTTCGTGGGGTTTCAAGCTCAGATATGCATTTTCTGCGATAATCATGGTGAGACTTCAGTCCGAAGTATGCAGAGTCATCGAGATCGCTCTTTTCGAGCTATTTAATGCGAGAAACAAGTTATCTGGTGTTTTCACCACTCCGCAGTGCGTTTGATATGCAGAACCAGCGAAATCTTGGTTTTCGTGGGGTTTCAAGCTCAGATATGCATTTTCTGCGATAATCTTGGTGAGACTTCTGTCCGAAGTATGGTTAATCATCGAGATCGCTCTATTCGAGATATTTAATGCGAGAAACACGTTATCTGGTGTTTTCACCACTCCACAGTTCGTTGGATATGCAGAACAGGAGATATCTTGGTTTTCGTGGGGTTTCTAGCAGAGATATGCATTTTCTGCGATAATCTTGGTGAGACTTCTGTCCGAAGTATGCAGAGTCATCGAGATCGCTCTTTTCGAGCTATTTAATGCGAGAAACAAGTTATCTGGTGTTTTCACCACTCCGCAGTGCGTTTGATATGCAGAATCAGCGATATCTTGGTTTTCGTGGGGTTTCAAGCTCAGATATGCATTTTCTGCGATAATCTTGGTGAGACGTCTGTCCGAAGTATGCAGAGTCATCGAGATCGTACTTTTCGAGCTATTTAATGCGACAAACACGTTTTCTGGGGTTTTCACCACTCCACAGTTCGTTAGATATGCAGAACAGGAGATATCTTGGTTTTCGTGGGGTTTCTAGCAGAGATATGCATTTTCTGCGATAATCTTGGTGAGACCTCTGTCCGAAGTATGCAGAAACATCGGGAGCGCTCTTTTCGAGCTATTTAATGCGAGAAACTCGTTTTCTGGGGTTTTCACCACTCCACAGTTCGTTGGATATGCAGAACCGGAGATATCTTGGTTTTCGTGGGGTTTCAAGCTGGGATATGCATTTCCAGCGATAATCTTGGTGAGACTTCTGTCCGAAGTATGCTGAATCATCTAGAACGCTCTTTTCGAGCTATTTAATGCGAGAAACACGTTATCTGGTGTTTTCACCACTCCACAGTGCGTTTGACATGCAGAACCAGCGATATCTTGGTTTTCGTGGGGTTTCAAGCTGAAATATGCATTTTCTGCGATAATATTGGTGAGACTTCTGTCCGAAGTATGCTGTATCATTGAGATCGCTCTTTTCGAGCTAGTTAGTGCGAGAAACACGTTATCTGGTGTTTTCACCACTCCACAGTGCGTTGGATATGCAGAACCGGAGATATTTTGGTTTTCATCGGGTTTCAAACTGAGATATGCATTTTCTACGATAATTTTGGTGAGACTTCTGTCCGAAGTATGCAGAATCATCGAGATCGCTCGTTTCGAGCTATTTAATGCGAGAAACACGTTATCTGGTGTTTTCACCACTCCACAGTTCGTTGGATATGCAGAACAGTAGATATCCTGGTTTTCGTGGGGTTTCAAGCAGAGATATGCATTTTCTGCGATAATCTTGGTGAGACTTCTGTTAGAAGTATGCAGAATCATCGAGATCGCTCGTTTCGAACTATTTAATGCGAGAAACACGTTATCTGGTGTTTTCACCACTCCACAGTGCGTTGGATATGCAGAACCGGAGATATTTTGGTTTTCGTCGGGTTTCAAGCTGAGATATGTATTTTCTGCGATAATCTTGGTGAGACTTCTGTTCGAAGTATGCAGAATCATCGAGATCGCACTTTTCGAGCTATTTAATGCGACAAACACGTTATCTGTTGTTTTCAGCACACCACAGTGCGTTTGATATCCAGAACCAGCGAAATCTTGGTTTTCGTGGGGTTTCAAGCTGAGATATGCATTTTTTACGATAATCTTGGTGAGACTTCTGTCCGAAGTATGCTTAATCATCGAGATCGCTCTATTCGAGCTATTTAATGCGAGAAACACGTTATCTGGTGTTTTCACCACTCCACAGTGCGTATGATATACAGAACCGACGATATCTTGGTTTTCGTGGGGTTTCAAGCTCAGATATGCATTTTCTGCGATAATCATTGTGAGACTTCTGTCCGAAGTATGCAGAGTCATCGAGATCGTACTATTCGAGCTATTTAATGCGAAAAACACGTTATCTGGAGTTTTCACCACTCCACAGTGCGTATGATATGCAGAACCGACGATATCTTGGTTTTCGTGGGGTTTCAAGCTCAGATATGCATTTTCTGCGATAATCTTGGTGAGACTTCTGTCCGAAGTATGCAGAAACATGGAGATCGCTCTTTTCGACCTATTGAATGCGAGAAACACGTTATCTGGTGTTTTCACCACTCCACAGTGCGTTTGATATGCAGAACCAGCGAAATCTTGGTTTTCGTTGGGTTTCAAGCTGAGATATGCATTTTTTACGATAATCATGGTGAGACTTCTGTCCGAAGTATGCAGAATCATCGAGATCGCACTTTTCGAGCTATTTAATGCGACAAACACGTTATCTGGTGTTTTCAGCACACCACAGTGCGTTTGATATGCAGAACCAGCGAAATCTTGGTTTTCGTGGTGTTTCAAGCTGAGATATGCATTTTTTACGATAATCTTGGTGAGACTTCTGTCCGAAGTATGCTTAATCATCGAGATCGCTCTATTCGAGCTATTTAATGCGAGAAACACGTTATCTGGTGTTTTCACCACTCCACAGTGCGTATGATATACAGAACCGACGATATCTTGGTTTTCGTGGGGTTTCAAGCTCAGATATGCATTTTCTGCGATAATCATGGTGAGACTTCAGTCCGAAGTATGCAGAGTCATCGAGATCGCTCTTTTCGAGCTATTTAATGCGAGAAACAAGTTATCTGGTGTTTTCACCACTCCGCAGTGCGTTTGATATGCAGAACCAGCGAAATCTTGGTTTTCGTGGGGTTTCAAGCTCAGATATGCATTTTCTGCGATAATCTTGGTGAGACTTCTGTCCGAAGTATGGTTAATCATCGAGATCGCTCTATTCGAGATATTTAATGCGAGAAACACGTTATCTGGTGTTTTCACCACTCCACAGTGCGTATGATATGCAGAACCGACGATATCTTGGTTTTCGTGGGGTTTCAAGCTCAGATATGCATTTTCTGCGATAATCTTGGTGAGACTTCTGTCCGAAGTATGCAGAGTCATCGAGATCGTACTTTCCGAGCTATTTAATGCGACAAACACGTTTTCTGGGGTTTTCACCACTCCACAGTTCGTTGGATATGCAGAACAGGAGATATCTTGGTTTTCGTGGGGTTTCTAGCAGAGATATGCATTTTCTGCGATAATCTTGGTGAGACTTCTGTCCGAAGTATGCAGAGTCATCGAGATCGCTCTTTTCGAGCTATTTAATGCGAGAAACAAGTTATCTGGTGTTTTCACCACTCCGCAGTGCGTTTGATGTGCAGAATCAGCGATATCTTGGTTTTCGTGGGGTTTCAAGCTCAGATATGCATTTTCTGCGATAATCTTGGTGAGACGTCTGTCCGAAGTATGCAGAGTCATCGAGATCGTACTTTTCGAGCTATTTAATGCGACAAACACGTTTTCTGGGGTTTTCACCACTCCACAGTTCGTTAGATATGCAGAACAGGAGATATCTTGGTTTTCGTGGGGTTTCTAGCAGAGATATGCATTTTCTGCGATAATCTTGGTGAGACCTCTGTCCGAAGTATGCAGAAACATCGGGAGCGCTCTTTTCGAGCTATTTAATGCGAGAAACTCGTTTTCTGGGGTTTTCACCACTCCACAGTTCGTTGGATATGCAGAACCGGAGATATCTTGGTTTTCGTGGGGTTTCAAGCTGGGATATGCATTTCCAGCGATAATCTTGGTGAGACTTCTGTCCGAAGTATGCTGAATCATCTAGAACGCTCTTTTCGAGCTATTTAATGCGAGAAACACGTTATCTGGTGTTTTCACCACTCCACAGTGCGTTTGACATGCAGAACCAGCGATATCTTGGTTTTCGTGGGGTTTCAAGCTGAAATATGCATTTTCTGCGATAATATTGGTGAGACTTCTGTCCGAAGTATGCTGTATCATCGAGATCGCTCTTTTCGAGCTAGTTAGTGCGAGAAACACGTTATCTGGTGTTTTCACCACTCCACAGTGCGTTGGATATGCAGAACCGGAGATATTTTGGTTTTCATCGGGTTTCAAACTGAGATATGCATTTTCTACGATAATTTTGGTGAGACTTCTGTCCGAAGTATGCAGAATCATCGAGATCGCTCGTTTCGAGCTATTTAATGCGAGAAACACGTTATCTGGTGTTTTCACCACTCCACAGTTCGTTGGATATGCAGAACAGTAGATATCCTGGTTTTCGTGGGGTTTCAAGCAGAGATATGCATTTTCTGCGATAATCTTGGTGAGACTTCTGTTAGAAGTATGCAGAATCATCGAGATCGCTCGTTTCGAACTATTTAATGCGAGAAACACGTTATCTGGTGTTTTCACCACTCCACAGTGCGTTGGATATGCAGAACCGGAGATATTTTGGTTTTCGTCGGGTTTCAAGCTGAGATATGTATTTTCTGCGATAATCTTGGTGAGACTTCTGTTCGAAGTATGCAGAATCATCGAGATCGCACTTTTCGAGCTATTTAATGCGACAAACACGTTATCTGGTGTTTTCAGCACACCACAGTGCGTTTGATATGCAGAACCAGCGAAATCTTGGTTTTCGTGGGGTTTCAAGCTGAGATATGCATTTTTTACGATAATCTTGGTGAGACTTCTGTCCGAAGTATGCTTAATCATCGAGATCGCTCTATTCGAGCTATTTAATGCGAGAAACACGTTATCTGGTGTTTTCACCACTCCACAGTGCGTATGATATACAGAACCGACGATATCTTGGTTTTCGTGGGGTTACAAGCTCAGATATGCATTTTCTGCGATAATCATTGTGAGACTTCTGTCCGAAGTATGCAGAGTCATCGAGATCGTACTATTCGAGCTATTTAATGCGAAAAACACGTTATCTGGTGTTTTCACCACTCCACAGTGCGTATGATATGCAGAACCGACGATATCTTGGTTTTCGTGGGGTTTCAAGCTCAGATATGCATTTTCTGCGATAATCTTGGTGAGACTTCTGTCCGAAGTATGCAGAAACATGGAGATCGCTCTTTTCGACCTATTGAATGCGAGAAACCCGTTATCTGGTGTTTTCACCAGTCCACAGTGCGTTTGATATGCAGAACCAGCGAAATCTTGGTTTTCGTTGGGTTTCAAGCTGAGATATGCATTTTTTACGATAATCATGGTGAGACTTCTGTCCGAAGTATGCAGAATCATCGAGATCGCACTTTTCGAGCTATTTAATGCGACAAACACGTTATCTGGTGTTTTCAGCACACCACAGTGCGTTTGATATTCAGAACCAGCGAAATCTTGGTTTTCGTGGTGTTTCAAGCTGAGATATGCATTTTTTACGATAATCTTGGTGAGACTTCTGTCCGAAGTATGCTTAATCATCGAGATCGCTCTATTCGAGCTATTTAATGCGAGAAACACGTTATCTGGTGTTTTCACCACTCCGCAGTGCGTTTGATATGCAGAACCTGCGAAATCTTGGTTTTCGTGGGGTTTCAAGCTCAGATATGCATTTTCTGCGATAATCATGGTGAGACTTCAGTCCGAAGTATGCAGAGTCATCGAGATCGCTCTTTTCGAGCTATTTAATGCGAGAAACAAGTTATCTGGTGTTTTCACCACTCCGCAGTGCGTTTGATATGCAGAACCGACGATATCTTGGTTTTCGTGGGGTTTCAAGCTCAGATATGCATTTTCTGCGATAATCTTGGTGAGACTTCTGTCCGAAGTATGCTTAATCATCGAGATCGCTCGTTTCGAGCTATTTAATGCGAGAAACAAGTTATCTGGTGTTTTCACCACTCCAGAGTGCGTTTGATATGCAGAAACAGCGATATCTTGGTTTTCGTGGGGTTTCAAGCTGAGATATGCATTTTTTACGATAATCATGGTGAGACTTCTGTCCGAAGTATGCAGAATCATCGAGATCGCACTTTTCAAGCTATTTAATGCGAGAAACAAGTTATCTGGTGTTTTCACCACTCCACAGTGCGTTTGATATGCAGAACCACCGATATCTTGGTTTACGTGGGGTTTCAAGCTCAGATATGCATTTTCTGCGATAATCTTGGTGAGACTTCAGTCCGAAGTATGCAGAATCATCGAGATCGTACTATTCGAGCTATTTAATGCGAAAAACACGTTATCTGGTGTTTTCACCACTCCACAGTGCGTTTGATATGCAGAACCTGCGAAATCTTGGTTTTCGTGGGGTTTCAAGCTGAGATATGCATTTTTTTACGATAATCTTGGTGAGACTTCTGTCCGAAGTATGCTTAATCATCGAGATCGCACGTTTCCAGCTATTTAATGCGAGAAACAAGTTATCTGGTGTTTTCACCACTCCACAGTGCGTTTGATATGCAGAAACAGCGATATCTTGGTTTTCGTGGGGTTTCAAGCTGAGATATGCATTTTTTTACGATAATCTTGGTGAGACTTCTGTCCGAAGTATGCTTAATCATCGAGATCGCTCGTTTCGAGCTATTTAATGCGAGAAACAAGTTATCTGGTGTTTTCACCACTCCACAGTGCGTTTGATATGCAGAACCAGCGATATCTTGGTTTACGTGGGGTTTCTAGCTCAGATATGCATTTTTTTACGATAATCTTGGTGAGACTTCAGTCCGAAGTATGCAGAATCATCGAGATCGTACTATTCGAGCTATTTAATGCGAAAAACACGTTATCTGGTGTTTTCACCACTCCACGGTGCGTTTGATATGCAGAACCAGCGAAATCTTGGTTTTCGTTGGGTTTCAAGCTGAGATATGCATTTTTTACGATAATCATGGTGAGACTTCTGTCCGAAGTATGCAGAATCATCGAGATCGCACTTTTCGAGCTATTTAATGCGACAAACACGTTATCTGGTGTTTTCACCACTCCGCAGTGCGTTTGATATGCAGAACCAGCGATATCTTGGTTTTCGTGGGGTTTCAAGCTCAGATATGCATTTTCTGCGATAATCTTGGTGAGACTTCTGTCCGAAGTATGCAGAGTCATCGAGATCGTACTTTTCGAGCTATTTAATGCGACAAACACGTTTTCTGGGGTTTTCACCACTCCACAGTTCGTTGGATATGCAGAACAGGAGATATCTTGGTTTTCGTGGGGTTTCTAGTAGAGATATGCATTTTCTGCGATAATCTTGGTGAGACCTCTGTCCGAAGTATGCAGAAACATGGAGATCGCTCTTTTCGACCTATTGAATGCGAGAAACACGTTATCTGGTGTTTTCACCACTCCACAGTGCGTATGATATGCAGAACCGACGATATCTTGGTTTTCGTGGGGTTTCAAGCTCAGATATGCATTTTTTACGATAATCATGGTGAGACTTCTGTCCGAAGTATGCAGAATCATCGAGATCGCACTTTTCGAGCTATTTAATGCGAGAAACAAGTTATCTGGTGTTTTCACCACTCCAGAGTGCGTTTGATATGCAGAAACAGCGATATCTTGGTTTTCGTGGGGTTTCAAGCTGAGATATGCATTTTTTACGATAATCATGGTGAGACTTCTGTCCGAAGTATGCAGAATCATCGAGATCGCACTTTTCAAGCTATTTAATGCGAGAAACAAGTTATCTGGTGTTTTCACCACTCCACAGTGCGTTTGATATGCAGAACCACCGATATCTTGGTTTACGTGGGGTTTCAAGCTCAGATATGCATTTTCTGCGATAATCTTGGTGAGACTTCAGTCCGAAGTATGCAGAATCATCGAGATCGTACTATTCGAGCTATTTAATGCGAAAAACACGTTATCTGGTGTTTTCACCACTCCACAGTGCGTTTGATATGCAGAACCTGCGAAATCTTGGTTTTCGTGGGGTTTCAAGCTGAGATATGCATTTTTTTACGATAATCTTGGTGAGACTTCTGTCCGAAGTATGCTTAATCATCGAGATCGCACGTTTCCAGCTATTTAATGCGAGAAACAAGTTATCTGGTGTTTTCACCACTCCACAGTGCGTTTGATATGCAGAAACAGCGATATCTTGGTTTTCGTGGGGTTTCAAGCTGAGATATGCATTTTTTTACGATAATCTTGGTGAGACTTCTGTCCGAAGTATGCTTAATCATCGAGATCGCTCGTTTCGAGCTATTTAATGCGAGAAACAAGTTATCTGGTGTTTTCACCACTCCACAGTGCGTTTGATATGCAGAACCAGCGATATCTTGGTTTACGTGGGGTTTCTAGCTCAGATATGCATTTTTTTACGATAATCTTGGTGAGACTTCAGTCCGAAGTATGCAGAATCATCGAGATCGTACTATTCGAGCTATTTAATGCGAAAAACACGTTATCTGGTGTTTTCACCACTCCACGGTGCGTTTGATATGCAGAACCAGCGAAATCTTGGTTTTCGTTGGGTTTCAAGCTGAGATATGCATTTTTTACGATAATCATGGTGAGACTTCTGTCCGAAGTATGCAGAATCATCGAGATCGCACTTTTCGAGCTATTTAATGCGACAAACACGTTATCTGGTGTTTTCACCACTCCGCAGTGCGTTTGATATGCAGAACCAGCGATATCTTGGTTTTCGTGGGGTTTCAAGCTCAGATATGCATTTTCTGCGATAATCTTGGTGAGACTTCTGTCCGAAGTATGCAGAGTCATCGAGATCGTACTTTTCGAGCTATTTAATGCGACAAACACGTTTTCTGGGGTTTTCAACACTCCACAGTTCGTTGGATATGCAGAACAGGAGATATCTTGGTTTTCGTGGGGTTTCTAGTAGAGATATGCATTTTCTGCGATAATCTTGGTGAGACCTCTGTCCGAAGTATGCAGAAACATGGAGATCGCTCTTTTCGACCTATTGAATGCGAGAAACACGTTATCTGGTGTTTTCACCACTCCACAGTGCGTATGATATGCAGAACCGACGATATCTTGGTTTTCGTGGGGTTTCAAGCTCAGATATGCATTTTTTACGATAATCATGGTGAGACTTCTGTCCGAAGTATGCAGAATCATCGAGATCGCACTTTTCGAGCTATTTAATGCGAGAAACAAGTTATCTGGTGTTTTCACCACTCCACAGTGCGTTTGATATGCAGAAACAGCGATATCTTGGTTTTCGTGGGGTTTCAAGCTGAGATATGCATTTTTTACGATAATCATTGTGAGACTTCTGTCCGAAGTATGCAGAATCATCGAGATCGCACTTTTCGAGCTATTTAATGCGACAAACACGTTATCTGGTGTTTTCAGCACTCCACAGTGCGTTTGATATGCAGAACCAGCGAAATCTTGGTTTTCGTGGGGTTTCAAGCTGAGATATGCATTTTTTTACGATAATCTTGGTGAGACTTCTGTCCGAAGTATGCTTAATCATCGAGATCGCTCTATTCGAGATATTTAATGCGAGAAACACGTTATCTGGTGTTTTCACCACTCCGCAGTGCGTTTGATATGCAGAACCAGCGATATCTTGGTTTTCGTGGGGTTTCAAGCTCAGATATGCATTTTCTGCGATAATCTTGGTGAGACTTCTGTCCGAAGTATGCAGAGTCATCGAGATCGTACTTTTCGAGCTATTTAATGCGACAAACACGTTTTCTGGGGTTTTCACCACTCCACAGTTCGTTGGATATGCAGAACAGGAGATATCTTGGTTTTCGTGGGGTTTCTAGCAGAGATATGCATTTTCTGCGCTAATCTTGGTGAGACCTCTGTCCGAAGTATGCAGAAACATGTAGATCGCTCTTTTCGACCTATTGAATGCGAGAAACACGTTATCTGGTGTTTTCACCACTCCACAGTGCGTTTGATATGCAGAACCAGCGAAATCTTGGTTTTCGTTGGGTTTCAAGCTGAGATATGCATTTTTTACGATAATCATGGTGAGACTTCTGTCCGAAGTATGCAGAATCATCGAGATCGCACTTTTCGAGCTATTTAATGCGACAAACACGTTATCTGGTGTTTTCAGCACACCACAGTGCGTTTGATATGCAGAACCAGCGAAATCTTGGTTTTCGTGGGGTTTCAAGCTGAGATATGCATTTTTTACGATAATCTTGGTGAGACTTCTGTCCGAAGTATGCTTAATCATCGAGATCGCTCTATTCGAGCTATTTAATGCGAGAAACACGTTATCTGGTGTTTTCACCACTCCACAGTGCGTATGATATGCAGAACCGACGATATCTTGGTTTTCGTGGGGTTTCAAGCTCAGATATGCATTTTCTGCGATAATCTTGGTGAGACTTCTGTCCGAAGTATGCAGAGTCATCGAGATCGCTCTTTTCGAGCTATTCAATGCGAGAAACACGTTTTCTGGGGTTTTCACCACTCCACAGTTCGTTGGATATGCAGAACAGGAGATATCTTGGTTTTCGTGGGGTTTCTAGCAGAGATATGCATTTTCTGCGATAATCTAGGTGAGACTTCTGTCCGAAGTATGCTTATTCATCGAGATCGCTCGTTTCGAGCTATTTAATGCGAGAAACAAGTTATCTGGTGTTTTCACCACTCCACAGTGCGTTTGATATGCAGAAACAGCGATATCTTGGTTTTCGTGGGGTTTCAAGCTGAGATATGCATTTTTTACGATAATCATGGTGAGACTTCTGTCCGAAGTATGCAGAATCATCGAGATCGCACTTTTCGAGCTATTTAATGCGACAAACACGTTATCTGGTGTTTTCAGCACTCCACAGTGCGTTCGATATGCAGAACCAGCGATATCTGGGTTTTCGTGGGGTTTCAAGCTGAGATATGCATTTTTTACGATAATCTTGGTGAGACTTCTGTCCGAAGTATGCAGAATCATCGAGATCGCACTTTTCGAGCTATTTAATGCGACAAACACGTTATCTGGTGTTTTCAGCACTCCACAGTGCGTTTGATATGCAGAACCAGCGATATCTTGGTTTACGTGGGGTTTCAAGCTCAGATATGCATTTTCTGCGATAATCTTGGTGAGACTTCAGTCCGAAGTATGCAGAATCATCGAGATCGTACTATTCGAGCTATTTAATGCGAAAAACACGTTATCTGGTGTTTTCACCACTCCACAGTGCGTATGATATGCAGATCCGACGATATCTTGGTTTTCGTGGGGTTTCAAGCTCAGATATGCATTTTCTGCGATAATCTTGGTGAGACTTCTGTCCGAAGTATGCAGAGTCATCGAGATCGTACTTTTCGAGCTATTTAATGCGACAAACACGTTTTCTGGGGTTTTCACCACTCCACAGTTCGTTGGATATGCAGAACAGGAGATATCTTGGTTTTCGTGGGGTTTCTAGCAGAGATATGCATTTTCTGCGATAATCTTGGTGAGACCTGTGTCCGAAGTAAGCAGAAACATCGAGATCGCTCTTTTCGACCTATTTAATGCGAGAAACACGTTATCTGGTGTTTTCAGCACTCCACAGTGCGTTTGATATGCAGAACCAGCGATATCTTGGTTTACGTGGGGTTTCAAGCTCAGATATGCATTTTTTACGATAATCATGGTGAGACTTCTGTCCGAAGTATGCAGAATCATCGAGATCGCACTTTTCGAGCTATTTAATGCGACAAACACGTTATCTGGTGTTTTCAGCACTCCACAGTGCGTTCGATATGCAGAACCAGCGATATCTGGGTTTTCGTGGGGTTTCAAGCTGAGATATGCATTTTTTACGATAATCTTGGTGAGACTTCTGTCCGAAGTATGCAGAATCATCGAGATCGCACTTTTCGAGCTATTTAATGCGACAAACACGTTATCTGGTGTTTTCAGCACTCCACAGTGCGTTTGATATGCAGAACCAGCGATATCTTGGTTTACGTGGGGTTTCAAGCTCAGATATGCATTTTCTGCGATAATCTTGGTGAGACTTCAGTCCGAAGTATGCAGAATCATCGAGATCGTACTATTCGAGCTATTTAATGCGAAAAACACGTTATCTGGTGTTTTCACCACTCCACAGTGCGTATGATATGCAGATCCGACGATATCTTGGTTTTCGTGGGGTTTCAAGCTCAGATATGCATTTTCTGCGATAATCTTGGTGAGACTTCTGTCCGAAGTATGCAGAGTCATCGAGATCGTACTTTTCGAGCTATTTAATGCGACAAACACGTTTTCTGGGGTTTTCACCACTCCACAGTTCGTTGGATATGCAGAACAGGAGATATCTTGGTTTTCGTGGGGTTTCTAGCAGAGATATGCATTTTCTGCGATAATCTTGGTGAGACCTGTGTCCGAAGTAAGCAGAAACATCGAGATCGCTCTTTTCGACCTATTTAATGCGAGAAACACGTTATCTGGTGTTTTCAGCACTCCACAGTGCGTTTGATATGCAGAACCAGCGATATCTTGGTTTACGTGGGGTTTCAAGCTCAGATATGCATTTTCTGCGATAATCTTGGTGAGACTTCAGTCCGAAGTATGCAGAATCATCGAGATCGTACTATTCGAGCTATTTAATGCGAGAAACAAGTTATCTGGTGTTTTCACCACTCCGCAGTGCGTTTGATATGCAGAACCAGCGATATCTTGGTTTTCGTGGGGTTTCAAACTCAGATATGCATTTTCTGCGATAATCTTGGTGAGACTTCTGTCCGAAGTATGCAGAGTCATCGAGATCGTACTTTTCGAGCTATTTAATGCGACAAACACGTTTTCTGGGGTTTTCACCGCTCCACAGTTCGTTGGATATGCAGAACAGGAGATATCTTGGTTTTCGTGGGGTCTAGCAGAGATGTGCATTTTCTGCGATAATCTTGGTGAGACCTCTGTCCGAAGTATGCAGAAACATGGAGATCGCTCTTTTCGACCTATTGAATGCGAGAAACACTTTATCTGGTGTTTTCACCACTCCACAGCGCGTTTGATATGCAGAACCAGCGAAATCTTGGTTTTCGTTGGGTTTCAAGCTGAGATATGCATTTTTTACGATAATCATGGTGAGACTTCTGTCCGAAGTATGCAGAATCATCGACATCGCACTTTTCGAGCTATTTAATGCGAAAAACACGTTATCTGGTGTTTTCACCACTCCACAGTGCGTATGATATGCAGAACCGACGATATCTTGGTTTTCGTGGGGTTTCAAGCTCAGATATGCATTTTCTGCGATAATCTTGGTGAGACTTCTGTCCGAAGTATGCAGAAACATCGAGATCGCTCTTTTCGACCTATTTAATGCG
Organism: Anthophora plumipes; assembly: GCA_951804975.1. NCBI lineage: Eukaryota > Metazoa > Arthropoda > Insecta > Hymenoptera > Apidae > Anthophora > Anthophora plumipes. Next base: position 60,225 of record CATORF010000403.1, read on the forward strand.
AGAAACACGTTATCGGGTGTTTTCACCACTCCACAGTGCGGTTGAAATGCAGAACCAGCGAAATCTTGGTTTTCGTGTGGTTTCAAGCTCAGATATGCATTTTCTGCGATAATCATGGTGAGACTTCTGTCCGAAGTATGCAGAATCATCGAGATCGCACATTTCGACCTATTTAATGCGAGAAACACGTTATCTGGTGTTTTCACCACTCCACAGTGCGTTTGATATGCAGAACCGGCGATATCTTGGTTTTTGTGGGGTTTCAAGCTGAGATATGCATTTTATACGATAATCTTGGTGAGACTTCTGTCCGAAGTATGCTTAATCATCGAGACCGCTCTATTCGAGCTATTTAATGCGAGAAAAACCTTGTCTGGTGTTTTCACCACTCCACAGTGCGTTTGATATGCAGAACCAGCGATATCTTGGTTTTCGTGTGGTTTCAAGCTCAGATATGCATTTTCTGCGATAATCTTGGTGAGACTTCTGTCCGAAGTATGCAGAGTCATCGAGATCGTAGTTTTCGAACTATTTAATGCGAGAAACACGTTATCTGGTGTTTTCACCACTCCACAGTGCGTATGATATGCAGAACCGACGATATCTTGGTTTTCGTGGGGTTTCAAGCTCAGATATGCATTTTCTGCGATAATCTTGGTGAGACTTCTGTCCGAAGTATGCAGAAACATCGAGATCGCTCTTTTCGAAATTTTTAATGCGAGAAACACGTTATCGGGTGTTTTCACCACTCCACAGTGCGGTTGATATGCATAACCAGCGAAATCTTGGTTTTCGTGTGGCTTCAAGCTCAGATATGCATTTTCTGCGATAATCATGGTGAGACTTCTGTCCGAAGTATGCAGAATCATCGAGATCGCACTTTTCGAGCTATTTAATGCGAGAAACACGTTATCTGGTGTTTTCACCACTCCACAGTGCGTATGATATGCAGAACCGACGATATCTTGGTTTTCGCGGGGTTTCAAGCTCAGATATGCATTTTCTGCGATAATCTTGGTGAGACTTCTGTTCGAAGTATGCAGAGTCATCGAGATCGTACTTTTCGAGCTATTTAATGCGAGAAACACGTTATCTGGTGTTTTCACCACTCCACAGTGCGCATGATAAGCAGAACCGACGATATCTTGGTTTTCGTGGGGTTTCAAGCTCAGATATGCATTTTCTGCCATAATCTTGGTGAGACTTCTGTCCGAAGTATGCAGAGTCATCGAGATCGTACTTTTCGAGCTATTAAATGCGACAAACACGTTTTCTGGGGTTTTCACCACTCCACAGTTCGTTGGATATGCAGAACAGGAGATATCTTGGTTTTCGTGGGGTTTCTAGCAGAGATATGCATTTTCTGCGATAATCATGGTGAGACCTCTGTCCGAAGTATGCAGAAACATGGAGATCGCTCTTTTCGACCTATTGAATGCGAGAAACACGTTATCTGGTGTTTTCACCACTCCACAGTGCGTTTGATATGCAGAACCAGCGAAATCTTGGTTTTCGTTGGGTTTCAAGCTGAGATATGCATTTTTTACGATTATCATGGTGAGACTTCTGTCCGAAGTATGCAGAATCATCGAGATCGCACTTTTCGAGCTATTTAATGCGACAAACACGTTATCTGGTGTTTTCAGCACACCACAGTGCGTTTGATATGCAGAACCAGCGAAATCTTGGTTTTCGTGGGGTTTCAAGCTGAGATATGCATTTTTTACGATAATCTTGGTGAGACTTCTGTCCGAAGTATGCTTAATCATCGAGATCGCTCTATTCGAGCTATTTAATGCGTGAAACACGTTATCTGGTGTTTTCACCACTCCACAGTGCGTATGATATGCAGAACCGACGATATCTTGGTTTTCGTGGGGTTTCAAGCTCAGATATGCATTGTCTGCGATAATCTTGGTGAGACTTCTGTCCGAAGTATGCAGAGTCATCGAGATCGCTCTTTTCGAGCTATTTAATGCGAGAAACAAGTTATCTGGTGTTTTCACCACTCCGCAGTGCGTTTGATATGCAGAACCAGCGATATCTTGGTTTTCGTGGGGTTTCAAGCTCAGATATGCATTTTCTGCGATAATCTTGGTGAGACTTCTGTCCGAAGTATGCAGAGTCATCGATATCGTACTTGTCGAGCTATTCAATCCGAGAAACACGTTTTCTGGGGTTTTCACCACTCCACAGTTCGTTGGATATGCAGAACAGGAGATATCTTGGTTTTCGTGGGGTTTCTAGCAGAGATATGCATTTTCTGCGATAATCTAGGTGAGACTTCTGTCCGAAGTATGCTTAATCATCGAGATCGCTCGTTTCGAGCTATTTAATGCGAGAAACAAGTTATCTGATGTTTTCACCACTCCACAGTGCGTTTGATATGCAGAAACAGCGATATCTTGGTTTTCGTGGGGTTTCAAGCTCAGATATGCATTTTCTGCGATAATCATGGTGAGACTTCTGTCCGAAGTATGCAGAATCATCGAGATCGCACTTTTCGAGCTATTTAATGCGAGAAACACGTTATCTGGTGTTTTCACCACTCCACAGTGCGTATGATATGCAGAACCGACGATATCTTGGTTTTTGTGGGGTTTCAAGCTCAGATATGCATTTTCTGCGATAATCTTGGTGAGACTTCTGTCCGAAGTATGCAGAGTCATCGAGATCGTACTTTTCGAGCTATTTAATGCGAGAAACACGTTTTCTGGGGATTTCACCACTCCACAGTTCGTTGGATATGCAGAACAGGAGATATCTTGGTTTTCGTGGGGTTTCAAGCTCAGATATGCATTTTCTGCGATAATCTTGGTGAGACTTCTGTCCGAAGTATGCAGAAACATCGAGATCGCTCTTTTCGACCTATTTAATGCGAGAAACACGTTATCGGGTGTTTTCACCACTCCACAGTGCGGTTGAAATGCAGAACCAGCGAAATCTTGGTTTTCGTGTGGTTTCAAGCTCAGATATGCATTTTGTGCGATAATCATGGTGAGACTTCTGTCCGAAGTATGCAGAATCATCGAGATCGCACTTTTCGAGCTATTTAATGCGAGAAACACGTTATCTGGTGTTTTCACCACTCCACAGTGCGTATGATATGCAGAACCGACGATATCTTGGTTTTTGTGGGGTTTCAAGCTCAGATATGCATTTTCTGCGATAATCTTGGTGAGACTTCTGTCCGAAGTATGCAGAGTCATCGAGATCGTACTTTTCGAGCTATTTAATGCGAGAAACACGTTTTCTGGGGATTTCACCACTCCACAGTTCGTTGGATATGCAGAACAGGAGATATCTTGGTTTTCGTGGGGTTTCTAGCAGAGATATGCATTTTCTGCGGTAATCTTGGTGAGACCTCTGTCCGAAGTATGCAGAAACATCGAGATCGCTCTTTTCGACCTATTTAATGCGAGAAACACGTTATCTGGTGTTTTCACCACTCCACAGTGCGTTTGATTAGCAGAACCAGCGAAATCTTGGTTTTCGTGGGGTTTCAAGCTGAGATATGCATTTTTTACGATAATCTTGGTGGGACTTCTGTCCGAAGTATGCTTAATCATCGAGACCGCTCTATTCGAGCTATTTAATGCGAGAAAAACCTTCTCTGGTGTTTTCACCACTCCACAGTGCGTTTGATATGCAGAACCAGCAATATCTTGGTTTTCGGGTGGTTTCAAGCTCAGATATGCATTTTCTGCGATAATCTTGGTGAGACTTCTGTCCGAAGTATGCAGAATCATCGAGATCGCACTTTTCGAGATATTTAATACGAGAAACACGTTATCTGGTGTTTTCACCACTCCACAGTGCGTTTGATATGCAGAACCGGCGATATCTTGGTTTTTGTGGGGTTTCAAGCTGAGATATGCATTTTTTACGATAATCTTGGTGAGATTTCTGTCCGAAGTATGCTTAATCATCGAGACCGCTCTATTCGAGCTATTTAATGCGAGAAAAACCTTGTCTGGTGTTTTCACCACTCCACAGTGCGTTTGATATGCAGAACCAGCGATATCTTGGTTTTCGTGTGGTTTCAAGCTCAGATATGAATTCTCTGCGATAATCTTGGTGAGACTTCTGTCCGAAGTATGCAGAATCATCGAGATCGCACTTTTCGAGCTATTTAATGCGAGAAACACGTTATCTGGTGTTTTCACCACCCCACAGTGCGTATGATATGCAGAACCGACGATATCTTGGTTTTCGTGCGGTTTCAAGCTCAGATATGCATTTTCTGCGATAATCTTGGTGAGACTTCTGTCCGAAGTATGCAGAGTCATCGAGATCGTACTTTTCGAGCTATTGAATGCGAGAAACACGTTATCTGGTGTTTTCACCACTCCACAGTGCGTATGATATGCAGAACCGACGATATCTTGGTTTTCGTGGGGTTTCAAGCTCAGATATGCATTTTCTGCGATAATCTTGGTGAGACTTCTGTCCGAAGTATGCAGAGTCATCGAGATCGTACTTTTCGAGCTATTTAATGCGAGAAACACGTTTTCTGGGGTTTTCACCACTCCACAGTTCGTTGGATATGCAGAACAGGAGATATCTTGGTTTTCGTGGGGTTTCTAGCAGAGATATGCATTTTCTATGATAATCTTGGTGAGACCTCGGTCCTAAGTATGCAGAAACATCGAGATCGCTCTTTTCGACCTATTTAATGCGAGAAACACGTTATCTGGTATTTTCACCACGCCACAGTGCGTTTGATATGCAGAACCAGCGAAATCTTGGTTTTCGTGGGGTTTCAAGCTGAGATATGCATTTTTTACGATCATCATGGTGAGACCTCTGTCCGAAGTATGCAGAAACATCGAGATCGCTCTTTTCGAAATTTTTAATGCGAGAAACACGTTATCGGGTGTTTTCACCACTCCACAGTGCGGTTGATATGCATAACCAGCGAAATCTTGGTTTTCGTGTGGCTTCAAGCTCAGATATGCATTTTCTGCGATAATCATGGTGAGACTTCTGTCCGAAGTATGCAGAATCATCGAGATCGCACTTTTCGAGCTATTTAATGCGAGAAACACGTTATCTGGTGTTTTCACCACTCCACAGTGCGTATGATATGCAGAACCGACGATATCTTGGTTTTCGCGGGGTTTCAAGCTCAGATATGCATTTTCTGCGATAATCTTGGTGAGACTTCTGTCCGAAGTATGCAGAGTCATCGAGATCGTACTTTTCGAGATATTTAATTCGAGAAACACGTTATCTGGTGTTTTCACCACTCCACAGTGCGTATGATATGCAGAACCGACGATATCTTGGTTTTCGTGGGGTTTCAAGCTCAGATATGCATTTTCTGCCATAATCTTGGTGAGACTTCTGTCCGAAGTATGCAGAGTCATCGAGATCGTACTTTTCGAGCTATTTAATGCGACAAACACGTTTTCTGGGGTTTTCACCACTCCACAGTTCGTTGGATATGCAGAACAGGAGATATCTTGGTTTTCGTGGGGTTTCTAGCAGAGATATGCATTTTCTGCGATAATCATGGTGAGACCTCTGTCCGAAGTATGCAGAAACATGGAGATCGCTCTTTTCGACCTATTGAATGCGAGAAACACGTTATCTGGCGTTTTCACCACTCCACAGTGCGTTTGATATGCAGAACCATCGAAATCTTGGTTTTCGTTGGGTTTCAAGCTGTGATATGCATTTTTTACGATAATCATGGTGAGACTTCTGTCCGAAGTATGCAGAATCATCGAGATCGCACTTTTCGAGCTATTTAATGCGACAAACACGTTATCTGGTGTTTTCAGCACACCACAGTGCGTTCGATATGCAGAACCAGCGAAATCTTGGTTTTCGTGGGGTTTCAAGCTGAGATATGCATTTTTTACGATAATCTTGGTGAGACTTCTGTCCGAAGTATGCTTAATCATCGAGATCGCTCTATTCGAGCTATTTAATGCGAGAAACACGTTATCTGGTGTTTTCACCACTCCACAGTGCGTATGATATGCAGAACCGACGATATCTTGGTTTTCGTGGGGTTTCAAGCTCAGATATGCATTTTCTGCGATAATCTTGGTGAGACTTCTGTCCGAAGTATGCAGAGTCATCGAGATCGCTCTTTTCGAGCTATTTAATGCGAGAAACAAGTTATCTGGTGTTTTCACCACTCCGCAGTGCGTTTGATATGCAGAACCAGCGATATCTTGGTTTTCGTGGGGTTTCAAGCTCAGATATGCATTTTCTGCGATAATCTTGGTGAGACTTCTGTCCGAAGTATGCAGAGTCATCGAGATCGTACTTTTCGAGCTATTCAATGCGAGAAACACGTTTTCTGAGGTTTTCACCACTCCACAGTTCGTTGGATATGCAGAACAGGAGATATCTTGGTTTTCGTGGGGTTTCTAGCAGAGATATGCATTTTCTGCGATAATCTAGGTGAGACTTCTGTCCGAAGTATGCTTAATCATCGAGATCGCTCGTTTCGAGCTATTTAATGCGAGAAACAAGTTATCTGGTGTTTTCACCACTCCACAGTGCGTTTGATATGCAGAAACAGCGATATCTTGGTTTTCGTGGGGTTTCAAGCTGAGATATGCATTTTTTACGATAATCATGGTGAGACTTCTGTCCGAAGTATGCAGAATCATCGAGATCGCACTTTTCGAGCTATTTAATGCGACAAACACGTTATCTGGTGTTTTCAGCACTCCACAGTGCGTTCGATATGCAGAACCAGCGATATCTGGGTTTACGTGGGGTTTCAAGCTGAGATATGCATTTTTTACGATAATCTTGGTGAGACTTCTGTCCGAAGTATGCAGAATCATCGAGATCGCACTTTTCGAGCTATTTAATGCGACAAACACGTTATCTGGTGTTTTCAGCACTCCACAGTGCGTTTGATATGCAGAACCAGCGAAATCTTGGTTTTCGTGGGGTTTCAAGCTGAGATATGCATTTTTTACGATTATCATGGTGAGACTTCTGTCCGAAGTATGCAGAGTCATCGAGATCGTACTTTTCGAGCTATTTAATGCGACAAACACGTTTTCTGGGGTTTTCACCACTCCACAGTTCGTTGGATATGCAGAACAGGAGATATCTTGGTTTTCGTGGGGTTTCTAGCAGAGATATGCATTTTCTGCGCTAATCTTAGTGAGACCTCTGTCCGAAGTATGCAGAAACATGGAGATCGCTCTTTTCGATCTATTGAATGCGAGAAACACGTTATCTGGTGTTTTCACCACTCCACAGTGCGTTTGATATGCAGAACCAGCGAAATCTTGGTTTTCGTTGGGTTTCAAGCTGAGATATGCATTTTTTACGATAATCATGGTGAGACTTCTGTCCGAAGTATGCAGAATCATCGAGATCGCACTTTTCGAGCTATTTAATGCGACAAACACGTTATCTGGTGTTTTCAGCACACCACAGTGCGTTTGATATGCAGAACCAGCGAAATCTTGGTTTTCGTGGGGTTTCAAGCTGAGCTATGCATTTTTTACGATAATCTTGGTGAGACTTCTGTCCGAAGTATGCTTAATCATCGAGATCGCTCTATTCGAGCTATTTAATGCGAGAAACACGTTATCTGGTGTTTTCACCACTCCACAGTGCGTATGATATACAGAACCGACGATATCTTGGTTTTCGTGGGGTTTCAAGCTCAGATATGCATTTTCTGCGATAATCATGGAGAGACTTCTGTCCGAAGTATGCAGAGTCATCGAGATCGCTCTTTTCGAGCTATTTAATGCGAGAAACAAGTTATCTGGTGTTTTCACCACTCCGCAGTGCGTTTGATATGCAGAACCAGCGATATCTTGGTTTCCGTGGGGTTTCAAGCTCAGATATGCATTTTCTGCGATAATCTTGGTGAGGCTTCTGTCCGAAGTATGCAGAGTCATCGAGATCGTACTTTTCGAGCTATTCAATGCGAGAAACACGTTTTCTGGGGTTTTCACCACTCCACAGTTCGTTGGATATGCAGAACAGGAGATATCTTGGTTTTCGTGGGGTTTCTAGCAGAGATATGCATTTTCTGCGATAATCTAGGTGAGACTTCTGTCCGAAGTATGCTTAATCATCGAGATCGCTCGTTTCGAGCTATTTAATGCGAGAAACAAGTTATCTGGTGTTTTCACCACTCCACAGTGCGTTTGATATGCAGAAACAGCGATATCTTGGTTTTCGTGGGGTTTCAAGCTGAGATATGCATTTTTTACGATAATCATGGTGAGACTTCTGTCCGAAGTATGCAGAATCATCGAGATCGCACTTTTCGAGCTATTTAATGCGACAAACACGTTATCTGGTGTTTTCAGCACTCCGCAGTGCGTTCGATATGCAGAACCAGCGATATCTGGGTTTTCGTGGGGTTTCAAGCTGAGATATGCATTTTTTACGATAATCTTGGTGAGACTTCTGTGCGAAGTATGCAGAATCATCGAGATCGCACTTTTCGAGCTATTTAATGCGACAAACGCGTTATCTGGTGTTTTCAGCACTCCACAGTGCGTTTGATATGCAGAACCAGCGAAATCTTGGTTTTCGTGGGGTTTCATGCTGAGATATGCATTTTTTTACGATAATCTTGGTGAGACTTCTGTCCGAAGTATGCTTAATCATCGAGATCGCTCTATTCGAGATATTTAATGCGAGAAACACGTTATCTGGTGTTTTCACCACTCCACAGTGCGTATGATGTGCAGAACCGACGATATCTTGGTTTTCGTGGGGTTTCAAGCTCAGATATGCATTTTCTGCGATAATCTTGGTGAGGCTTCTGTCCGAAGTATGCAGAGTCATCGAGATCGTACTATTCGAGCTATTTAATGCGAAAAACACGTTATCTGGTGTTTTCACCACTCCACAGTGCGTATGATATGCAGAACCGACGATATCTTGGTTTTCGTGGGGTTTCAAGCTCAGATATGCATTTTCTGCGATAATCTTGGTGAGACTTCTGTCCGAAGTATGCAGAGTCATCGAGATCGTACTTTTCGAGCTATTCAATGCGAGAAACATGTTTTCTGGGGTTTTCACCACTCCACAGTTCGTTGGATATGCAGAACAGGAGATATCTTGGTTTTCGTGGGGTTTCTAGCAGAGATATGCATTTTCTGCGATAATCTTGGTGAGACCTCTGTCCGAAGTATGCAGAAACATGGAGATCGCTCTTTTCGACCTATTGAATGCGAGAAACACGTTATCTGGTGTTTTCACCACTCCACAGTGCGTATGATATGCAGAACCGACGATATCTTGGTTTTCGTGGGGTTTCAAGCTCAGATATGCATTTTCTGCGATAATCTTGGTGAGACTTCTGTCCGAAGTATGCAGAGTCATCGAGATCGCTCTTTTCGAACTATTTAATGCGAGAAACAAGTTATCTGGTGTTTTCACCACTCCGCAGTGCGTTTGATATTCAGAACCAGCGATATCTTGGTTTTCGTGGGGTTTCAAGCTCAGATATGCATTTTCTGCGATAATCTTGGTGAGACTACTGTCCGAAGTATGCAGAGTCATCGAGATCGTACTTTTCGAGCTATTCAATGCGAGAAACACGTTTTCTGGGGTTTTCACCACTCCACAGTTCGTTGGATATGCAGAACAGGAGATATCTTGGTTTTCGTGGGGTTTCTAGCAGAGATATGCATTTTCTGCGATAATCTAGGTGAGACTTCTGTTCGAAGTATGCTTAATCATCGAGATCGCTCGTTTCGAGCTATTTAATGCGAGAAACAAGTTATCTGGTGTTTTCACCACTCCACAGTGCGTTTGATATGCAGAAACAGCGATATCTTGGTTTTCGTGGGGTTTCAAGCTGAGATATGCATTTTTTACGATAATCATGGTGAGACTTCTGTCCGAAGTATGCAGAATCATCGAGATCGCACTTTTCGAGCTATTTAATGCGACAAACACGTTATCTGGTGTTTTCAGCACTCCACAGTGCGTTCGATATGCAGAACCAGCGATATCTGGGTTTTCGTGGGGTTTCAAGCTGAGATATGCATTTTTTACGATAATCTTGGTGAGACTTCTGTCCGAAGTATGCAGAATCATCGAGATCGCACTTTTCGAGATATTTAATGCGACAAACACGTTATCTGGTGTTTTCAGCACTCCACAGTGCGTTTGATATGCAGAACCAGCGAAATCTTGGTTTTCGTGGGGTTTCAAGCTGAGATATGCATTTTTTTACGATAATCGTGGTGAGACTTCTGTCCGAAGTATGCAGAGTCATCGAGATCGTACTTTTTGAGCTATTTAATGCGACAAACACGTTTTCTGGGGTTTTCACCACTCCACAGTTCGTTGGATATGCAGAACCGACGATATCTTGGTTTTCGTGGGGTTTCAAGCTCAGATATGCATTTTCTGCGATAATCTTGGTGAGACTTCTGTCCGAAGTATGCAGAGTCATCGAGATCGTACCTTTCGAGCTATTTAATGCGAGAAACACGTTTTCTGGTGTATTCACCACTCCACAGTACGTTTGACATACAGAACCGGAGATATCTTGGTTTCGGTCGGGTTTCAAGCTGAGACATGCATTTTCTACGATAATCTTGGTGAGACTTCTGTCAGAAGTATGCAGAATCTTCGAGAACGCTCTTTTCGAGCTACTTAATGCGAGAAACACGTTTTCTGGTGTTTTCACCACACCACAGTCCGTTTGATGCGCAGAACCGGAGATATCTTGGTTTCGGTCGGGTTTCAAGCTGAGATACGCATTTTCTGCGATAATCTTGGTGAGACTTCTGTCAGAAGTATGCAGAATCATCTAGATCGCTCTTTTCGAGCTATTTAATTCGAGAAACACGTTTTCTGGGGTTTTCACCACTCCACAGTTCGTTGGATATGCAGAACAGGAGATATCTTGGTTTTCGTGGGGTTTCTAGCAGAGATATGCATTTTCTGCGATAATCTTGGTGAGACCTGTGTCCGAAGTATGCAGAAACATCGAGATCGCTCTTTTCGACCTATTTAATGCGAGAAACACGTTATCTGGTGTTTTCACCACTCCGCAGTGCGTTTGATATGCAGAACCAGCGATATCTTGGTTTTCGTGGGGTTTCAAGCTCAGATATGCATTTTCTGCGATAATCTTGGTGAGACTTCTGTCCGAAGTATGCAGAATCATCGAGATCGCACTTTTAGAGCTATTTAATGCGACAAACACGTTATCTGGTGTTTTCAGCACACCACAGTGCGTTTGATATGCAGAACCAGCGAAATCTTGGTTTTCGTGGGGTTTCAAGCTGAGATATGCATTTTTTACGATAATCTTGGTGAGACTTCTGTCCGAAGTATGCTTAATCATCGAGATCGCTCTATTCGAGCTATTTAATGCGAGAAACACGTTATCTGGTGTTTTCACCACTCCACAGTGCGTATGATATGCAGAACCGACGATATCTTGGTTTTCGTGGGGTTTCAAGCTCAGATATGCATTTTCTGCGATAATCTTGGTGAGACTTCTGTCCGAAGTATGCAGAGTCATCGAGATCGCTCTTTTCGAGCTATTTAATGCGAGAAACAAGTTATCTGGTGTTTTCACCACTCCGCAGTGCGTTTGATATGCAGAACCAGCGATATCTTGGTTTTCGTGGGGTTTCAAGCTCAGATATGCATTTTCTGCGATAATCTTGGTGAGACTTCTGTCCGAAGTATGCAGAGTCATCGAGATCGTACTTTTCGAGCTATTCAATGCGAGAAACACGTTTTCTGGGGTTTTCACCACTCCACAGTGCGTTCGATATGCAGAACCAGCGATATCTGGGTTTTCGTGGGGTTTCAAGCTGAGATATGCATTTTTTACGATAATCTTGGTGAGACTTCTGTCCGAAGTATGCAGAATCATCGAGATCGCACTTTTCGAGCTATTTAATGCGACAAGCACGTTATCTGGTGTTTTCAGCACTCCACAGTGCGTTTGATATGCAGAACCAGCGAAATCTTGGTTTTCGTGGGGTTTCAAGCTGAGATATGCATTTTTTTACGATAATCTTGGTGAGACTTCTGTCCGAAGTATGCTTAATCATCGAGATCGCTCTATTCGAGATATTTAATGCGAGAAACACGTTATCTGGTGTTTTCACCACTCCACAGTGCGTATGATATGCAGAACCGACGATATCTTGGTTTCCGTGGGGTTTCAAGCTCAGATATGCATTTTCTGCGATAGTCTTGGTGAGACTTCTGTCCGAAGTATGCAGAGTCATCGAGATCGTACTTTTTGAGCTATTTAATGCGACAAACACGTTTTCTGGGGTTTTCACCACTCCACAGTTCGTTGGATATGCAGAACAGGAGATATCTTGGTTTTCGTGGGGTTTCTAGCAGAGATATGCATTTTCTGCGATAATCTTGGTGAGACCTGTGTCCAAAGTATGCAGAAACATCGAGATCGCTCTTTTCGACCTATTTAATGCGAGAAACACGTTATCTGGTGTTTTCACCACTCCACAGTGCGTTTGATATGCAGAACCAGCGATATCTTGGTTTTCGTTGGGTTTCAAGCTGAGATATGCATTTTTTACGATAATCATGGTGAGACTTCTGTCCGAAGTATGCAGAATCATCGAGATCGCACTTTTCGAGCTATTTAATGCGACAAACACGTTATCTGGTGTTTTCAGCACTCCACAGTGCGTTTGATATGCAGAACCAGCGAAATCTTGGTTTTCGTGGGGTTTCAAGCTGAGATATGCATTTTCTGCGATAATCTTGGTGAGACTTCTGTCCGAAGTATGCAGAATCATCGAGATCGCACTTTTCGAGCTATTTAATACGACAAACACGTTATCTGGTGTTTTCAGTACTCCACAGTGCGTTTGATATGCAGAACCAGCGATATCTGGGTTTTCGTGGGGTTTCAAGCTGAGATATGCATTTCTTACGATAATCTTGGTGAGACTTCTGTCCGAAGTATGCAGAATCATCGAGATCGCTCTTTTCAAGCTATTTAATGCGAGAAACACGTTTTCTGGGGTTTTCACCACTCCACAGTGCGTTTGATATGCAGAACCAGCGAAATCTTGGTTTTCGTGGTGTTTCAAGCTGAGATATGCATTTTTTACGATAATCTTGGTGAGACTTCTGTCCGAAGTATGCTTAATCATCGAGATCGCTCTATTGGAGATATTTAATGCGAGAAACACGTTATCTGGTGTTTTCACCACTCCACAGTGCGCATGATATGCAGAACCGACGATATCTTGGTTTTCGTGGGGTTTCAAGCTCACATATGCATTTTCTGCGATAATCTTGGTGAGACTTCTGTCCGAAGTATGCAGAGTCATCGAGATCGTACTTTTCGAGCTATTCAATGCGGGAAAAACGTTTTCTGGGGTTTTCACCACTCCACAGTTCGTTGGATATGCAGAACAGGAGATATCTGGGTTTTCGTGGGGTTTCAAGCTGAGATATGCATTTCTTACGATAATCTTGGTGAGACTTCTGTCCGAAGTATGCAGAATCATCGAGATCGCTCTTTTCAAGCTATTTAATGCGAGAAACACGTTTTCTGGGGTTTTCACCACTCCACAGTGCGTTTGATATGCAGAACCAGCGAAATCTTGGTTTTCGTGGGGTTTCAAGCTGAGATATGCATTTTCTGCGATAATCTTGGTGAGACTTCTGTCCGAAGTATGCAGAGTCATCGAGATCGCTCTTTTCGAGCTATTTAATGCGAGAAACAAGTTATCTGGTGTTATCACCACTCCGCAGTGCGTTTGATATGCAGAACCAGCGATATCTTGGTTTTCGTGGGGTTTCAAGCTCAGATATGCATTTTCTGCGATAATCTTGGTGAGACTTCTGTCCGAAGTATGCAGAGTCATCGAGATCGTACTTTTCGAGCTATTCAATGCGAGAAACACGTTTTCTGGGGTTTTCACCACTCCACAGTGCGTTCGATATGCAGAACCAGCGATATCTGGGTTTTCGTGGGGTTTCAAGCTGAGATATGCATTTTTTACGATAATCTTGGTGAGACTTCTGTCCGAAGTATGCAGAATCATCGAGATCGCACTTTTCGAGCTATTTAATGCGACAAACACGTTATCTGGTGTTTTCAGCACTCCACAGTGCGTTTGATATGCAGAACCAGCGAAATCTTGGTTTTCGTGGGGTTTCAAGCTGAGATATGCATTTTTTTACGATAATCTTGGTGAGACTTCTGTCCGAAGTATGCTTAATCATCGAGATCGCTCTATTCGAGATATTTAATGCGAGAAACACGTTATCTGGTGTTTTCACCACTCCACAGTGCGTATGATATGCAGAACCGACGATATCTTTGTTTCCGTGGGGTTTCAAGCTCAGATATGCATTTTCTGCGATAATCTTGGTGAGACTTCTGTCCGAAGTATGCAGAGTCATCGAGATCGTACTTTTTGAGCTATTTAATGCGACAAACACGTTTTCTGGGGTTTTCACCACTCCACAGTTCGTTGGATATGCAGCACAGGAGATATCTTGGTTTTCGTGGGGTTTCTAGCAGAGATATGCATTTTCTGCGATAATCTTGGTGAGACCTGTGTCCAAAGTATGCAGAAACATCGAGATCGCTCTTTTCGACCTATTTAATGCGAGAAACACGTTATCTGGTGTTTTCACCACTCCACAGTGCGTTTGATATGCAGAACCAGCGATATCTTGGTTTTCGTTGGGTTTCAAGCTGAGATATGCATTTTTTACGATAATCACGGTGAGATTTCTGTCCGCAGTATGCAGAATCATCGAGATCGCACTTTTCGAGCTATTTAATGCGACAAACACGTTATCTGGTGTTTTCAGCACTCCACAGTGCGTTTGATATGCAGAACCAGCGAAATCTTGGTTTTCGTGGGGTTTCAAGCTGAGATATGCATTTTCTGCGATAATCTTGGTGAGATTTCTGTCCGAAGTATGCAGAATCATCGAGATCGCACTTTTCGAGCTATTTAATGCGACAAACACGTTATCTGGTGTTTTCAGCACTCCACAGTGCGTTTGATATGCAGAACCAGCGATATCTGGGTTTTCGTGGGGTTTCAAGCTGAGATATGCATTTCTTACGATAATCTTGGTGAGACTTCTGTCCGAAGTATGCAGAATCATCGAGATCGCTCTTTTCAAGCTATTTAATGCGAGAAACACGTTTTCTGGGGTTTTCACCACTCCACAGTGCGTTTGATATGCAGAACCAGCGAAATCTTGGTTTTCGTGGGGTTTCAAGCTGAGATATGCATTTTCTGCGATAATCTTGGTGAGACTTCTGTCCGAAGTATGCAGAGTCATCGAGATCGTACTTTTCGAGCTATTCAATGCGAGAAAAACGTTTTCGGGGGTTTTCACCACTCCACAGTTCGTTGGATATGCAGAACAGGAGATATCTTGGTTTTCGTGGGGTTTCTAGCCGAGATATGCATTTTCTGCGATAATCTTGGTGAGACTTCTGTCCGAAGTATGCAGAATAATCGAGATCGCACTTTTCGAGCTATTTAATGCGACAAACACGTTATCTGGTGTTTTCAGCACTCCACAGTGCGTTTGATATGCAGAACCAGCGATATCTGGGTTTTCGTGGGGTTTCAAGCTGAGATATGCATTTCTTACGATAATCTTGGTGAGACTTCTGTCCGAAGTATGCAGAATCATCGAGATCGCTCTTTTCAAGCTATTTAATGCGAGAAACACGTTTTCTGGGGTTTTCACCACTCCACAGTGCGTTTGATATGCAGAACCAGCGAAATCTTGGTTTTCGTGGAGTTTCAAGCTGAGATATGCATTTTTTTACGATAATCTTGGTGAGACTTCTGTCCGAAGTATGCTTAATCATCGAGATCGCTCTATTGGAGATATTTAATGCGAGAAACACGTAATCTGGTGTTTTCACCACTCCACAGTGCGCATGATATGCAGAACCGACGATATCTTGGTTTTCGTGGGGTTTCAAGCTCACATATGCATTTTCTGCGATAATCTTGGTGAGACTTCTGTCCGAAGTATGCAGAGTCATCGTGATCGTACTTTTCGAGCTATTCAATGCGAGAAAAACGTTTTCTGGGGTTTTCACCACTCCACAGTTCGTTGGATATGCAGAACAGGAGATATCTTGGTTTTCGTGGGGTTTCTAGCCCAGATATGCATTTTCTGCGATAATCTTGGTGAGACTTCTGTCCGAAGTATGCAGAATAATCGAGATCGCACTTTTCGAGCTATTTAATGCGACAAACACGTTATCTGGTGTTTTCAGCACTCCACAGTGCGTTTGATATGCAGAACCAGCGATATCTGGGTTTTCGTGGGGTTTCAAGCTGAGATATGCATTTCTTACGATAATCTTGGTGAGACTTCTGTCCGAAGTATGCAGAATCATCGAGATCGCTCTTTTCAAGCTATTTAATGCGAGAAACACGTTTTCTGGGGTTTTCACCACTCCACAGTGCGTTTGATATGTAGAACCAGCGATATCTTGGTTTTCGTGGGGTTTCAAGCTCAGATATGCATTTTCTGCGATAATCTTGGTGAGACTTCTGTCCGAAGTATGCAGAGTCATCGAGATCGTACTTTTCGAGCTATTTAATGCGACAAACACGTTTTCTGCGGTTTTCACCACTCCACAGTTCGTTGGATATGCAGAACAGGAGATATCTTGGTTTTCGTGGGGTTTCTAGCAGAGATATGCATTTTCTGCGATAATCTTGGTGAGAACTGTGTCCGAAGTATGCAGAAACATCGAGATCGCTCTTTTCGACCTATTTAATGCGAGAAACACGTTATCTGGTGATTTCACCACTCCACAGTGCGTTTGATATGCAGAACCAGCGAAATCTTGGTTTTCGTTGGGTTTCAAGCTGAGATATGCATTTTTTACGATAATCATGGTGAGACTTCTGTCCGAAGTATGCAGAATCATCGAGATCGCACTTTTCGAGTTATTTAATGCGACAAACACGTTATCTGGTGTTTTCAGCACTCCACAGTGCGTTTGATATGCAGAACCAGCGAAATCTGGGTTTTCGTGGGGTTTCAAGCTGAGATATGCATTTTCTGCGATAATCTTGGTGAGACTTCTGTCCGAAGTATGCAGAGTCATCGAGATCGCTCTTTTCGAGCTATTTAATGCGAGAAACAAGTTATCTGGTATTTTCACCACTCCGCAGTGCGTTTGATATGCAGAACCAGCGATATCTTGGTTTTCGTGGGGTTTCAAGCTCAGATATGCATTTTCTGCGATAATCTTGGTGAGACTTGTGTCCGAAGTATGCAGAGTCATCGAGATCGTACTTTTCGAGCTATTCAATGCGAGAAAAACGTTTTCTGGGGTTTTCACCACTCCACAGTTCGTTGGATATGCAGAACAGGAGATATCTTGGTTTTCGTGGGGTTTCTAGCAGAGATATGCATTTTCTGCGATAATCTTGGTGAAACTTCTGTCCGAAGTATGCAGAATCATCGAGATCGCACTTTTCGAGCTATTTAATGCGACAAACACGTTATCTGGTGTTTTCAGCACTCCACACTGCGTTTGATATGCAGAACCAGCGATATCTGGGTTTTCGTGGGGTTTCAAGCTGAGATATGCATTTCTTACGATAATCTTGGTGAGACTTCTGTCCGAAGTATGCAGAATCATCGAGATCGCTCTTTTCAAGCTATTTAATGCGAGAAACACGTTTTCTGGGGTTTTCACCACTCCACAGTGCGTTTGATATGCAGAACCAGCGAAATCTTGGTTTTCGTGGGGTTTCAAGCTGAGATATGCATTTTTTACGATAATCTTGGTGAGACTTCTGTCTGAAGTATGCTTAATCATCGAGATCGCTCAATTCGAGATATTTAATGCGAGAAACACGTTATCTGGTGTTTTCACTACTCCACAGTGCGTATGATATGCAGAACCGACGATATCTTGGTTTTCGTGGGGTTTCAAGCTCAGATATGCATTTTCTGCGATAATCTTGGTGAGACTTCTGTCCGAAGTATGCAGAGTCATCGAGATCGTACTTTTCGAGCTATTCAATGCGAGAAACACGTTTTCTCGGGTTTTCACCACTCCACAGTGCGTTTGATATGCAGAACCAGCGATATCTTGGTTTTCGTGGGGTTTCAAGCTCAGATATGCATTTTCTGCGATAATCTTGGTGAGACTTCTGTCCGAAGTATGCAGAGTCATCGAGATTGTACTTTTCGAGCTATTCTATGCGAGAAAAACGTTTTCTGGGGTTTTCACCACTCCACAGTTCGTTGGATATGCAGAACAGGAGATATCTTGGTTTTCGTGGGGTTTCTAGCAGAGATATGCATTTTCTGCGATAATCTTGGTGAGACTTCTGTCCGAAGTATGCAGAATCATCGAGATCGCACTTTTCGAGCTATTTAATGCGACAAACACGTTATCTGGTGTTTTCAGCACTCCACAGTGCGTTTGATATGCAGAACCAGCGATATCTGGGTTTTCGTGGGGTTTCAAGCTGAGATATGCATTTCTTACGATAATCTTGGTGAGACTTCTGTCCGAAGTATGCAGAATCATCGAGATCGCTCTTTTCAAGCTATTTAATGCGAGAAACACGTTTTCTGGGGTTTTCACCACTCCACAGTGCGTTTGATATGCAGAACCAGCGAAATCTTGGTTTTCGTGGGGTTTCAAGCTGAGATATGCATTTTTTACGATAATCTTGGTGAGACTTCTGTCCGAAGTATGCTTAATCATCGAGATCGCTCTATTCGAGATATTTAATGCGAGAAACACGTTATCTGGTGTTTTCACCACTCCACAGTGCGTATGATATGCAGAACCGACGATATCTTGGTTTTCGTGGGGTTTCAAGCTCAGATATGCATTTTCTGCGATAATCTTGGTGAGACTTCTGTCCGAAGTATGCAGAGTCATCGAGATCGTACTTTTCGAGCTATTCAATGCGAGAAACACGTTTTCTCGGGTTTTCACCACTCCACAGTGCGTTTGATATGCAGAACCAGCGATATCTTGGTTTTCGTGGGGTTTCAAGCTCAGATATGCATTTTCTGCGATAATCTTGGTGAGACTTCTGTCCGAAGTATGCAGAGTCATCGAGATCGTACTTTTCGAGCTATTCTATGCGAGAAAAACGTTTTCTGGGGTTTTCACCACTCCACAGTTCGTTGGATATGCAGAACAGGAGATATCTTGGTTTTCGTGGGGTTTCTAGCAGAGATATGCATTGTCTGCGATAATCTTGGTGAGACTTCTGTCCGAAGTGTGCAGAGTCATCGAGATCGTACTTTTCGAGCTATTTAATGCGACAAACACGTTTTCTGGGGTTTTCACCACTCCACAGTTCGTTGGATATGCAGAACAGGAGATATCTTGGTTTTCGTGGGGTTTCAAGCTGAGATATGCATTTTTTACGATAATCTTGGTGAGACTTCTGTCCGAAGTATGCTTAATCATCGAGATCGCTCTATTCGAGATATTTAATGCGAGAAACACGTTATCTGGTGTTTTCACCACTCCACAGTGCGTATGATATGCAGAACCGACGATATCTTGGTTTTCGTGGGGTTTCAAGCTCAGATATGCATTTTCTGCGATAATCTTGGTGAGACTTCTGTCCGAAGTATGCAGAGTCATCGAGATCGTACTTTTCGAGCTATTCTATGCGAGAAAAACGTTTTCTGGGGTTTTCACCACTCCACAGTTCGTTGGATATGCAGAACAGGAGATATCTTGGTTTTCGTGGGGTTTCTAGCAGAGATATGCATTTTCTGCGATAATCTTGGTGAGACTTCTGTCCGAAGTATGCAGAATCATCGAGATCGCACTTTTCGAGCTATTTAATGCGACAAACACGTTATCTGGTGTTTTCAGCACTCCACAGTGCGTTTGATATGCAGAACCAGCGATATCTGGGTTTTCGTGGGGTTTCAAGCTGAGATATGCATTTCTTACGATAATCTTGGTGAGACTTCTGTCCGAAGTATGCAGAATCATCGAGATCGCTCTTTTCAAGCTATTTAATGCGAGAAACACGTTTTCTCGGGTTTTCACCACTCCACAGTGCGTTTGATATGCAGAACCAGCGAAATCTTGGTTTTCGTGGGGTTTCAAGCTGAGATATGCATTTTTTACGATAATCTTGGTGAGACTTCTGTCCGAATTATGCTTAATCATCGAGATCGCTCTATTCGAGATATTTAATGCGAGAAACACGTTATCTGGTGTTTTCACCACTCCACAGTGCGTATGATATGCAGAACCGACGAGATCTTGGTTTTCGTGGGGTTTCAAGCTCAGATATGCATTTTCTGCGATAATCTTGGTGAGACTTCTGTCCGAAGTATGCAGAGTCATCGAGATCGTACTTTTCGAGCTATTCAATGCGAGAAACACGTTTTCTCGGGTTTTCACCACTCCACAGTGCGTTTGATATGCAGAACCAGCGATATCTTGGTTTTCGTGGGGTTTCCAGCTCAGATATGCATTTTCTGCGATAATCTTGGTGAGACTTCTGTCCGAAGTATGCAGAGTCATCGAGATCGTACTTTTCGGGCTATTCTATGCGAGAAAAACGTTTTCTGGGGTTTTCACCACTCCACAGTTCGTTGGATATGCAGAACAGGAGATATCTTGGTTTTCGTGGGGTTTCTAGCAGAGATATGCATTGTCTGCGATAATCTTGGTGAGACTTCTGTCCGAAGTGTGCAGAGTCATCGAGATCGTACTTTTCGAGCTATTTAATGCGACAAACACGTTTTCTGGGGTTTTCACCACTCCACAGTTCGTGGGATATGCAGAACAGGAGATATCTTGGTTTTCGTGGGGTTTCAAGCTGAGATATGCATTTTTTACGATAATCTTGGTGAGACTTCTGTCCGAAGTATGCTTAATCATCGAGATCGCTCTATTCGAGATATTTAATGCGAGAAACACGTTATCTGGTGTTTTCACCACTCCACAGTGCGTATGATATGCAGAACCGACGATATCTTGGTTTTCGTGGGGTTTCAAGCTCAGATATGCATTTTCTGCGATAATCTTGGTGAGACTTCTGTCCGAAGTATGCAGAGTCATCGAGATCGTACTTTTCGAGCTATTTAATGCGACAAACACGTTTTCTGGGGTTTTCACCACTCCACAGTTCGTTGGATATGCAGAACAGGAGATATCTTGGTTTTCGTGGGGTTTCTAGCAGAGATATGCATTTTCTGCGATAATCTTGGTGAGACCTCTGTCCGAAGTATGCAGAAACATCGAGATCGCTCTTTTCGACCTATTTAATGCGAGAAACACGTTACCTGGTGTTATAACCACTCCACAGTGCGTTTGATATGCAGAACCATCGAAATCTTGGTTTTCGTTGGGTTTCAAGCTGAGATATGCATTTTTTACGATAATCATGGTGAGACTTCTGTCCGAAGTATGCAGAATCATCGAGATCGCACTTTTCGAGCTATTTAATGCGACAAACACGTTATCCGGTGTTTTCTGCACTCCACAGTGCGTTTGATATGCAGAACCAGCGAAATCTTGGTTTTCGTGGGGTTTCAAGCTGAGATATGCATTTTTTACGATAATCTTGGTGAGACTTCTGTCTGAAGTATGCTTAATCATCGAGATCGCTCAATTCGAGATATTTAATGCGAGAAACACGTTATCTGGTGTTTTCACTACTCCACAGTGCGTATGATATGCAGAACCGACGATATCTTGGTTTTCGTGGGGTTTCAAGCTCAGATATGCATTTTCTGCGATAATCTTGGTGAGACTTCTGTCCGAAGTATGCAGAGTCATCGAGATCGTACTTTTAGAGCTATTCAATGCGAGAAACACGTTTTCTCGGGTTTTCACCACTCCACAGTGCGTTTGATATGCAGAACCAGCGATATCTTGGTTTTCGTGGGGTTTCAAGCTCAGATATGCATTTTCTGCGATAATCTTGGTGAGACTTCTGTCCGAAGTATGCAGAGTCATCGAGATCGTACTTTTCGAGCTATTCTATGCGAGAAAAACGTTTTCTGGGGTTTTCACCACTCCACAGTTCGTTGGATATGCAGAACAGGAGATATCTTGGTTTTCGTGGGGTTTCTAGCAGAGATATGCATTTTCTGCGATAATCTTGGTGAGACTTCTGTCCGAAGTATGCAGAATCATCGAGATCGCACTGTTCGAGCTATTTAATGCGACAAACACGTTATCTGGTGTTTTCAGCACTCCACAGTGCGTTTGATATGCAGAACCAGCGATATCTGGGTTTTCGTGAGGTTTCAAGCTGAGATATGCATTTCTTACGATAATCTTGGTGAGACTTCTGTCCGAAGTATGCAGAATCATCGAGATCGCTCTTTTCAAGCTATTTAATGCGAGAAACACGTTTTCTGGGGTTTTCACCACTCCACAGTGCGTTTGATATGCAGAACCAGCGAAATCTTGGTTTTCGTGGGGTTTCAAGCTGAGATATGCATTTTTTACGATAATCTTGGTGAGACTTCTGTCCGAAGTATGCTTAATCATCGAGATCGCTCTATTCGAGATATTTAATGCGAGAAACACGTTATCTGGTGTTTTCACCACTCCACAGTGCGTATGATATGCAGAACCGACGATATCTTGGTTTTCGTGGGGTGTCAAGCTCAGATATGCATTTTCTGCGATAATCTTGGTGAGACTTCTGTCCGAAGTATGCAGAGTCATCGAGATCGTACTTTTCGAGCTATTTAATAAGACAAACACGTTTTCTGGGGTTTTCACCACTCCACAGTTCGTTGGATATGCAGAACAGGAGATATCTTGGTTTTCGTGGGGTTTCTAGCAGAGATATGCATTTTCTGCGATAATCTTGGTGAGACCTCTGTCCGAAGTATGCAGAAACATCGAGATCGCTCTTTTCGACCTATTTAATGCGAGAAACACGTTATCTGGTGTTATCACCACTCCACAGTGCGTTTGATATGCACAACCAGCGAAATCTTGGTTTTCGTTGGGTTTCAAGCTGAGATATGCATTTTTTACGATAATCATGATGAGACTTCTGTCCGAAGTATGCAGAATCATCGCGATCGCTCTTTTCAAGCTATTTAATGCGAGAAACACGTTTTCTGGGGTTTTCACCATTCCACAGTGCGTTTGATATGCAGAACCAGCGAAATCTTGGTTTTCGTGGGGTTTCAAGCTGAGATATGCATTTTTTACGATAATCTTGGTGAGACTTCTGTCCGAAGTATGCTTAATCATCGAGATCGCTCTATTCGAGATATTTAATGCGAGAAACACGTTATCTGGTGTTTTCACCACTCCACAGTTCGTTGGATATGCAGAACAGGAGATATCTTGGTTTTCGTGGGGTTTCTAGCAGAGATATGCATTTTCTGCGATAATCTTGGTGAGACCTGTGTCCGAAGTATGCAGAAACATCGAGATCGCTCTTTTCGACCTATTTAATGCGAGAAACACGTTATCTGGTGTTATCACCACTCCACAGTGCGTTTGATATGTAGAACCAGCGATATCTTGGTTTTCGTGGGGTTTCAAGCTCAGATATGCATTTTCTGCGATAATCTTGGTGAGACTTCTGTCCGAAGTATGCAGAGTCATCGAGATCGTACTTTTCGAGCTATTTAATGCGACAAACACGTTTTCTGGGGTTTTCACCACTCCACAGTTCGTTGGATATGCAGAACAGGAGATATCTTGGTTTTCGTGGGGTTTCTAGCAGAGATATGCATTTTCTGCGATAATCTTGGTGAGACCTGTGTCCGAAGTATGCAGAAACATCGAGATCGCTCTTTTCGACCTATTTAATGCGAGAAACACGTTATCTGGTGATTTCACCACTCCACAGTGCGTTTGATATGCAGAACCAGCGAAATCTTGGTTTTCGTTGGGTTTCAAGCTGAGATATGCATTTTTTACGATAATCATGGTGAGACTTCTGTCCGAAGTATGCAGAATCATCGAGATCGCACTTTTCGAGTTATTTAATGCGACAAACACGTTATCTGGTGTTTTCAGCACTCCACAGTGCGTTTGATATGCAGAACCAGCGAAATCTGGGTTTTCGTGGGGTTTCAAGCTGAGATATGCATTTTCTGCGATAATCTTGGTGAGACTTCTGTCCGAAGTATGCAGAGTCATCGAGATCGCTCTTTTCGAGCTATTTAATGCGAGAAACAAGTTATCTGGTATTTTCACCACTCCGCAGTGCGTTTGATATGCAGAACCAGCGATATCTTGGTTTTCGTGGGGTTTCAAGCTCAGATATGCATTTTCTGCGATAATCTTGGTGAGACTTGTGTCCGAAGTATGCAGAGTCATCGAGATCGTACTTTTCGAGCTATTCAATGCGAGAAAAACGTTTTCTGGGGTTTTCACCACTCCACAGTTCGTTGGATATGCAGAACAGGAGATATCTTGGTTTTCGTGGGGTTTCTAGCAGAGATATGCATTTTCTGCGATAATCTTGGTGAAACTTCTGTCCGAAGTATGCAGAATCATCGAGATCGCACTTTTCGAGCTATTTAATGCGACAAACACGTTATCTGGTGTTTTCAGCACTCCACACTGCGTTTGATATGCAGAACCAGCGATATCTGGGTTTTCGTGGGGTTTCAAGCTGAGATATGCATTTCTTACGATAATCTTGGTGAGACTTCTGTCCGAAGTATGCAGAATCATCGAGATCGCTCTTTTCAAGCTATTTAATGCGAGAAACACGTTTTCTGGGGTTTTCACCACTCCACAGTGCGTTTGATATGCAGAACCAGGGAAATCTTGGTTTTCGTGGGGTTTCAAGCTGAGATATGCATTTTTTACGATAATCTTGGTGAGACTTCTGTCTGAAGTATGCTTAATCATCGAGATCGCTCAATTCGAGATATTTAATGCGAGAAACACGTTATCTGGTGTTTTCACTACTCCACAGTGCGTATGATATGCAGAACCGACGATATCTTGGTTTTCGTGGGGTTTCAAGCTCAGATATGCATTTTCTGCGATAATCTTGGTGAGACTTCTGTCCGAAGTATGCAGAGTCATCGAGATCGTACTTTTCGAGCTATTCAATGCGAGAAACACGTTTTCTCGGGTTTTCACCACTCCACAGTGCGTTTGATATGCAGAACCAGCGATATCTTGGTTTTCGTGGGGTTTCAAGCTCAGATATGCATTTTCTGCGATAATCTTGGTGAGACTTCTGTCCGAAGTATGCAGAGTCATCGAGATTGTACTTTTCGAGCTATTCTATGCGAGAAAAACGTTTTCTGGGGTTTTCACCACTCCACAGTTCGTTAGATATGCAGAACAGGAGATATCTTGGTTTTCGTGGGGTTTCTAGCAGAGATATGCATTTTCTGCGATAATCTTGGTGAGACTTCTGTCCGAAGTATGCAGAATCATCGAGATCGCACTTTTCGAGCTATTTAATGCGACAAACACGTTATCTGGTGTTTTCAGCACTCCACAGTGCGTTTGATATGCAGAACCAGCGATATCTGGGTTTTCGTGGGGTTTCAAGCTGAGATATGCATTTCTTACGATAATCTTGGTGAGACTTCTGTCCGAAGTATGCAGAATCATCGAGATCGCTCTTTTCAAGCTATTTAATGCGAGAAACACGTTTTCTGGGGTTTTCACCACTCCACAGTGCGTTTGATATGCAGAACCAGCGAAATCTTGGTTTTCGTGGGGTTTCAAGCTGAGATATGCATTTTTTACGATAATCTTGGTGAGACTTCTGTCCGAAGTATGCTTAATCATCGAGATCGCTCTATTCGAGATATTTAATGCGAGAAACACGTTATCTGGTGTTTTCACCACTCCACAGTGCGTATGATATGCAGAACCGACGATATCTTGGTTTTCGTGGGGTTTCAAGCTCAGATATGCATTTTCTGCGATAATCTTGGTGAGACTTCTGTCCGAAGTATGCAGAGTCATCGAGATCGTACTTTTCGAGCTATTCAATGCGAGAAACACGTTTTCTCGGGTTTTCACCACTCCACAGTGCGTTTGATATGCAGAACCAGCGATATCTTGGTTTTCGTGGGGTTTCAAGCTCAGATATGCATTTTCTGCGATAATCTTGGTGAGACTTCTGTCCGAAGTATGCAGAGTCATCGAGATCGTACTTTTCGAGCTATTCTATGCGAGAAAAACGTTTTCTGGGGTTTTCACCACTCCACAGTTCGTTGGATATGCAGAACAGGAGATATCTTGGTTTTCGTGGGGTTTCTAGCAGAGATATGCATTGTCTGCGATAATCTTGGTGAGACTTCTGTCCGAAGTGTGCAGAGTCATCGAGATCGTACTTTTCGAGCTATTTAATGCGACAAACACGTTTTCTGGGGTTTTCACCACTCCACAGTTCGTTGGATATGCAGAACAGGAGATATCTTGGTTTTCGTGGGGTTTCAAGCTGAGATATGCATTTTTTACGATAATCTTGGTGAGACTTCTGTCCGAAGTATGCTTAATCATCGAGATCGCTCTATTCGAGATATTTAATGCGAGAAACACGTTATCTGGTGTTTTCACCACTCCACAGTGCGTATGATATGCAGAACCGACGATATCTTGGTTTTCGTGGGGTTTCAAGCTCAGATATGCATTTTCTGCGATAATCTTGGTGAGACTTCTGTCCGAAGTATGCAGAGTCATCGAGATCGTACTTTTCGAGCTATTCTATGCGAGAAAAACGTTTTCTGGGGTTTTCACCACTCCACAGTTCGTTGGATATGCAGAACAGGAGATATCTTGGTTTTCGTGGGGTTTCTAGCAGAGATATGCATTTTCTGCGATAATCTTGGTGAGACTTCTGTCCGAAGTATGCAGAATCATCGAGATCGCACTTTTCGAGCTATTTAATGCGACAAACACGTTATCTGGTGTTTTCAGCACTCCACAGTGCGTTTGATATGCAGAACCAGCGATATCTGGGTTTTCGTGAGGTTTCAAGCTGAGATATGCATTTCTTACGATAATCTTGGTGAGACTTCTGTCCGAAGTATGCAGAATCATCGAGATCGCTCTTTTCAAGCTATTTAATGCGAGAAACACGTTTTCTGGGGTTTTCACCACTCCACAGTGCGTTTGATATGCAGAACCAGCGAAATCTTGGTTTTCGTGGGGTTTCAAGCTGAGATATGCATTTTTTACGATAATCTTGGTGAGACTTCTGTCCGAAGTATGCTTAATCATCGAGATCGCTCTATTCGAGATATTTAATGCGAGAAACACGTTATCTGGTGTTTTCACCACTCCACAGTGCGTATGATATGCAGAACCGACGATATCTTGGTTTTCGTGGGGTGTCAAGCTCAGATATGCATTTTCTGCGATAATCTTGGTGAGACTTCTGTCCGAAGTATGCAGAGTCATCGAGATCGTACTTTTCGAGCTATTCAATGCGAGAAACACGTTTTCTCGGGTTTTCACCACTCCACAGTGCGTTTGATATGCAGAACCAGCGATATCTTGGTTTTTGTGGGGTTTCAAGCTCAGATATGCATTTTCTGCGATAATCTTGGTGAGACTTCTGTCCGAAGTATGCAGAGTCATCGAGATCGTACTTTTCGAGCTATTCTATGCGAGAAAAACGTTTTCTGGGGTTTTCACCACTCCACAGATCGTTGGATATGCAGAACAGGAGATATCTTGGTTTTCGTGGGGTTTCTAGCAGAGATATGCATTGTCTGCGATAATCTTGGTGAGACTTCTGTCCGAAGTGTGCAGAGTCATCGAGATCGTACTTTTCGAGCTATTTAATGCGACAAACACGTTTTCTGGGGTTTTCACCACTCCACAGTTCGTTGGATATGCAGAACAGGAGATATCTTGGTTTTCGTGGGGTTTCAAGCTGAGATATGCATTTTTTACGATAATCTTGGTGAGACTTCTGTCCGAAGTATGCTTAATCATCGAGATCGCTCTATTCGAGATATTTAATGCGAGAAACACGTTATCTGGTGTTTTCACCACTCCACAGTGCGTATGATATGCAGAACCGACGATATCTTGGTTTTCGTGGGGTTTCAAGCTCAGATATGCATTTTCTGCGATAATCTTGGTGAGACTTCTGTCCGAAGTATGCAGAGTCATCGAGATCGTACTTTTCGAGCTATTTAATGCGACAAACACGTTTTCTGGGGTTTTCACCACTCCACAGTTCGTTGGATATGCAGAACAGGAGATATCTTGGTTTTCGTGGGGTTTCAAGCTGAGATATGCATTTTTTACGATAATCTTGGTGAGACTTCTGTCCGAAGTATGCTTAATCATCGAGATCGCTCTATTCGAGATATTTAATGCGAGAAACACGTTATCTGGTGTTTTCACCACTCCACAGTGCGTATGATATGCAGAACCGACGATATCTTGGTTTTCGTGGGGTTTCAAGCTCAGATATGCATTTTCTGCGATAATCTTGGTGAGACTTCTGTCCGAAGTATGCAGAATCATCGAGATCGCACTTTTCGAGCTATTTAATGCGACAAACACGTTATCTGGTGTTTTCAGCACTCCACAGTGCGTTTGATATGCAGAACCAGCGATATCTGGGTTTTCGTGAGGTTTCAAGCTGAGATATGCATTTCTTACGATAATCTTGGTGAGACTTCTGTCCGAAGTATGCAGAATCATCGAGATCGCTCTTTTCAAGCTATTTAATGCGAGAAACACGTTTTCTGGGGTTTTCACCACTCCACAGTGCGTTTGATATGCAGAACCAGCGAAATCTTGGTTTTCGTGGGGTTTCAAGCTGAGATATGCATTTTTTACGATAATCTTGGTGAGACTTCTGTCCGAAGTATGCTTAATCATCGAGATCGCTCTATTCGAGATATTTAATGCGAGAAACACGTTATCTGGTGTTTTCACCACTCCACAGTGCGTATGATATGCAGAACCGACGATATCTTGGTTTTCGTGGGGTTTCAAGCTCAGATATGCATTTTCTGCGATAATCTTGGTGAGACTTCTGTCCGAAGTATGCAGAGTCATCGAGATCGTACTTTTCGAGCTATTTAATGCGACAAACACGTTTTCTGGGGTTTTCACCACTCCACAGTTCGTTGGATATGCAGAACAGGAGATATCTTGGTTTTCGTGGGGTTTCTAGCAGAGATATGCATTTTCTGCGATAATCTTGGTGAGACGTCTGTCCGAAGTATGCAGAAACATCGAGATCGCTCTTTTCGACCTATTTAATGCGAGAAACACGTTATCTGGTGTTATCACCACTCCACAGTGCGTTTGATATGCACAACCAGCGAAATCTTGGTTTTCGATGGGTTTCAAGCTGAGATATGCATTTTTTACGATAATCATGGTGAGACTTCTGTCCGAAGTATGCAGAATCATCGAGATCGCACTTTTCGAGCTATTTAATGCGACAAACACGTTATCCGGTGTTTTCAGCACTCCACAGTGCGTTTGATATGCAGAACCAGCGATATCTGGGTTTTCGTGGGGTTTCAAGCTGAGATATGCATTTCTTACGATAATCTTGGTGAGACTTCTGTCCGAAGTATGCAGAATCATCGAGATCGCACCTTTCGAGCTATTTAATGCGACAAACACGTTATCTGGTGTTTTCAGCACTCCACAGTGCGTTTGATATGCAGAACCAGCGAAATCTTGGTTTTCGCGGGGTTTCAAGCTGAGATATGCATTTTTTACGATAATCTTGGTGAGACTACTGTCTGAAGTATGCTTAATCATCGAGATCGCTCAATTCGAGATATTTAATGCGAGAAACACGTTATCTGGGGTTTTCACTACTCCACAGTGCGTATGATATGCAGAACCGACGATATCTTGGTTTTCGTGGGGTTTCAAGCTCAGATATGCATTTTCTGCGATAATCTTGGTGAGACTTCTGTCCGAAGTATGCAGAGTCATCGAGATCGTACTTTTCGAGCTATTCAATGCGAGAAACACGTTTTCTCGGGTTTTCACCACTCCACAGTGCGTTTGATATGCAGAACCAGCGATATCTTGGTTTTTGTGGGGTTTCAAGCTCAGATATGCATTTTCTGCGATAATCTTGGTGAGACTTCTGTCCGAAGTATGCAGAGTCATCGAGATCGTACTTTTCGAGCTATTCTATGCGAGAAAAACGTTTTCTGGGGTTTTCACCACTCCACAGTGCGTTGGATATGCAGAACAGGAGATATCTTTGTTTTCGTGGGGTTTCTAGCAGAGATATGCATTGTCTGCGATAATCTTGGTGAGACTTCTGTCCGAAGTGTGCAGAGTCATCGAGATCGTACTTTTCGAGCTATTTAATGCGACAAACACGTTTTCTGGGGTTTTCACCACTCCACAGTTCGTTGGATATGCAGAACAGGAGATATCTTGGTTTTCGTGGGGTTTCAAGCTGAGATATGCATTTTTTACGATAATCTTGGTGAGACTTCTGTCCGAAGTATGCTTAATCATCGAGATCGCTCTATTCGAGATATTTAATGCGAGAAACACGTTATCTGGTGTTTTCGCCACTCCACAGTGCGTATGATATGCAGAACCAGCGAAATCTTGGTTTTCGTTGGGTTTCAAGCTGAGATATGCATTTTTTACGATAATCATGGTGAGACTTCTGTCCGAAGTATGCAGAATCATCGAGATCGCACTTTTCGAGCTATTTAATGCGACAAACACGTTATCCGGTGTTTTCAGCACTCCACAGTGCGTTTGATATGCAGAACAGGAGATATCTTGGTTTTCGTGGGGTTTCTAGCAGAGATATGCATTGTCTGCGATAATCTTGGTGAGACTTCTGTCCGAAGTGTGCAGAGTCATCGAGATCGTACTTTTCGAGCTATTTAATGCGACAAACACGTTTTCTGGGGTTTTCACCACTCCACAGTTCGTTGGATATGCAGAACAGGAGATATCTTGGTTTTCGTGGGGTTTCAAGCTGAGATATGCATTTTTTACGATAATCTTGGTGAGACTTCTGTCCGAAGTATGCTTAATCATCGAGATCGCTCTATTCGAGATATTTAATGCGAGAAACACGTTATCTGGTGTTTTCACCACTCCACAGTGCGTATGATATGCAGAACCGACGATATCTTGGTTTTCGTGGGGTTTCAAGCTCAGATATGCATTTTCTGCGATAATCTTGGTGAGACTTCTGTCCGAAGTATGCAGAGTCATCGAGATCGTACTTTTCGAGCTATTCAATGCGAGAAACACGTTTTCTCGGGTTTTCACCACTCCACAGTGCGTTTGATATGCAGAACCAGCGATATCTTGGTTTTTGTGGGGTTTCAAGCTCAGATATGCATTTTCTGCGATAATCTTGGTGAGACTTCTGTCCGAAGTATGCAGAGTCATCGAGATCGTACTTTTCGAGCTATTCTATGCGAGAAAAACGTTTTCTGGGGATTTCACCACTCCACAGTTCGTTGGATATGCAGAACAGGAGATATCTTGGTTTTCGTGGGGTTTCTAGCAGAGATATGCATTTTCTGCGATAATCTTGGTGAGACTTCTGTCCGAAGTATGCAGAGTCATCGAGATCGTACTTTTCGAGCTATTCAATGCGAGAAACACGTTTTCTCGGGTTTTCACCACTCCACAGTGCGTTTGATATGCAGAACCAGCGATATCTTGGTTTTTGTGGGGTTTCAAGCTCAGATATGCATTTTCTGCGATAATCTTGGTGAGCCTTCTGTCCGAAGTATGCAGAATCATCGAGATCGCACCTTTCGAGCTATTTAATGCGACAAACACGTTATCTGGTGTTTTCAGCACTCCACAGTGCGTTTGATATGCAGAACCAGCGAAATCTTGGTTTTCGCGGGGTTTCAAGCTGAGATATGCATTTTTTACGATAATCTTGGTGAGACTTCTGTCTGAAGTATGCTTAATCATCGAGATCGCTCAATTCGAGATATTTAATGCGAGAAACACGTTATCTGGTGTTTTCACTACTCCACAGTGCGTATGATATGCAGAACCGACGATATCTTGGTTTTCGTGGGGTTTCAAGCTCAGATATGCATTTTCTGCGATAATCTTGGTGAGACTTCTGTCCGAAGTATGCAGAGTCATCGAGATCGTACTTTTCGAGCTATTCAATGCGAGAAACACGTTTTCTCGGGTTTTCACCACTCCACAGTGCGTTTGATATGCAGAACCAGCGATATCTTGGTTTTTGTGGGGTTTCAAGCTCAGATATGCATTTTCTGCGATAATCTTGGTGAGACTTCTGTCCGAAGTATGCAGAGTCATCGAGATCGTACTTTTCGAGCTATTCTATGCGAGAAAAACGTTTTCTGGAGTTTTCACCACTCCACAGTTCGTTGGATATGCAGAACAGGAGATATCTTGGTTTTCGTGGGGTTTCTAGCAGAGATATGCATTGTCTGCGATAATCTTGGTGAGACTTCTGTCCGAAGTGTGCAGAGTCATCGAGATCGTACTTTTCGAGCTATTTAATGCGACAAACACGTTTTCTGGGGTTTTCACCACTCCACAGTTCGTTGGATATGCAGGACAGGAGATATCTTGGTTTTCGTGGGGTTTCAAGCTGAGATATGCATTTTTTACGATAATCTTGGTGAGACTTCTGTCCGAAGTATGCTTAATCATCGAGATCGCTCTATTCGAGATATTTAATGCGAGAAACACGTTATCTGGTGTTTTCACCACTCCACAGTGCGTATGATATGCAGAACCGACGATATCTTGGTTTTCGTGGGGTTTCAAGCTCAGATATGCATTTTCTGCGATAATCTTGGTGAGACTTCTGTCCGAAGTATGCAGAGTCATCGAGATCGTACTTTTCGAGCTATTCTATGCGAGAAAAACGTTTTCTGGGGTTTTCACCACTCCACAGTTCGTTGGATATGCAGAACAGGAGATATCTTGGTTTTCGTGGGGTTTCTAGCAGAGATATGCATTGTCTGCGATAATCTTGGTGAGACTTCTGTCCGAAGTGTGCAGAGTCATCGAGATCGTACTTTTCGAGCTATTTAATGCGACAAACACGTTTTCTGGGGTTTTCACCACTCCACAGTTCGTTGGATATGCAGAACCGGCGATATCTTGGTTTTCGTGGGGTTTCAAGCTGAGATATGCATTTTTTACGATAATCTTGGTGAGACTTCTGTCCGAAGTATGCTTAATCATCGAGATCGCTCTATTCGAGATATTTAATGCGAGAAACACGTTATCTGGTGTTTTCACCACTCCACAGTGCGTATGATATGCAGAACCGACGATATCTTGGTTTTCGTGGGGTTTCAAGCTCAGATATGCATTTTCTGCGATAATCTTGGTGAGACTTCTGTCCGAAGTATGCAGAGTCATCGAGATCGTACTTTTCGAGCTATTCTATGCGAGAAAAACGTTTTCTGGGGTTTTCACCACTCCACAGTTCGTTGGATATGCAGAACAGGAGATATCTTGGTTTTCGTGGGGTTTCTAGCAGAGATATGCATTTTCTGCGATAATCTTGGTGAGACCTCTGTCCGAAGTATGCAGAAACATCGAGATCGCTCTTTTCGACCTATTTAATGCGAGAAACACGTTATCTGGTGTTATCACCACTCCACAGTGCGTTTGATATGCAGAACCAGCGAAATCTTGGTTTTCGTTGGGTTTCAAGCTGAGATATGCATTTTTTACGATAATCATGGTGAGACTTCTGTCCGAAGTATGCAGAATCATCGAGATCGCACTTTTCGAGCTATTTAATGCGACAAACACGTTATCCGGTGTTTTCAGCACTCCACATTGCGTTTGATATGCAGAACCAGCGATATCTGGGTTTTCGTGGGGTTTCAAGCTGAGATATGCATTTTTTACGATAATCTTGGTGAGACTTCTGTCCGAAGTATGCAGAATCATCGAGATCGCACTTTTCGAGCTATTTAATGCGACAAACACGTTATCTGGTGTTTTCAGCACTCCTCAGTGCGTTTGATATGCAGAACCAGCGAAATCTTGGTTTTCGTGGGGTTTCAAGCTGAGATATGAATTTTTTTACGATAATCTTGGTGAGACTTCTGTCCGAAGTATGCTTAATCATCGAGATTGCTCTATTCGAGATATTTAATGCGAGAAACACGTTATCTGGTGTTTTCACCACTCCACAGTGCGTATGATATGCAGAACCGACGATATCTTGGTTTTCGTGGGGTTTCAAGCTTAGATATGCATTTTCTGCGATAATCTTGGTGAGACTTCTGTCCGAAGTATGCAGAGTCATCGAGATCGTACTTTTCGAGCTATTTAATGCGACAAACACGTTTTCTGGGGTTTTCACCACTAAACAGTTCGTTGGATATGCAGAACAGGAGATATCTTGGTTTTCGTGGGGTTTCTAGCAGAGATATGCATTTTCTGCGATAATCTTGGTGAGACCTCTGTCCGAAGTATGCAGAAACATCGAGATCGCTCTTTTCGACCTATTTAATGCGAGAAACACGTTATCTGGTGTTTTCACCACTCCGCAGTGCGTTTGATATGCAGAACCGACGATATCTTGGTTTTCGTGGGGTTTCAAGCTCAGATATGCATTTTCTGCGATAATCTTGGTGAGACTTCTGTCCGAAGTATGCAGAGTCATCGAGATCGCTCTTTTCGAGCTATTTAATGCGAGAAACAAGTTATCTGGTGTTTTCACCACTCCGCAGTGCGTTTGATACGCAGAACCGACGATATCTTGGTTTTCGTGGGGTTTCAAGCTCAGATATGCATTTTCTGCGATAATCTTGGTGAAACGTCTGTCCGAAGTATGCAGAAACATCAAGAGCGCTCTTTTCGAGCTATTTAATGCGAGGAACACGTTATCTGGTGTTTTCAGCACTCCACAGTGCGTTTGATATGCAGAACCAGCGATATCTTGGTTTTCGTGGGGATTCAAGCTGAGATATGCAATTTCTGCGATAATCTAGGTGAGACTTCTGTCCGAAGTATGCTTAATCATCGTGATCGCACTTTTCGAGCTATTTAATGCGACAAACACGTTATCTGGTGTTTTCAGCACTCCACAGTGTGTTTGATATGCAGAACCAGCGAAATCTTGGTTTTCGTGGGGTTTCAAGCTGAGATATGAATTTTTTTACGATAATATTGGTGAGACTTCTGTCCGAAGTATGCTTAATCATCGAGATCGCTCTATTCGAGATATTTAATGCGAGAAACACGTTATCTGGTGTTTTCACCACTCCACAGTGCGTATGATATGCAGAACCGACGATATCTTGGTTTTCGTGGGGTTTCAAGCTCAGATATGCATTTTCTGCGATAATCTTGGTGAGACTTCTGTCCGAAGTATGCAGAGTCATCGAGATCGTACTTTTCGAGCTATTTAATGCGACAAACACGTTTTCTGGGGTTTTCACCACTCCACAGTTCGTTGGATATGCAGAACAGGAGATGTCTTGGTTTTCGTGGGGTTTCTAGCAGAGATATGCATTTTCTGCGATAATCTTGGTGAGACCTCTGTCCGAAGTATGCAGAAACATCGAGATCGCTCTTTTCGACCTATTTAATGCGAGAAACACGTTATCTGGTGTTATCACCACTCCACAGTGCGTTTGATATGCAGAACCAGCGAAATCTTGGTTTTCGTTGGGTTTCAAGCTGAGATATGCATTTTTTACGATAATCATGGTGAGACTTCTGTCCGAAGTATGCAGAATCATCGAGATCGCACTTTTCGAGCTATTTAATGCGACAAACACGTTATCCGGTGTTTTCAGCACTCCACAGTGCGTTTGATATGCAGAACCAGCGATATCTGGGTTTTCGTGGGGTTTCAAGCTGAGATATGCATTTTTTACGATAATCTTGGTGAGACTTCTGTCCGTAGTATGCAGAATCATCGAGATCGCACTTTTCGAGCTATTTAATGCGACAAACACGTTATCTGGTGTTTTCAGTACTCCACAGTGCGTTTGATATGCAGAACCAGCGAAATCTTGGTTTTCGTGGGGTTTCAAGCTGAGATATGCATTTTTTACGATAATCTTGGTGATACTTCTGTCTGAAGTATGCTTAATCATCGAGATCGCTCAATTCGAGATATTTAATGCGAGAAACACGTTATCTGGTGTTTTCACAACTCCACAGTGCGTATGATATGCAGAACCGACGATATCTTGGTTTTCGTGGGGTTTCAAGCTCAGATATGCATTTTCTGCGATAATCTTGGTGAGACTTCTGTCCGAAGTATGCAGAGTCATCGAGATCGTACTTTTCGAGCTATTCAATGCGAGAAACACGTTTTCTCGGGTTTTGACCACTCCACAGTGCGTTTGATATGCAGAACCAGCGATATCTTGGTTTTCGTGGGGTTTCAAGCTCAGATATGCATTTTCTGCGATAATCTTGGTGAGACTTCTGTCCGAAGTATGCAGAGTCATCGAGATCGTACTTTTCGAGCTATTCTATGCGAGAAAAACGTTTTCTGGGGTTTTCACCACTCCACA
The DNA here is from genome assembly GCA_951804975.1 of Anthophora plumipes. Classification (NCBI taxonomy): domain Eukaryota; kingdom Metazoa; phylum Arthropoda; class Insecta; order Hymenoptera; family Apidae; genus Anthophora; species Anthophora plumipes. Next base: position 96,627 of record CATORF010000403.1, read on the forward strand.
GTTCGTTGGATATGCAGAACAGGAGATATCTTGGTTTTCGTGGGGTTTCTAGCAGAGATATGCATTTTCTGCGATAATCTTGGTGAGACTTCTGTCCGAAGTATGCAGAATCATCGAGATCGCACTTTTCGAGCTATTTAATGCGACAAACACGTTATCCGGTGTTTTCAGCACTCCACAGTGCGTTTGATATGCAGAACCAGCGATATCTGGGTTTTCGTGGGGTTTCAAGCTGAGATATGCATTTTTTACGATAATCTTGGTGAGACTTCTGTCCGTAGTATGCAGAATCATCGAGATCGCACTTTTCGAGCTATTTAATGCGACAAACACGTTATCTGGTGTTTTCAGCACTCCTCAGTGCGTTTGATATGCAGAACCAGCGAAATCTTGGTTTTCGTGGGGTTTCAAGCTGAGATATGAATTTTTTTACGATAATCTTGGTGAGACTTCTGTCCGAAGTATGCTTAATCATCGAGATTGCTCTATTCGAGATATTTAATGCGAGAAACACGTTATCTGGTGTTTTCACAACTCCACAGTGCGTATGATATGCAGAACCGACGATATCTTGGTTTTCGTGGGGTTTCAAGCTCAGATATGCATTTTCTGCGATAATCTTGGTGAGACTTCTGTCCGAAGTATGCAGAGTCATCGAGATCGTACTTTTCGAGCTATTTAATGCGACAAACACGTTTTCTGGGGTTTTCACCACTAAACAGTTCGTTGGATATGCAGAACAGGAGATATCTTGGTTTTCGTGGGGTTTCTAGCAGAGATATGCATTTTCTGCGATAATCTTGGTGAGACCTCTGTCCGAAGTATGCAGAAACATCGAGATCGCTCTTTTCGACCTATTTAATGCGAGAAACACGTTATCTGGTGTTTTCACCACTCCGCAGTGCGTTTGATATGCAGAACCGACGATATCTTGGTTTTCGTGGGGTTTCAAGCTCAGATATGCATTTTCTGCGATAATCTTGGTGAGACTTCTGTCCGAAGTATGCAGAGTCATCGAGATCGCTCTTTTCGAGCTATTTAATGCGAGAAACAAGTTATCTGGTGTTTTCACCACTCCGCAGTGCGTTTGATACGCAGAACCGACGATATCTTGGTTTTCGTGGGGTTTCAAGCTCAGATATGCATTTTCTGCGATAATCTTGGTGAAACGTCTGTCCGAAGTATGCAGAAACATCAAGAGCGCTCGTTTCGAGCTATTTAATGCGAGGAACACGTTATCTGGTGTTTTCAGCACTCCACAGTGCGTTTGATATGCAGAACCAGCGATATCTTGGTTTTCGTGGGGATTCAAGCTGAGATATGCAATTTCTGCGATAATCTAGGTGAGACTTCTGTCCGAAGTATGCTTAATCATCGAGATCGCACTTTTCGAGCTATTTAATGCGACAAACACGTTATCTGGTGTTTTCAGCACTCCACAGTGTGTTTGATATGCAGAACCAGCGAAATCTTGGTTTTCGTGGGGTTTCAAGCTGAGATATGAATTTTTTTACGATAATATTGGTGAGACTTCTGTCCGAAGTATGCTTAATCATCGAGATCGCTCTATTCGAGATATTTAATGCGAGAAACACGTTATCTGGTGTTTTCACCACTCCACAGTGCGTATGATATGCAGAACCGACGATATCTTGGTTTTCGTGGGGTTTCAAGCTTAGATATGCATTTTCTGCGATAATCTTGGTGAGACTTCTGTCCGAAGTATGCAGAGTCATCGAGATCGTACTTTTCGAGCTATTTAATGCGACAAACACGTTTTCTGGGGTTTTCACCACTCCACAGTTCGTTGGATATGCAGAACAGGAGATGTCTTGGTTTTCGTGGGGTTTCTAGCAGAGATATGCATTTTCTGCGATAATCTTGGTGAGACCTCTGTCCGAAGTATGCAGAAACATCGAGATCGCTCTTTTCGACCTATTTAATGCGAGAAACACGTTATCTGGTGTTATCACCACTCCACAGTGCGTTTGATATGCAGAACCAGCGAAATCTTGGTTTTCGTTGGGTTTCAAGCTGAGATATGCATTTTTTACGATAATCATGGTGAGACTTCTGTCCGAAGTATGCAGAATCATCGAGATCGCACTTTTCGAGCTATTTAATGCGACAAACACGTTATCCGGTGTTTTCAGCACTCCACAGTGCGTTTGATATGCAGAACCAGCGATATCTGGGTTTTCGTGGGGTTTCAAGCTGAGATATGCATTTTTTACGATAATCTTGGTGAGACTTCTGTCCGTAGTATGCAGAATCATCGAGATCGCACTTTTCGAGCTATTTAATGCGACAAACACGTTATCTGGTGTTTTCAGCACTCCACAGTGCGTTTGATATGCAGAACCAGCGAAATCTTGGTTTTCGTGGGGTTTCAAGCTGAGATATGCATTTTTTACGATAATCTTGGTGATACTTCTGTCTGAAGTATGCTTAATCATCGAGATCGCTCAATTCGAGATATTTAATGCGAGAAACACGTTATCTGGTGTTTTCACAACTCCACAGTGCGTATGATATGCAGAACCGACGATATCTTGGTTTTCGTGGGGTTTCAAGCTCAGATATGCATTTTCTGCGATAATCTTGGTGAGACTTCTGTCCGAAGTATGCAGAGTCATCGAGATCGTACTTTTCGAGCTATTCAATGCGAGAAACACGTTTTCTCGGGTTTTGACCACTCCACAGTGCGTTTGATATGCAGAACCAGCGATATCTTGGTTTTCGTGGGGTTTCAAGCTCAGATATGCATTTTCTGCGATAATCTTGGTGAGACTTCTGTCCGAAGTATGCAGAGTCATCGAGATCGTACTTTTCGAGCTATTCTATGCGAGAAAAACGTTTTCTGGGGTTTTCACCACTCCACAGTTCGTTGGATATGCAGAACAGGAGATATCTTGGTTTTCGTGGGGTTTCTAGCAGAGATATGCATTTTCTGCGATAATCTTGGTGAGACTTCTGTCCGAAGTATGCAGAATCATCGAGATCGCACTTTTCGAGCTATTTAATGCGACAAACACGTTATCCGGTGTTTTCAGCACTCCACAGTGCGTTTGATATGCAGAACCAGCGATATCTGGGTTTTCGTGGGGTTTCAAGCTGAGATATGCATTTTTTACGATAATCTTGGTGAGACTTCTGTCCGAAGTATGCAGAATCATCGAGATCGCACTTTTCGAGCTATTTAATGCGACAAACACGTTATCTGGTGTTTTCACCACTCCACAGTTCGTTGGATATGCAGAACCGGAGATATCTTGGTTTTCGTGGGGTTTCAAGCTCAGATATGCAATTTCTGCGATAATCTAGGTGAGACTTCTGTCCGAAGTATGCTTAACCATCGAGTTCGCTCGTTTCGAGCTATTTAATGCGAGAAACATGTTATCTGGTGTTTTCACCACTCCACAGTGCGAATGATATGCAGAACCGACGATATCTTGGTTTTCGTGGGGTTTCAAGCTGAGATATGCAATTTCTGCGTTAATCTTGGTGAGACTTCAGACCGAAGTATGCTTAATCATCGAGATCGCTCTATTCGAGCTATTTAATGCGAGAAACACGTTGTCTGGTGTTTTCACCACTCCAGAGTTGGTTTGATATGCAGAACCGGCGATGTTTGGTTTTCGTCGTTTTTCAAGCTGAGATATGCATTTTCTACGATAATCTTGGTGAAACGTCTGTCCGAAGTATGCAGAAACATCAAGAGCGCTCTTTTCGAGCTATTTAATGCCAGGAACACGTTATCTGGTGTTTTCAGCACTCCATAGTGCGTTTGATATGCAGAACCAGCGATATCTTGGTTTTCGTGGGGATTCAAGCTGAGATATGCAATTTCTGCGATAATCTAGGTGAGACTTCTGTCCGAAGTATGCTTAATCATCGAGATCGCTCTATTCGAGCTATTTAATGCGAGAAACACGTTATCTGGTGTTTTCAGCACTCCACAGTGCGTTTGATATGCAGAACCAGCGATATCTTGGTTTTCGTGGGGTTCAAGCTCAGATATGCATTTTCTGCGATAATCTTGGTGAGACTTCAGTCCGAAGTATGCAGAGTCATCGAGATCGTACTTTTCGAGCTATTTAATGCGAGAAACATGTTATCTGGTGTTTTCACCACTCCACAGTGCGTATGATATGCAGAACCGACGATATCTTGGTTTTCGTGGTGTTTCAAGCTCAGATATGCATTTTCTCCGATAATCTTGGTGAGACTTCAGTCCGAAGTATGCAGAGTCATCGAGATCGTACTTTTCGAGCTATTTAATGCGAGAAACATGTTATCTGGTGTTTTCACCACTCCACAGTGCGTATGATATGCAGAACCGACGATATCTTGGTTTTCGTGGTGTTTCAAGCTCAGATATGCATTTTCTCCGATAATCTTGGTGAGACTTCTGTCCGAAGTATGCAGAGTCATCGAGATCGTACTTTTCGAGCTATTTAATGCGACAAACACGTTTTCTGGGGTTTTCACCACTCCACAGTTCGTTGGATATGCAGAACAGGAGATATCTTGGTTTTCGTGGGGTTTCTAGCAGAGATATGCATTTTCTGCGATAATCTTGGTGAGACCTCTGTCCGAAGTATGCAGAAACATCGAGATCGCTCTTTTCGACCTATTTAATGCGAGAAACACGTTTTCTGGTGTTTTCAGCACTCCACAGTGCGTTTGATATGCGGAAACTACGATATCTTCGGTATCGTTGTTGTTTCCAGCTGAGATATGCATCTTCAGTGATAATCTTCATGATTCTGCTGTTACAAGTGTGCAGAATCACCGAAATCGCTGTTTTCGCTCTATTCAATGCGAAAAACACGTTTTCTGGTGTTTTCAGCACTCCACAGTGCGTTTGATATGCGGAAACTGCCATATCTTCGGTATCGTTGTTGTTTCCAGCTGTGATATGCATTTTCAGTGATAATCTTCATGATTCTGCTGTTACAAGTGTGCAGAATCACCGAAATCGCTGTTTTCGTGCTTTTGAATACGAAAAACACGTTTTCTGGTGTTTTCAGCACTCCACAGTGCGTTTGATATGCGCAAACTACGATATCTTCGGTATCGTTGTTGCTTCCAGCTGAGATATGCATTTTCAGTGATAATCTTCATGATTCTGCTGTTACAAGTGTGCAGAATCACCGAAATCGCTGTTTTCGTGCTTTTGAATGCGAAAAACACGTTTTCTGGTGTTTTCAGCACTCCACAGTGCGTTTGATATGCGGAAACTGCGATATCTTCGGTATCGTTGTTGTTTCCAGCTGAGATATGCACTTTCAGTGATAATCTTCACGATTCTGCTGTTACAAGTGTGCAGAATCACCGAAATCGCTGTTTTCGTGCTTTTGAATGCGAAAAACACGTTTTCTGGTGTTTTCAGCACTCCACAGTGCGTTTGATATGCGGAAACTACGATATCTTCGGTATCGTTGTTGTTTCCAGCTGAGACATGCATTTTCAGTGATAATCTTCATGATTCTGCTGTTACAAGGTTGCAGAATCACCGAAATCGCTGTTTTCGTGCTATTGAATGCGAAAAACACGTTTTCTGGTGTTTTCAGAACTCCACAGTGCGTTTGATAAGCGGAAACTGCCATATCTTCGGTATCGTTGTTGTTTCCAGCTGAGATATGCATTATCAGTGATAATCATCATGATTCTGCTGTTACAAGTGTGCAGAATCACCGAAATCGCTGTTTTCGCGCTATTCAATGCGAAAAACACGTTTTCTGGTGTTTTCAGCACTCCACAGCGCGTTTGATATGCGGAAACTGCGATATCTTCGGGATCGTTGTTGTTTCCAGCTGAGATATGCACTTTCAGTGATAATCTTCACGATTCTGCTGTTACAAGTGTGCAGAATCACCGAAATCGCTGTTTTCGTGCTTTTGAATGCGAAAAACACGTTTTCTGGTGTTTTCAACACTCTACAGTGCGTTTGATATGCGGAAACTGCGATATCTTCGGTATCGTTGTTGTTTCCAGCTGAGATATGCACTTTCAGTGATAATCTTCACGATTCTGCTGTTACAAGTGTGCAGAATCACCGAAATCGCTGTTTTCGTGCTTTGGAATGCGAAAAACACGTTTTCTGGTGTTTTCAGCACTCCACAGTGCGTTTGATATGCGGAAACTGCGATATCTTCGGTATCGTTGTTGTTTCCAGCTGAGATATGCACTTTCAGTGATAATCTTCACGATTCTGCTGTTACAAGTGAGCAGAATCACCGAAATCGCTGTTTTCGTGCTTTTGAATGCGAAAAACACGTTTTCTGGTGTTTTCAGCACTCCACAGTGCGTTTGATATGCGGAAACTACGATATCTTCTGTATCGTTGTTGTTTCCAGCTGAGATATGCACTTTCAGTGATAATCTTCACGATTCTGCTGTTACAAGTGTGCAGAATCACCGAAATCGCTGTTCTCGCGCTATTCAATGCGAAAAACACGTTTTCTGGTGTTTTCAGCACTCCACAGTGCGTTTGATATGCGGAAACTGCCATATCTTCGGTATCGTTGTTGTTTCCAGCTGAGATATGCATTATCAGTGATAATCTTCATAATTCTGCTGTTACAAGTGTGCAGAATCACCGAAATCGCTGTTTTCGTGCTTTTGAATGCGAAAAACACGTTTTCTGGTGTTTTCAACACTCCACAGTGCGTTTGATATGCGGAAACTGCGATATCTTCGGTATCGTTGTGGTTTCCAGCTGAGAAACGCACTTTCAGTTATAATCTTCACGATTCTGCTGTTACAAGTGTGCAGAATCACCGAAAACGCTGTTTTCGTGCTTTTGAATGCGAAAAACACGTTTTCTGGTGTTTTCAGCACTCCACAGTGCGTTTGATATGCGGAAACTGCCATATCTTCGGTATCGTTGTTGTGTCCAGCTGAGATATGCACTTTCAGTGATAATCTTCACGATACTGCTGTTACAAGTGTGCAGAATCACCGAAATCGCTGTTTTCGTGCTATTGAATGCGAAAAACACGTTTTCTGGTGTTTTCAGCACTCCACAGTGCGTTTGATATGCGGAAACTGCGATATCTTCGGTATCGTTGTTGTTTCCAGCTGAGATATGCACTTTCAGTGATAATCTTCACGATTCTGCTGTTACAAGTGTGCAGAATCACCGAAATCGGTGTTTTCGTGCTTTTGAATGCGAAAAACACGTTTTCTGGTGTTTTCAGCACTCCACAGTGCGTTTGATATGCGGAAACTGCCATATCTTCGGTATCGTTGTTGTGTCCAGCTGAGATATGCATTATCAGTGATAATCTTCATGATTCTGCTGTTACAAGTGTGCAGAATCACCGAAATCGCTGTTTTCGCGCTATTCAATGCGAAAAACACGTTTTCTGGTGTTTGCAGCACTCCACAGTGCGTTTGATATGCGGAAACTGCCATATCTTCGGTATCGTTGTTGTTTCCAGCTGTGATATGCATTTTCAGTGATAATCTTCATGATTCTGCTGTTACAAGTGTGCAGAATCACCGAAATCGCTGTTTTCGTGCTTTTGAATGCGAAAAACACGTTTTCTGGTGTTTTCAGCACTCCACAGTGCGTTTGATATGCGGAAACTGCGATATCTTCGGTATCGTTGTTGTTTCCAGCTGAGATATGCACTTTCAGTGATAATCTTCACGATTCTGCTGTTACAAGTGTGCAGAATCACCGAAATCGCTGTTTTCGTGCTTTTGAATGCGAAAAACACGTTTTCTGGTGTTTTCAACACTCCACAGTGCGTTTCATATGCGGAAACTGCCATATCTTCGGTATCGTTGTTGTTACCAGCTGAGATATGCATTATCAGTGATAATCTTCATGATTCTGCTGTTACAAGTGTGCAGAATCACCGAAATCGCTGTTCTCGCGCTATTCAATGCGAAAAACACGTTTTCTGGTGTTTTCAGCACTCCACAGTGCGTTTGATAAGCGGAAACTGCCATATCTTCGGTATCGTTGTTGTTTCCAGCTGAGATATGCATTTTCAGTGATAATCTTCACGATTCTGCTGTTACAAGTGTGCAGAATCACCGAAATCGCTGTTTTCGTGCTTTTGAATGCGAAAAACACGTTTTCTGGTGTTTTCAGCACGCCACAGAGCGTTTGACATGCGGAAACTACGATATCTTCGGTATCGTTGTTGTTTCCACCTGAGATATGCATTTTCAGTGATAATCTTCATGATTCTGCTGTTACAAGTGTGCAGAATCACCGAAATCGCTGTTTTCGTGCTATTGAATGCGAAAAACACGTTTTCTGGTGTTTTCAACACTCCACAGTGCGTTTGATATGCGGAAACTGCGATATCTTCGGTATCGTTGTTGTTTCCAGCTGAGATATGCACTTTCAGTGATGATCTTCACGATTCTGCTGTTACAAGTGTGCAGAATCACCGAAATCGCTGTTCTCGCGCTATTCAATGCGAAAAACACGTTTTCTGGTGTTTTCAGCACTCCACAGTGCGTTTGATATGCGGAAACTGCCATATCTTCGGTATCGTTGTTGTTTCCAGCTGAGAGATGCATTTTCAGTGATACTCTTCACGATTCTGCTGTTACAAGTGTGCAGAATCACCGAAATCGCTGTTTTCGTGCTTTTGAATGCGAAAAACACGTTTTCTGGTGTTTTCAGCACTCCACAGTGCGTTTGATATGCGGAAACTGCCATATCTTCGGTATCGTTGTTGTTTCCAGCTGAGATATGCATTTTCAGTGATAATCTTCACGATTCTGCTGTTACAAGTGTGCAGAATCACCGAAATCGCTGTTTTCGTGCTTTTGAATGCGAAAAACACGTTTTCTGGTGTTTTCAGCACTCCACAGTGCGTTTGATATGCGCAAACTACGATATCTTCGGTATCGTTGTTGCTTCCAGCTGAGATATGCATTTTCAGTGATAATCTTCATGATTCTGCTGTTACAAGTGTGCAGAATCACCGAAATCGCTGTTTTCGTGCTTTTGAATGCGAAAAACACGTTTTCTGGTGTTTTCAGCACTCCACAGTGCGTTTGATATGCGGAAACTGCGATATCTTCGATATCGTTGTTGTTTCCAGCTGAGATATGCACTTTCAGTGATAATCTTCACGATTCTGCTGTTACAAGTGTGCAGAATCACCGAAATCGCTGTTTTCGTGCTTTTGAATGCGAAAAACACGATTTCTGGTGTTTTCAGCACTCCACAGTGCGTTTGATATGGGGAAACTGCCATATCTTCGGTATCGTTGTTGTTTCGAGCTGAGATATGCATTATCAGTGATAATCTTCATGATTCTGCTGTTACAAGTGTGCAGAATCACCGAAATCGCTGTTTTCGCGCTATTCAATGCGAAAAACACGTTTTCTGGTGTTTGCAGCACTCCACAGTGCGTTTGATATGCGGAAACTGCCATATCTTCGGTATCGTTGTTGTTTCCAGCTGTGATATGCATTTTCAGTGATAATCTTCATGATTCTGCTGTTACAAGTGTGCAGAATCACCGAAATCGCTGTTTTCGTGCTTTTGAATGCGAAAAACACGTTTTCTGGTGTTTTCAGCACTCCACAGTGCGTTTGATATGCGGAAACTGCGATATCTTCGGTATCGTTGTTGTTTCCAGCTGAGATATGCACTTTCAGTGATAATCTTCACGATTCTGCTGTTACAAGTGTGCAGAATCACCGAAATCGCTGTTTTCGTGCTTTTGAATGCGAAAAACACGTTTTCTGGTGTTTTCAACACTCCACAGTGCGTTTCATATGCGGAAACTGCCATATCTTCGGTATCGTTGTTGTTACCAGCTGAGATATGCATTATCAGTGATAATCTTCATGATTCTGCTGTTACAAGTGTGCAGAATCACCGAAATCGCTGTTCTCGCGCTATTCAATGCGAAAAACACGTTTTCTGGTGTTTTCAGCACTCCACAGTGCGTTTGATAAGCGGAAACTGCCATATCTTCGGTATCGTTGTTGTTTCCAGCTGAGATATGCATTTTCAGTGATAATCTTCACGATTCTGCTGTTACAAGTGTGCAGAATCACCGAAATCGCTGTTTTCGTGCTTTTGAATGCGAAAAACACGTTTTCTGGTGTTTTCAGCACGCCACAGAGCGTTTGACATGCGGAAACTACGATATCTTCGGTATCGTTGTTGTTTCCACCTGAGATATGCATTTTCAGTGATAATCTTCATGATTCTGCTGTTACAAGTGTGCAGAATCACCGAAATCGCTGTTTTCGTGCTATTGAATGCGAAAAACACGTTTTCTGGTGTTTTCAACACTCCACAGTGCGTTTGATATGCGGAAACTGCGATATCTTCGGTATCGTTGTTGTTTCCAGCTGAGATATGCACTTTCAGTGATAATCTTCACGATTCTGCTGTTACAAGTGTGCAGAATCACCGAAATCGCTGTTCTCGCGCTATTCAATGCGAAAAACACGTTTTCTGGTGTTTTCAGCACTCCACAGTGCGTTTGATATGCGGAAACTGCCATATCTTCGGTATCGTTGTTGTTTCCAGCTGAGAGATGCATTTTCAGTGATACTCTTCACGATTCTGCTGTTACAAGTGTGCAGAATCACCGAAATCGCTGTTTTCGTGCTTTTGAATGCGAAAAACACGTTTTCTGGTGTTTTCAACACTCTACAGTGCGTTTGATATGCGGAAACTGCGATATCTTCGGTATCGTTGTTGTTTCCAGCTGAGATATGCACTTTCAGTGATAATCTTCACGATTCTGCTGTTACAAGTGTGCAGAATCACCGAAATCGCTGTTTTCGTGCTTTGGAATGCGAAAAACACGTTTTCTGGTGTTTTCAGCACTCCACAGTGCGTTTGATATGCGGAAACTGCGATATCTTCGGTATCGTTGTTGTTTCCAGCTGAGATATGCACTTTCAGTGATAATCTTCACGATTCTGCTGTTACAAGTGAGCAGAATCACCGAAATCGCTGTTTTCGTGCTTTTGAATGCGAAAAACACGTTTTCTGGTGTTTTCAGCACTCCACAGTGCGTTTGATATGCGGAAACTACGATATCTTCTGTATCGTTGTTGTTTCCAGCTGAGATATGCACTTTCAGTGATAATCTTCACGATTCTGCTGTTACAAGTGTGCAGAATCACCGAAATCGCTGTTCTCGCGCTATTCAATGCGAAAAACACGTTTTCTGGTGTTTTCAGCACTCCACAGTGCGTTTGATATGCGGAAACTGCCATATCTTCGGTATCGTTGTTGTTTCCAGCTGAGATATGCATTATCAGTGATAATCTTCATAATTCTGCAGTTACAAGTGTGCAGAATCACCGAAATCGCTGTTTTCGTGCTTTTGAATGCGAAAAACACGTTTTCTGGTGTTTTCAACACTCCACAGTGCGTTTGATATGCGGAAACTGCGATATCTTCGGTATCGTTGTGGTTTCCAGCTGAGAAACGCACTTTCAGTGATAATCTTCACGATTCTGCTGTTACAAGTGTGCAGAATCACCGAAAACGCTGTTTTCGTGCTTTTGAATGCGAAAAACACGTTTTCTGGTGTTTTCAGCACTCCACAGTGCGTTTGATATGCGGAAACTGCCATATCTTCGGTATCGTTGTTGTGTCCAGCTGAGATATGCACTTTCAGTGATAATCTTCACGATACTGCTGTTACAAGTGTGCAGAATCACCGAAATCGCTGTTTTCGTGCTATTGAATGCGAAAAACACGTTTTCTGGTGTTTTCAGCACTCCACAGTGCGTTTGATATGCGGAAACTGCGATATCTTCGGTATCGTTGTTGTTTCCAGCTGAGATATGCAGTTTCAGTGATAATCTTCACGATTCTGCTGTTACAAGTGTGCAGAATCACCGAAATCGGTGTTTTCGTGCTTTTGAATGCGAAAAACACGTTTACTGGTGTTTTCAACACTCCACAGTGCGTTTCATATGCGGAAACTGCCATATCTTCGGTATCGTTGTTGTTTCCAGCTGAGATATGCATTATCAGTGATAATCTTCATGATTCTGCTGTTACAAGTGTGCAGAATCACCGAAATCGCTGTTCTCGCGCTATTCAATGCGAAAAACACGTTTTCTGGTGTTTTCAGCACTCCACAGTGCGTTTGATATGCGGAAACTGCCATATCTTCGGTATCGTTGTTGTTTCCAGCTGAGATATGCATTTTCAGTGATAATCTTCACGATTCTGCTGTTACAAGTGTGCAGAATCACCGAAATCGCTGTTTTCGTGCTTTTGAATGCGAAAAACACGTTTTCTGGTGTTTTCAGCACGCCACAGAGCGTTTGACATGCGGAAACTACGATATCTTCGGTATCGTTGTTGTTTCCACCTTAGATATGCATTTTCAGTGATAATCTTCATGATTCTGCTGTTACAAGTGTGCAGAATCACCGAAATCGCTGTTTTCGTGCTATTGAATGCGAAAAACACGTTTTCTGGTGTTTTCAACACTCCACAGTGCGTTTGATATGCGGAAACTGCGATATCTTCGGTATCGTTGTTGTTTCCAGCTGAGATATGCACTTTCAGTGATAATCTTCACGATTCTGCTGTTACAAGCGTGCAGAATCACCGAAATCGCTGTTCTCGCGCTATTCAATGCGAAAAACACGTTTTCTGGTGTTTTCAGCACTCCACAGTGCGTTTGATATGCGGAAACTGCCATATCTTCGGTATCGTTGTTGTTTCCAGCTGAGAGATGCATTTTCAGTGATACTCTTCACGATTCTGCTGTTACAAGTGTGCAGAATCACCGAAATCGCTGTTTTCGAGCTTTTGAATGCGAAAAACACGTTTTCTGGTGTTTTCAACACTCCACAGTGCGTTTGATATGCGGAAACTGCGATATCTTCGGTATCGTTGTTGTTTCCAGCTGAGATATGCACTTTCAGTGATAATCTTCACGATTCTGCTGTTACAAGTGTGCAGAATCACCGAAATCGCTGTTTTCGTGCTTTGGAATGCGAAAAACACGTTTTCTGGTGTTTTCAGCACTCCACAGTGCGTTTGATATGCGGAAACTGCGATATCTTCGGTATCGTTGTTGTTTCCAGCTGAGATATGCACTTTCAGTGATAATCTTCACGATTCTGCTGTTACAAGTGAGCAGAATCACCGAAATCGCTGTTTTCGTGCTTTTGAACGCGAAAAACACGTTTTCTGGTGTTTTCAGCACTCCACAGTGCGTTTGATATGCGGAAACTACGATATCTTCTGTATCGTTGTTGTTTCCAGCTGAGATATGCACTTTCAGTGATAATCTTCACGATTCTGCTGTTACAAGTGTGCAGAATCACCGAAATCGCTGTTTTCGTGCTTTTGAATGCGAAAAACACGTCTTCTGGTGTTTTCAGCACTCCACAGTGCGTTTGATATGCGGAAACTACGATATCTTCGGTATCGTTGTTGTTTCCAGCTGAGACATGCATTTTCAGTGATAATCTTCATGATTCTGCTGTTACAAGGTTGCAGAATCACCGAAATCGCTGTTTTCGTGCTATTGAATGCGAAAAACACGTTTTCTGGTGTTTTCAGCACTCCACAGTGCGTTTGATATGCGGAAACTGCCATATCTTCGGTATCGTTGTTGTTTCCAGCTGAGATATGCAATATCAGTGATAATGTTCATGATTCTGCTGTTACAAGTGTGCAGAATCACCGAAATCGCTGTTTTCGCGCTATTCAATGCGAAAAACACGTTTTCTGGTGTTTTCAGCACTCCACAGTGCGTTTGATATGCGGAAACTGCCATATCTTCGGTATCGTTGTTGTTTCCAGCTGAGATATGCATTATCAGTGATAATCTTCATAATTCTGCTGTTACAAGTGTGCAGAATCACCGAAATCGCTGTTTTCGCGCTATTCAATGCGAAAAACACGTTTTCTGGTGTTTTCAGCACTCCACAGTGCGTTTGATATGCGGAAACTGCCATATCTTCGGTATCGTTGTTGTTTCCAGCTGAGATATGCATCTTCAGTGATAATCTTCATGATTCTGCTGTTACAAGAGTGCAGAATCACCGAAATCGCTGTTTTCGTGCTTTTGTATGCGAAAAACACGTTTTCTGGTGTTTTCAGCACTCCACAGTGCGTTTGATATGCGGAAACTACGATATCTTCGGTATCGTTGTTGTTTCCAGCTGAGACATGCATTTTCAGTGATAATCTTCATGATTCTGCTGTTACAAGTGTGCAGAATCACCGAAATCGCTGTTTTCGTGCTTTTGAATGCGAAAAACACGTTTTCTGGTGTTTTCAGCACTCCACAGTGCGTTTGATATGCGCAAACTACGATATCTTCGGTATCGTTGTTGTTTCAAGCTGAGACATGCATTTTCAGTGATAATCTTCATGATTCTGCTGTTACAAGTGTGCAGAATCACCGAAATCGCTGTTTTCGCGCTATTCAATGCGAAAAACACGTTTTCTGGTGTTTTCAGCACTCCACAGTGCGTTTGATATGCGGAAACTACGATATCTTCGGTATCGTTGTTGTTTCCAGCTGAGATATGCATTTTCAGTGATAATCTTCATGATTCTGCTGTTACAAGTGTGCAGAATCACCGAAATCGCTGTTTTCGTGCTTTTGAATGCGAAAAACACGTCTTCTGGTGTTTTCAACACTCCACAGTGCGTTTGATATGCGGAAACTGCGATATCTTAGGTATCGTTGTGGTTTCCAGCTGAGATATGCACTTTCAGTGATAATCTTAACGATTCTGCTTTTACAAGTGTGCAGAATCACCGAAATCGCTGTATTCGTGCTTTTGAATGCGAAAAACACGTTTTCTGGTGTTTTCAGCACTCCACAGTGCGTTTGATATGCGGAAACTGCCATATCTTCGGTATCGTTGTTGTTTCCAGCTGAGATATGCAATATCAGTGATAATGTTCATGATTCTGCTGTTACAAGTGTGCAGAATCACCGAAATCGCTGTTTTCGCGCTATTCAATGCGAAAAACACGTTTTCTGGTGTTTTCAGCACTCCACAGTGCGTTTGATATGCGGAAACTGCCATATCTTCGGTATCGTTGTTGTTTCCAGCTGAGATATGCATTATCAGTGATAATCTTCATAATTCTGCTGTTACAAGTGTGCAGAATCACCGAAATCGCTGTTTTCGCGCTATTCAATGCGAAAAACACGTTTTCTGGTGTTTTCAGCACTCCACAGTGCGTTTGATATGCGGAAACTGCCATATCTTCGGTATCGTTGTTGTTTCCAGCTGAGATATGCATCTTCAGTGATAATCTTCATGATTCTGCTGTTACAAGAGTGCAGAATCACCGAAATCGCTGTTTTCGTGCTTTTGTATGCGAAAAACACGTTTTCTGGTGTTTTCAGCACTCCACAGTGCGTTTGATATGCGGAAACTACGATATCTTCGGTATCGTTGTTGTTTCCAGCTGAGACATGCATTTTCAGTGATAATCTTCATGATTCTGCTGTTACAAGTGTGCAGAATCACCGAAATCGCTGTTTTCGTGCTTTTGAATGCGAAAAACACGTTTTCTGGTGTTTTCAGCACTCCACAGTGCGTTTGATATGCGGAAACTACGATATCTTCGGTATCGTTGTTGTTTCCAGCTGAGATATGCATCTTCAGTGATAATCTTCATGATTCTGCTGTTACAAGTGTGCAGAATCACCGAAATCGCTGTTTTCGTGCTTTTGAATGCGAAAAACACGTTTTCTGGTGTTTTCAGCACTCCACAGTGCGTTTGATATGCGGAAACTACGATATCTTCGGTATCGTTGTTGTTTCCAGCTGAGACATGCATTTTCAGTGATAATCTTCATGATTCTGCTGTTACAAGTGTGCAGAATCACCGAAATCGCTGTTTTCGTGCTATTGAATGCGAAAAACACGTTTTCTGGTGTTTTCAGCACTCCACAGTGCGTTTGATATGCGGAAACTGCCATATCTTCGGTATCGTTGTTGTTTCCAGCTGAGATATGCACTTTCAGTGATAATCTTCACGATTCTGCTGTTACAAGTGTTGTTACGTCCCGGATCGCGCTGTTATGGCGAACGCGAGACAGAGCACAATAAAATACCGTTCTTTACGTCCACGCAGCACGTACGTCTGCGTCTGACGGGGACTTTCGCTAATTTGATAGATCGTAAATTGTTACTCACCGAATGCTCCTTGTTGGTTGATGACGACGTTGTAGTTGGTCGTCGTATGAACACGCACTTTCAATGTAAAATGAATATAATATAACGTCTTAATACTCTTTACGATTTATGGGAATAGGAATATGTAACACTGAATTGATAATTAAATATAATATATTATAAGGTATACAAATATGCTAGCACTAGAACTAGAAGACTTAGAAATAGTAACGCTGGATATAGAATAACTAGAAATAGAAACACTTGAGATAGTAACGCTTGAGATAGTAACGCGATGTGTACTCCGGGAGTTCCGGAGTGGAACTGTCGTACTCTGGGAAGTCCAGAGGAAGACTGACGTACTCTGGGAAGTCCAGAGGGATACTGACGTACTCTGGGAAGTCCAGAGGGATACTGACGTACTCTGGGAAGTCCAGAGGGATACTGACGTTGAGGCTGGGCGCTTGCTTGTTTTATAGTAGTGGAGTGTACAGTAGTGTGTGTTGGTGAATGGAGATTAGATATGAGGAGCGTGAGACCGGGGTAGATTAGGTAGGCGGATGTTTGGAAGATAGGAGAGGAATTCGTATGTTACTGGATCTGGTGTTTATGAGATAAGATAAGGAGTTGGAGTCGAGGATGATGTTTATAAGATAAGAGAAGAATTCGTATGTTACTGGATCTGGTGTGTATGTGATAAGATAAGGAGTTGGAGTCGAGGAGGATGTTTATAAGATTAGATATAGGAGAAGTGTGATGTGATGTCGGAGGAATGTGTTTATAGATAAGAGTTGATCGTGAGAGCGGATGTCGATAGTCGAGGTTTAGTCTGGAGATATTGAAGGAATGTGTTTATAGATAAGAGTTGATCGTGAGAGCGGATGTCGGTAATAGGATATGGTAGTGGCTTAGTATCTATGTTGTGGTTAATTCGGTCTTAAGATTATTGGTTACGTGCTTACTTGCTATCTTAATATACTAGAAGGTTCTACGCTATCTTACATTCTAATAGCGTTCGTTCCTTCTCACTCTCACTGTCGCAGGCGAGTGTCTATGTCAAACGTCGCTAGACGTAACACCTCCCCCCCTGGGGAGAAAATTCTTGAAGAGAATTTTCTTAATGTTCGTAGGAATTCGAGAGGTGACACTGGGGATAGAGTTTGTTAACTCTGTGGGGCGCAAGGGTTGTATCTTCGTCCTTGCCGGGGTTGGGTTTGGGATCCCGGGAGGCGGTGTCCTCGATCGGGGCACTGCCGGTTTCCTGGCCTTCCACGGGGTTTGCTTCCTTCGTCCTTCGCTGGTCGAGGAACAAGAGGAAGTGGGTGGCGGAGCTCCATATGGCGCCGAGTAGCTGAATGCTCCAGCCGTATATGGAGTGCAGCGCGATGCCGTTTATGACCACGCTGATGGCCGCCTTGACTGCGCGGACAGCGAGATATACTCCGATGAGTCCTGCGGTGAAGGAGCCGAAAGTGACGAATCCTGACCAGATCCGCTTGGCTGTGGAAGCGGCTATGTGGTCCAGGGCTTTGTCATCCAGAAGGTTATATAGATTAACCCCCTGGGCGTTGTAATCTCGTCCTGTAGCGCCTTGAGCTAGCGTGTTGATGATGGTCGGCCGCTCTATCGGAAACATGATCCTATCCTTGAGTTTTTGGATGTCGTCATGTGAATAGATACCTCCATCTGCTAGGTTGTGTGGATCGATATACTTCCACGATGACTGAGCTAGTGGCTTTAGCTGTGTTGGTGGTAAGGTCTCTATAGGTTTGGGAGACAGCTTGTACCATTGTCCATGGATCTTATACATGCTGGGCAGGATGTCGCTGCATTCTCTGCTGGTTCCAGTGGTGGTAAGTATCCTATGGATCGGCGTTAGAAATAACGAAGTGTTCTTATACGTTACAGGAAGCTCGTCATAGCAGCGCGTGGTTTGACGCAGTTGGCATATGACGGGGATACATTTGATGATATGTATCGTCTCGCCAGTTGGAATAGCCATGTAGCCTTGCTCTCTGGTGATCATGGAAGCAACCTCTGCGGGTGCGATGTGGATAAGGGTGAGCGCGTTATGGAGAATTTGCTTCTCTAGGGCGCACCGTTGTGTCACGACGTCCTCGTAGAGTTGCGTCAGTTGTGTCTTGAAATGCTTCTCTACGTAAATGAATTTCGAATTTACATACGTGAATATGTCCAAGTTATTGACTGCTATGGGTTTTCGTGTTTTAGGTTGTTCTCCGGCGACTGCCTCTAAAATGAACAGCTTGGGATGCTCAGTGTGAATTAGCGCGTAACCGCAGATTTTGGATTCTGTGGTGCGTGCTAGCGCGAATGTGGTGTCGCGTGACGTCACCGAGTACAGTGTGAGTCCTTTGTCTTGACGGAGGATAGTGGCTTGCCCTGAGTATAGCACGTCGTACTGTTCGAAGTTGCAGCTATCTACCGGGGAAGACTGCCAGAAGGAGTATCCGTTTTCAGAGTCTAGGCAGGATCCTCGCTGTACGGGGCATCGTTGTCCAGAGTGTAACAAGATCTCGTTGGATGACAGTTGGATTGACGCGGCGTAGTCCGTAATCTTTATTCTGATTACAGCTTGGACGACGACATCGGACCAAGTGCCGAAAGGGTCGCTGTAAGTGGATCCATGGCACGTCCCGTCGTTGGTTAACTTGCCTGATAGTGTTAGGCTCCGCGTTGCTGTTGAATTTGGTAAGATGCCGGTGAGTTGCGAAGCTGGCGTGATGAACAGGGTGCCCGTGCTGTGGAGCATGTGGCACATATCCCTAGGTGTATTCAGGAGATATATTTGTCTCCCGTTCTCTACTGCTGAGACATGAGAGTACATGCCGCAGTGGTAGATTGTCCTATCGATCTCCACTTGGCACTGTATAACTGGTGTCGTGTGGAATTCCGATAGCTGGAGAAGTTGGATCTGCTTGTTTGTGAGCGTTGGTTTCTGAGAGTTAGTTCCGCATCGTATCGGATCGGTGATTGAGTATGTGGTGAGATTGAGTGTCGGGCCGCTGCAGTCGTATCCTATGAGACCTGCGGCTGAGGATGCTGAGATGAGTAGCACTGTTGTTGTGTAGTACATGTTGGTGGTTCGTCGATGACTGTGTTCTTCTGCTCTTCTCTCGCCTTTATATGCTAGTCATGAATGGGGTGAGGGTGACATTGAAGGAGTCGGTGTTTTGGCTATCTTTAGCTTATTTTTGTGGACCGTTCGCTCTCGGCCAGTATCAAGTGTCAGACGGACGTTATTGTTATCTAATACACGCGATACTCTGTGCGGTCCAGAGTATTGGGTGTCGAACTTGCCCTTGATGGGTTCTCGGAGGAGGTATACCAGATCGCCTTCCGAGAATTCCTGGGTGTGCAGTTTACGGTCGTAATACCGTTTTGACTTCTGCTTTGCAAGGTTTAGATTAGCGGCTGCTATCGCTCTGGATTCGGTGAGTTTATTTTCGAGTTGTTTGTAATACGCTGAGTAAGTTTCATCCTCCACAGGATGATCGTAAGTGAATGCTGACGGTACTCTGGCTTTTGTGCCGAAGATTAGTTCATGTGGAGTGTAAAGAGTACCCTCGTGAATGCTGGTATTGTAGCTGAACATTGCGCATTGAAGCCAATTGTTCCAGTCGTTTTTACTATTAATATATTGTTTCAGATACTCTGTCAGAACGTGATGTGACCGTTCCAACGAACCGTTCGTCTGGGGATGGAAAGCAGTGGTTTTAGTATGTTGAATTCGGAATCTCCGGGTCACAGCTCGCATAAGAGCGTTGATGAAATTTGTGCCTTGGTCTGTGAGTATGGCTTTGGGTGAGCCGAATCTGCAGATGAGATTGTCCACCAATGCGTCGGCTGTTTCTACTGCCGAGGCGGTTTTGAGGGGGACTGCGATGGAGTATTTAGTAAGGAGATCCTGCATCGTGAGGATATACTGGTAACCTGTAGGAGTAGTAGGGAGAGGACCGACGACGTCGATTGCGACCTTATCGAATGCCGATCCCGGTGTGTCGGTTAATACCATCGGATTCCTAGTTTTTACTCGCGTTAGCTTTTTGGATTGACACTCTGCGCATGTCGTAACGAAAGTTGTGATATCCGCTTTCATATGCGGCCAAAAGTATTTTTCTCGGATTCTACGGTACGTTTTAGTGACACCCTTGTGTCCGGCGTAGGCTGATGTATGGTTTTCTGAAATGATATTCTGTCTGATGTCTTCCGAAGGAATTATAATTTCATTCGTACAAATAGTTAGTCTTACGTTTGTCTCGTCGAGTAGTTCTAATATCGCGTCGCGTATTACCGTCCAAGGTATATCATCGATTGAAGTTTTTGAAATTGTAATAGTCGGTAGATTAAGTTCGATTACCGCGTCGCGTAATGCTCGCAACGATTCGATTATGTCTTCTAGAGTTGCGGTATGATTCTGAGTTTGTTTTACTGGAAGTTGAATGAGAGTGAATTTGCCTGTTTGCACTTTGGCTCTGCCGATTGTCGCGTTCGTCAGTCTCGGTAGTCGGTTGTTATCACGGAGGTCAATCGCGCCTTTATCTAGCGGTTCGCTAGCGAGGGACATGAAACAAGCTAAGTTGTCATTTCTCATCACTAGTCTATCCCGAGTATACCGCACATGGGCTGGGGATACCGGTGGGCTAGATAAGTCAATCTCTTCCTCGACGTCGACCGATGTAGGAGACGATGTTGACGGTTGCTGGGAATAGAAGAGTTGAGGGGATGCAGTGGAATCGGAGGTGAGTGGGAATATGGCAGTTTGCACAGGATTGCGAGATAGAGCGTCGGCATTGGTATTGGACTTACCTGCTTTGTATAGGATTTTGTACTCATACTCTGCTAGTTTCAATCGCCAGCGGAGGAGTCGCGAAGATGGATCTTTCACAGAGTTCATCCATACTAGCGGCTGATGATCCGTGATAAGATTGAATTGTTTCCCGTAAATATAAGAACGAAAGTGTTGTACCGCGTAAATAATTGCTAAACATTCTTTCTCTATTGTCGCGTAATTTAGCTCTGCTCCATGCAACAGACGTGACGCGTAGGCTATTGGTCGGTCTTTACCAATCTCGCCCTGACTTAGTATAGCTCCGATCGCGTAATTGGACGCGTCGGTTGTGATATGGAATGGTTTGCTGAAGTCTGGATAACTGAGAACTGGCTCAGTGCACAATGCCAAGCGTAGTGTTTCGAATGATTTATCCTGTGGTGGATTCCACTCGAATTTTGCATCCTTGCGTAATAGTAGTGTTAAGGGTTTTGAGATGTGCGAAAATTTTTCGATAAATCGACGATAGTAACCCGCGAGACCGAGGAATTCTCGGACTTGCTTTGTATTTTTGGGTCTGGGAAACTCCTTGACGGCTGCAATTTTGCTTGGACAAGGTTTGACACCCTCGTCGCTGATAACGTGACCTAAGTACGCGACTTCTCGTCGCAGAAACGTACATTTCGATGGCTGTAGTTTTAGGTTTGCTTTACGGAGGCGTTTTGCTAGTTTGTTAAATTTTGACAAATGCTCTGATAGTGACGATGCATAGATGACGATGTCATCCAGGTAGACAAACATCTCTGTTCCCTGCAAGCCAGACAGTACTGAATCCATGAGCCGCTGGAAGGTTGCTGGCGCGTTTCTCAACCCGAATGGCATGCGGTTGTACTCGTAATGACCATACGGGGTGGAAAACGCCGTTTTCCTAGCGTCTTCGCTGCTCATCCCGATCTGATGGAAGCCGGACGCCAAGTCGAAGGTGGAGAAGTATTTGGCTGACCCTAGCTGGTCCAAAATCTCCACGATGCTCGGCAACGGGTACGCATCAGGCTCGGTCTTTTCGTTGAGCTGTCGAAAGTCTATCACCATTCTCCACCTTTTGTTCCCGGCCTCGTCCGGCTTCTTGGGAACAATCCACAAGGGGGAGTTGTAGGGAGATGTCGAGGGACTTACTATGTCGCTGCTCAACAACTCTTTCATCTGGTTGTTGATTTCCTCCTTGTGAATTGGTGGATATCGATACTGCTTGACATGGATTGGCTTATCGTCTGTTGTGGGAATTGAGTGTTCTACGATGTTTGTTTTACATAATTTTTCACCCGGGAGATGGAAGATATCGCCATTCTCTTCGATTATCTTTTTGACATGATCGCGTTCCTCCCGGTTTAAATGATCGAGGTTTATAATATTCTCGATTTCGATTTCGCGCTCCTGATGTGAGCGGGGATTTTGAATTTGAAATACGTGATTTGAATTTTTCCTTTTCGGTCTATCACTGAGATTGGCGATTTCTTGGACCTTTACAGTAGGAACGTCGAAGGAAATAGAACTATCCGTCGTATTTACGACGCGTACGTATGCTTTGCCGTTGACTGATTTTACTAGGGCGTCGAACACAAGCACGCCCGGTGCTATATCCTGCCGAGGGAGGTAACCGATTTCTGGCCCGGTGGTCATTATCTGAATAACCCTGGCTGTTCGGCCCTCGACGGTGCGCCTCTTGTGTTCGCGTCCCTCGGGTGCGACGGCAGATTCAGTGGATACAGAGATGTCTGTTCTCCCGGACGATTTCGTCATCGTCGGTTTGGGAGAACTACGAGAATTAGAAGAATTAGAAGAACTAGAAGTTGGGGACGATCGCGTCGTCGCCGATTTAGTAGGTTTTGAGCTTGCTTCGCTCGAATTAGTAGGATTTGGGGAGTTAGTAGGTATGCTTTGTTTCGAGGATTTAGGATTTCCGGTGCGATTCCGCTTATTATGCGGGGAGTTCGCGAAAGGAATCTCTATCCCTTTCCAAAGAATTCTCTTTTTCAGAAAAGAGATCTCCGCTCCTTCTTCGAGGAAGTGGGCACCGAGGATTCCATCTGTAAGGATGGGGAAGTCGGAGGGAACTACATGGAACCTTATTATGGTACCGTATAGCGGGATTCCGACAGAACCCAAGGTGGAGACCGCTTCCGCTGTAATACCGTACAGCTGGAGCACTTCGTCGTTGGTTATACGATATCGTGGATGTAGCGCAGATTTCTTGATCAAATTCGGCTCCGATCCCGTATCGATCATTAGCGTAGTTTTATTGAGGAGTGCTGCTGACTCTACTTCGATGTGTGGGGCTCTTCCCTTCTGATCTAGTTCGCATTTGGCGATGCGGCCTTTTCCTGCTGATTCACGCTGATTTTCCGAACCGACCTTGGCGAAGCCTCCCGCCTTCGGTCCGGGTTGGGCGGGAGGGCGTTTGCGTTTCCCTGATTCTGTTTGTTGTTAAACTCCCTTTTACGACATTCGTGAATGTCGTGCCCTGGGTTCTTGCAGTAATTGCAGGTTTTTGTGACTCTGCTTGGGCTTGCGGATCTTCGAGGGGGTTCTACCACGTCGCGATACGAACGATTATCGCGGTACGTCTCTCGCGGTGGTGCGCGTTGATCGCGATATGTTTCGCGAGGCGGTGTACGCTGATCGCGATACGATTCGCGATATGGTTCGCGATATGGTTCGCGATATCGATTGGACGTTGGGATCGGCGACGGTTCTCGCCAATCTGAACGCGGTTGGAAATTTTGGTAATAGGATTTACGCTCCGGTGTCGGATCCCGAAATTGTACGTGTTTGGACTCCGGTACGCGACCGTAACGAAGGTTGTCGCGCTCCAATTCTTTGTGTATCTCTATGGACTCGTTGAATATCGTAGACAACGGGCTTCTGTGCAAATGTCGAAGTTCTGTTCGGATCTGAGGAGTAACGCCGCGTATAAAACATTCTACTGTGAGATCATCGACTTCCCCGATAGAGCTAGCATTACAGTCGATGATCGCGTTCCTAATATCTTTGACGCGCGTTATAAAATCTAGTATGTGTTCGTCTTTGCGCATAAATATATTTGCCATATCACCTCGGTAGTGATCTACGGTCTTTTGTGGTCCAAATATTCTCTTTAGTCGGTTACAGAGATCTGTGATGCTGACGTAGCGTTCGTCTTCTGTAGCGGTTGCCGCGCGTCCGCTCAGACGTGTGGAGATGAGGCGTGTAAGCGTGCCTTCAGCACTAGGAGGTAGTAGGTCACGAGCGCGGGTGCACGCGCGTGTAAAGGTAAGAACTGACGGTTGAGAACCGTTGAATGAAGGGATCAAAGCCAACGCTTCTTTAAGCGTAAAGGAATCAGTGGGTGTGTCGTCTGACATACGACGTGTTTTTCGATCTCTTCTAAGAGCGTCGATCTCCGCCAGCGCAGCGTCGCGCTCCTGCCGTAAAGTGGTACAGTCGTGCTCTGTACCCGCTGCATCGCTATTATCCGCGAACTTTTTGGATCTTGTGTCCATTTTTGGAAGTGAAATTGAAACAATGTATGTGGCTGAATTATAATTTATTGATGTTGAAATTGGAAGATACACCAATCGGCAATTTCTTTTGGTAAGTACGGTAGATCCTCTTTTGAAAAGTCACGAATGAAGGACAGTAACACCTTCCTTGGAATTTCGCGGTGGTGCCGCACCTTAAGCGCCGTATTTGTGTCGACGATCTCTATTGGCGGCGGGGGAATTGGAATATCGACCGTTTCGTCGTCAGAGTCGCCGATGGTGATCGTCTCGATGATTCGCTCGGCTCCTGCGCTTTCGCAAGGTTTCAGGATTTCCGGCGCAGGCTGCTGCGCTTGGATTTCCTTCAACTCCCGCTGAATAGCTGCAAGCCTCCTCACTTGCACCTTTCTACCACCACGGCGTCCTCGTTTCCGATTCTGGTCGGGTTGAGATTGGTTATGGTATGTATGAATAAAAAAAAATTTTTGGAAAGTAGCTCTAGACACTCACCTTCTTGACTCTGTGCAAGACATCCGGATCAGTCGCAAGGTAACTGCGAGATTCCATCAGATCAAGAACAGTAGCACTAGCGTCAGCGCTTGCGTCAATAAGCAAATGCAAGAACTGGAAATGTGGAAAGGAGATGGTAAGGATCACCAATGTTTGATCTAACCAAATAATTCGCGAAAGTGAACAGCTATCCCACCGCTGTCACCAATTGTTACGTCCCGGATCGCGCTGTTATGGCGAACGCGAGACAGAGCACAATAAAATACCGTTCTTTACGTCCACGCAGCACGTACGTCTGCGTCTGACGGGGACTTTCGCTAATTTGATAGATCGTAAATTGTTACTCACCGAATGCTCCTTGTTGGTTGATGACGACGTTGTAGTTGGTCGTCGTATGAACACGCACTTTCAATGTAAAATGAATATAATATAACGTCTTAATACTCTTTACGATTTATGGGAATAGGAATATGTAACACTGAATTGATAATTAAATATAATATATTATAAGGTATACAAATATGCTAGCACTAGAACTAGAAGACTTAGAAATAGTAACGCTGGATATAGAATAACTAGAAATAGAAACACTTGAGATAGTAACGCTTGAGATAGTAACGCGATGTGTACTCCGGGAGTTCCGGAGTGGAACTGTCGTACTCTGGGAAGTCCAGAGGAAGACTGACGTACTCTGGGAAGTCCAGAGGGATACTGACGTACTCTGGGAAGTCCAGAGGGATACTGACGTACTCTGGGAAGTCCAGAGGGATACTGACGTTGAGGCTGGGCGCTTGCTTGTTTTATAGTAGTGGAGTGTACAGTAGTGTGTGTTGGTGAATGGAGATTAGATATGAGGAGCGTGAGACCGGGGTAGATTAGGTAGGCGGATGTTTGGAAGATAGGAGAGGAATTCGTATGTTACTGGATCTGGTGTTTATGAGATAAGATAAGGAGTTGGAGTCGAGGATGATGTTTATAAGATAAGAGAAGAATTCGTATGTTACTGGATCTGGTGTGTATGTGATAAGATAAGGAGTTGGAGTCGAGGAGGATGTTTATAAGATTAGATATAGGAGAAGTGTGATGTGATGTCGGAGGAATGTGTTTATAGATAAGAGTTGATCGTGAGAGCGGATGTCGATAGTCGAGGTTTAGTCTGGAGATATTGAAGGAATGTGTTTATAGATAAGAGTTGATCGTGAGAGCGGATGTCGGTAATAGGATATGGTAGTGGCTTAGTATCTATGTTGTGGTTAATTCGGTCTTAAGATTATTGGTTACGTGCTTACTTGCTATCTTAATATACTAGAAGGTTCTACGCTATCTTACATTCTAATAGCGTTCGTTCCTTCTCACTCTCACTGTCGCAGGCGAGTGTCTATGTCAAACGTCGCTAGACGTAACAGTGTGCAGAATCACCGAAATCGCTGTTTTCGTGCTTTTGAATGCGAAAAACACGTTTTCTGGTGTTTTCAGCACTCCACAGTGCGTTTGATATGCGGAAACTACGATATCTTCGGTATCGTTGTTGTTTCCAGCTGAGACATGCATTTTCAGTGATAATCTTCATGATTCTGCTGTTACAAGTGTGCAGAATCACCGAAATCGCTGTTTTCGTGCTATTGAATGCGAAAAACACGTTTTCTGGTGTTTTCAGCACTCCACAGTGCGTTTGATATGCGGAAACTGCCATATCTTCGGTATCGTTGTTGTTTCCAGCTGAGATATGCACTTTCAGTGATAATCTTCACGATTCTGCTGTTACAAGTGTGCAGAATCACCGAAATCGCTGTTTTCGTGCTTTTGAATGCGAAAAACACGTTTTCTGGTGTTTTCAGCACTCCACAGTGCGTTTGATATGCGGAAACTACGATATCTTCGGTATCGTTGTTGTTTCCAGCTGAGATATGCACTTTCAGTGATAATCTTCACGATTCTGCTGTTACAAGTGTGCAGAATCACCGAAATCGCTGTTTTCGTGCTTTTGAATGCGAAAAACACGTTTTCTGGTGTTTTCAGCACTCCACAGTGCGTTTGATATGCGCAAACTACGATATCTTCGGTATCGTTGTTGTTTCCAGCTGAGATATGCATCTTCAGTGATAATCTTCATGATTCTGCTGTTACAAGTGTGCAGAATCACCGAAATCGCTGTTTTCGTGCTTTTGAATGCGAAAAACACGTTTTCTGGTGTTTTCAGCACTCCACAGTGCGTTTGATATGCGGAAACTACGATATCTTCGGTATCGTTGTTGTTTCCAGCTGAGACATGCATTTTCAGTGATAATCTTCATGATTCTGCTGTTACAAGTGTGCAGAATCACCGAAATCGCTGTTTTCGTGCTATTGAATGCGAAAAACACGTTTTCTGGTGTTTTCAGCACTCCACAGTGCGTTTGATATGCGGAAACTGCCATATCTTCGGTATCGTTGTTGTTTATAGCTGAGATATGCACTTTCAGTGATAATCTTCACGATTCTGCTGTTACAAGTGTGCAGAATCACCGAAATCGCTGTTTTCGTGCTTTTGAATGCGAAAAACACGTTTTCTGGTGTTTTCAGCACTCCACAGTGCGTTTGATATGCGCAAACTACGATATCTTCGGTATCGTTGTTGTTTCCAGCTGAGATATGCACTTTCAGTGATAATCTTCACGATTCTGCTGTTACAAGTGTGCAGAATCACCGAAATCGCTGTTTTCGTGCTTTTGAATGCGAAAAACACGTTTTCTGGTGTTTTCAGCACTCCACAGTGCGTTTGATATGCGCAAACTACGATATCTTCGGTATCGTTGTTGTTTCCAGCTGAGATATGCATCTTCAGTGATAATCTTCATGATTCTGCTGTTACAAGTGTGCAGAATCACCGAAATCGCTGTTTTCGTGCTTTTGTATGCGAAAACACGTTTTCTGGTGTTTTCAGCACTCCACAGTGCGTTTGATATGCGGAAACTACGATATCTTCGGTATCGTTGTTGTTTCCAGCTGAGACATGCATTTTCAGTGATAATCTTCATGATTCTGCTGTTACAAGTGTGCAGAATCACCGAAATCGCTGTTTTCGTGCTTTTGAATGCGAAAAACACGTTTTCTGGTGTTTTCAGCACTCCACAGTGCGTTTGATATGCGCAAACTACGATATCTTCGGTATCGTTGTTGTTTCCAGCTGAGATATGCACTTTCAGTGATAATCTTAACGATTCTGCTGTTACAAGTGTGCAGAATCACCGAAATCGCTGTATTCGTGCTTTTGAATGCGAAAAACACGTTTTCTGGTGTTTTTAGCACTCCACAGTGCGTTTGATATGCGGAAACTGCGATATCTTCGGTATCGTTGTTGTTTCCAGCTGAGATATGCACTTTCAGTGATAATCTTCACGATTCTGCTGTTACAAGTGTGCAGAATCACCGAAATCGCTGTTTTCGTGCTTTTGAATGCGAAAAACACGTTTTCTGGTGTTTTCAGCACTCCACAGTGCGTTTGATATGCGCAAACTACGATATCTTCGGTATCGTTGTTGTTTCCAGCTGAGATATGCACTTTCAGTGATAATCTTCACGATTCTGCTGTTACAAGTGTGCAGAATCACCGAAATCGCTGTTTTCGTGCTTTTGAATGCGAAAAACACGTTTTCTGGTGTTTTCAGCACTCCACAGTGCGTTTGATATGCGCAAACTACGATATCTTCGGTATCGTTGTTGTTTCCAGCTGAGATATGCATCTTCAGTGATAATCTTCATGATTCTGCTGTTACAAGTGTGCAGAATCACCGAAATCGCTGTTTTCGTGCTTTTGTATGCGAAAACACGTTTTCTGGTGTTTTCAGCACTCCACAGTGCGTTTGATATGCGGAAACTACGATATCTTCGGTATCGTTGTTGTTTCCAGCTGAGACATGCATTTTCAGTGATAATCTTCATGATTCTGCTGTTACAAGTGTGCAGAATCACCGAAATCGCTGTTTTCGTGCTTTTGAATGCGAAAAACACGTTTTCTGGTGTTTTCAGCACTCCACAGTGCGTTTGATATGCGGAAACTACGATATCTTCGGTATCGTTGTTGTTTCCAGCTGAAATATGCATTTTCAGTGATAATCTTCACGATACTGCTGTTACAAGTGTGCAGAATCACCGAAATCGCTGTTTTCGTGCTTTTGAATGCGAAAAACACGTTTTCTGGTGTTTTCAACACTCCACAGTGCGTTTGATATGCGGAAACTGCGATATCTTCGGTATCGTTGTTGTTTCCAGCTGAGATATGCACTTTCAGTGATAATCTTCACGATTCTGCTGTTACAAGTGTGCAGAATCACCGAAATCGCTGTTTTCGTGCTTTTGAATGCGAAAAACACGTTTTCTGGTGTTTTCAGCACTCCACAGTGCGTTTGATATGCGGAAACTACGATATCTTCGGTATCGTTGTTGTTTCCAGCTGAGATATGCACTTTCAGTGATAATCTTCACGATTCTGCTGTTACAAGTGTGCAGAATCACCGAAATCGCTGTTTTCGTGCTTTTGAATGCGAAAAACACGTTTTCTGGTGTTTTCAGCACTCCACAGTGCGTTTGATATGCGGAAACTACGATATCTTCGGTATCGTTGTTGTTTCCAGCTGAAATATGCATTTTCAGTGATAATCTTCACGATACTGCTGTTACAAGTGTGCAGAATCACCGAAATCGCTGTTTTCGTGCTTTTGAATGCGAAAAACACGTTTTCTGGTGTTTTCAACACTCCACAGTGCGTTTGATATGCGGAAACTGCGATATCTTCGGTATCGTTGTTGTTTCCAGCTGAGATATGCACTTTCAGTGATAATCTTAACGATTCTGCTGTTACAAGTGTGCAGAATCACCGAAATCGCTGTATTCGTGCTTTTGAATGCGAAAAACACGTTTTCTGGTGTTTTCAGCACTCCACAGTGCGTTTGATATGCGGAAACTGCGATATCTTCGGTATCGTTGTTGTTTCCAGCTGAGATATGCACTTTCAGTGATAATCTTCACGATTCTGCTGTTACAAGTGTGCAGAATCACCGAAATCGCTGTTTTCGTGCTTTTGAATGCGAAAAACACGTTTTCTGGTGTTTTCAGCACTCCACAGTGCGTTTGATATGCGCAAACTACGATATCTTCGGTATCGTTGTTGTTTCCAGCTGAGACATGCATTTTCAGTGATAATCTTCATGATTCTGCTGTTACAAGTGTGCAGAATCACCGAAATCGCTGTTTTCGCGCTATTCAATGCGAAAAACACGTTTTCTGGTGTTTTCAGCACTCCACAGTGCGTTTGATATGCGGCAACTACGATATCTTCGGTATCGTTGTTGTTTCCAGCTGAGATATGCATTTTCAGTGATAATCTTCATGACTCTGCTGTTACAAGTGTGCAGAATCACCGAAATCGCTGTTTTCGTGCTTTTGAATGCGAAAAACACGTTTTCTGGTGTTTTCAACACTCCACAGTGCGTTTGATATGCGGAAACTGCGATATCTTCGGTATCGTTGTTGTTTCCAGCTGAGATATGCACTTTCAGTGATAATCTTAACGATTCTGCTGTTACAAGTGTGCAGAATCACCGAAATCGCTGTTTTCGTGCTTTTGTATGCGAAAAACACGTTTTCTGGTGTTTTCAGCACTCCACAGTGCGTTTGATATGCGGAAACTACGATATCTTCGGTATCGTTGTTGTTTCCAGCTGAGACATGCATTTTCAGTGATAATCTTCATGATTCTGCTGTTACAAGTGTGCAGAATCACCGAAATCGCTGTTTTCGTGCTTTTGAATGCGAAAAACACGTTTTCTGGTGTTTTCAGCACTCCACAGTGCGTTTGATATGCGCAAACTACGATATCTTCGGTATCGTTGTTGTTTCCAGCTGAGATATGCATCATCAGTGATAATCTTCATGATTCTGCTGTTACAAGTGTGCAGAATCACCGAAATCGCTGTTTTCGTGCTTTTGTATGCGAAAAACACGTTTTCTGGTGTTTTCAGCACTCCACAGTGCGTTTGATATGCGGAAACTACGATATCTTCGGTATCGTTGTTGTTTCCAGCTGAGACATGCATTTTCAGTGATAATCTTCATGATTCTGCTGTTACAAGTGTGCAGAATCACCGAAATCGCTGTTTTCGTGCTTTTGAATGCGAAAAACACGTTTTCTGGTGTTTTCAGCACTCCACAGTGCGTTTGATATGCGGAAACTACGATATCTTCGGTATCGTTGTTGTTTCCAGCTGAGATATGCACTTTCAGTGATAATCTTCACGATTCTGCTGTTACAAGTGTGCAGAATCACCGAACTCGCTGTTTTCGTGCTTTTGAATGCGAAAAACACGTTTTCTGGTGTTTTCAACACTCCACAGTGCGTTTGATATGCGGAAACTGCGATATCTTCGGTATCGTTGTTGTTTCCAGCTGAGATATGCACTTTCAGTGATAATCTTCACGATTCTGCTGTTACAAGTGTGCAGAATCACCGAAATCGCTGTTTTCGTGCTTTTGAATGCGAAAAACACGTTTTCTGGTGTTTTCAGCACTCCACAGTGCGTTTGATATGCGGAAACTACGATATCTTCGGTATCGTTGTTGTTTCCAGCTGAGATATGCACTTTCAGTGATAATCTTCACGATTCTGCTGTTACAAGTGTGCAGAATCACCGAAATCGCTGTTTTCGTGCTTTTGAATGCGAAAAACACGTTTTCTGGTGTTTTCAGCACTCCACAGTGCGTTTGATATGCGGAAACTACGATATCTTCGGTATCGTTGTTGTTTCCAGCTGAGATATGCACTTTCAGTGATAATCTTCGCGATTCTGCTGTTACAAGTGTGCAGAATCACCGAAATCGCTGTTTTCGTGCTTTTGAATGCGAAAAACACGTTTTCTGGTGTTTTCAACACTCCACAGTGCGTATGATATGCGGAAACTGCGATACCTTCGGTATCGTTGTTGTTTCCAGCTGAGATATGCACTTTCAGTGATAATCTTCACGATTCTGCTGTTAGAAGTGTGCAGAATCACCGAAAACGCTGTTTTCGTGCTTTTGAATGCGAAAAACACGTTTTCTGGTGTTTTCAGCACTCCACAGTGCGTTTGATATGCGGAAACTACGATATCTTCGGTATCGTTGTTGTTTCCAGCTGAGATATGCATCTTCAGTGATAATCTTCATGATTCTGCTGTTACAAGTGTGCAGAATCACCGAAATCGCTGTTTTCGTGCTTTTGAATGCGAAAAACACGTTTTCTGGTGTTTTCAGCACTCCACAGTGCGTTTGATATGCGGAAACTACGATATGTTCGGTATCGTTGTTGTTTCCAGCTGAGATATGCATCTTCAGTGATAATCTTCATGATTCTGCTGTTACAAGTGTGCAGAATCACCGAAATCGCTGTTTTCGTGCTTTTGAATGCGAAAAACACGTTTTCTGGTGTTTTCAGCACTCCACAGTGCGTTTGATATGCGGAAACTGCGATATCTTCGGTATCGTTGTTGTTTCCAGCTGAGATATGCACTTTCAGTGATAATCTTCACGATTCTGCTGTTACAAGTGTGCAGAATCACCGAAATCGCTGTTTTCGTGCTTTTGAATGCGAAAAACACGTTTTCTGGTGTTTTCAGCACTCCACAGTGCGTTTGATATGCGGAAACTACGATATCTTCGGTATCGTAGTTGTTTCCAGCTGAGATATGCACTTTCAGTGATAATCTTCACGATTCTGCTGTTACAAGTGTGCAGAATCACCGAAATCGCTGTTTTCGTGCTTTTGAATGCGAAAAACACGTTTTCTGGTGTTTTCTGCACTCCACAGTGCGTTTGATATGCGGAAACTACGATATCTTCGGTATCGTTGTTGTTTCCAGCTGAGATATGCACTTTCAGTGATAATCTTCACGATTCTGCTGTTACAAGTGTGCAGAATCACCGAAATCGCTGTTTTCGTGCTTTTGAATGCGAAAAACACGTTTTCTGGTGTTTTCAGCACTCCACAGTGCGTTTGATATGCGGAAACTACGATATCTTCGGTATCGTTGTTGTTTCCAGCTGAGATATGCATCTTCAGTGATAATCTTCATGATTCTGCTGTTGCAAGTGTGCAGAATCACCGAAATCGCTGTTTTCGTGCTTTTGAATGCGAAAAACACGTTTTCTGGTGTTTTCAGCACTCCACAGTGCGTTTGATATGCGGAAACTGCGATATCTTCGGTATCGTTGTTGTTTCCAGCTGAGATATGCACTTTCAGTGATAATCTTCACGATTCTGCTGTTACAAGTGTGCAGAATCACCGAAATCGCTGTTTTCGTGCTTTTGAATGCGAAAAACACGTTTTCTGGTGTTTTCAGCGCTCCACAGTGCGTTTGATATGCGGAAACTACGATATCTTCGGTATCGTTGTTGTTTCCAGCTGAGATATGCACTTTCAGTGATAATCTTCACGATTCTGCTGTTACAAGTGAGCAGAATCACCGAAATCGCTGTTTTCGTGCTTTTGAATGCGAAAAACACGTTTTCTGGTGTTTTCAGCACTCCACAGTGCGTTTGATATGCGGAAACTGCGATATCTTCGGTATCGTTGTTGTTTCCAGCTGAGATATGCACTTTCAGTGATAATCTTCACGATTCTGCTGTTACAAGTGTGCAGAATCACCGAAATCGCAGTTTTCGTGCTTTTGAATGCGAAAAACACGTTTTCTGGTGTTTTCAACACTCCACAGTGCGTTTGATATGCGGAAACTGCGATATCTTCGGTATCGTTGTTGTTTCCAGCTGAGATATGCATTTTCAGTGATAATCTTCATGATTCTGCTGTTACAAGTGTGCAGGATCACCGAAATCGCTGTTTTCGTGCTTTTGAATGCGAAAAACACGTTTTCTGGTGTTTTCAACACTCCACAGTGCGTTTGATATGCGGAAACTGCGATATCTTCGGTATCGTTGTTGTTTCCAGCTGAGATATGCACTTTCAGTGATAATCTTAACGATTCTGCTGTTACAAGTGTGCAGAATCACCGAAATCGCTGTATTCGTGCTTTTGAATGCGAAAAACACGTTTTCTGGTGTTTTCAGCACTCCACAGTGCGTTTGATATGCGGAAACTGCGATATCTTCGGTATCGTTGTTGTTTCCAGCTGAGATATGCACTTTCAGTGATAATCTTCATGATTCTGCTGTTACAAGTGTGCAGAATCACCGAAATCGCTGTTTTCGTGCTTTTGAATGCGAAAAACACGTTTTCTGGTGTTTTCAGCACTCCACAGTGCGTTTGATATGCGGAAACTGCGATATCTTCGGTATCGTTGTTGTTTCCAGCTGAGATATGCACTTTCAGTGATAATCTTCACGATTCTGCTGTTACAAGTGTGCAGAATCACCGAAAAACACGTTTTCTGGTGTTTTCAGCACTCCACAGTGCGTTTGATATGCGGAAACTGCGATATCTTCGGTATCGTTATTGTTTCCAGCTGAGATATGCACTTTCAGTGATAATCTTCACGATTCTGCTGTTACAAGTGTGCAGAATCACCGAAATCGCTGTTTTCGTGCTTTTGAATGCGAAAAACACGTTTTCTGGTGTTTTCAGCACTCCACAGTGCGTTTGATATGCGGAAACTACGATATCTTCGGTATCGTTGTTGTTTCCAGCTGAGATATGCACTTTCAGTGATAATCTTCACAATTCTGCTGTTACAAGTGTGCAGAATCACCGAAATCGCTGTTTTCGTGCTTTTGAATGCGAAAAACACGTTTTCTGGTGTTTTCAGCACTCCACAGTGCGTTTGATATGCGGAAACTACGATATCTTCGGTATCGTTGTTGTTTCCAGCTGAGATATGCATCTTCAGTGATAATCTTCATGATTCTGCTGTTACAAGTGTGCAGAATCACCGAAATCGCTGTTTACGTGCTTTTGTATGCGAAAAACACGTTTTCTGGTGTTTTCAGCACTCCACAGTGCGTTTGATATGCGGAAACTACGATATCTTCGGTATCGTTGTTGTTTCCAGCTGAGATATGCACTTTCAGTGATAATCTTCACGATTCTGCTGTTACAAGTGTGCAGAATCACCGAAATCGCTGTTTTCGTGCTTTTGAATGCGAAAAACACGTTTTCTGGTGTTTTCAGCACTCCACAGTGCGTTTGATATGCGGAAACTGCGATATCTTCGGTATCGTTGTTGTTTCCAGCTGAGATATGCACTTTCAGTGATAATCTTCACGATTCTGCTGTTACAAGTGTGCAGAATCACCGAAAAACACGTTTTCTGGTGTTTTCAGCACTCCACAGTGCGTTTGATATGCGGAAACTGCGATATCTTCGGTATCGTTATTGTTTCCAGCTGAGATATGCACTTTCAGTGATAATCTTCACGATTCTGCTGTTACAAGTGTGCAGAATCACCGAAATCGCTGTTTTCGTGCTTTTGAATGCGAAAAACACGTTTTCTGGTGTTTTCAGCACTCCACAGTGCGTTTGATATGCGGAAACTACGATATCTTCGGTATCGTTGTTGTTTCCAGCTGAGATATGCACTTTCAGTGATAATCTTCACAATTCTGCTGTTACAAGTGTGCAGAATCACCGAAATCGCTGTTTTCGTGCTTTTGAATGCGAAAAACACGTTTTCTGGTGTTTTCAGCACTCCACAGTGCGTTTGATATGCGGAAACTACGATATCTTCGGTATCGTTGTTGTTTCCAGCTGAGATATGCATCTTCAGTGATAATCTTCATGATTCTGCTGTTACAAGTGTGCAGAATCACCGAAATCGCTGTTTTCGTGCTTTTGTATGCGAAAAACACGTTTTCTGCTGTTTTCAGCACTCCACAGTGCGTTTGATATGCGGAAACTACGATATCTTCGGTATCGTTGTTGTTTCCAGCTGAGACATGCATTTTCAGTGATAATCTTCATGATTCTGCTGTTACAAGTGTGCAGAATCACCGAAATCGCTGTTTTCGTGCTTTTGAATGCGAAAAACACGTTTTCTGGTGTTTTCAACACTCCACAGTGCGTTTGATATGCGGAAACTGCGATATCTTCGGTATCGTTATTGTTTCCAGCTGAGATATGCACTTTCAGTGATAATCTTCACGATTCTGCTGTTACAAGTGTGCAGAATCACCGAAATCGCTGTTTTCGTGCTTTTGAATGCGAAAAACACGTTTTCTGGTGTTTTCAGCACTCCACAGTGCGTTTGATATGCGGAAACTACGATATCTTCGGTATCGTTGTTGTTTCCAGCTGAAATATGCATTTTCAGTGATAATCTTCACGATACTGCTGTTACAAGTGTGCAGAATCACCGAAATCGCTGTTTTCGTGCTTTTGAATGCGAAAAACACGTTTTCTGGTGTTTTCAACACTCCACAGTGCGTTTGATATGCGGAAACTGCGATATCTTCGGTATCGTTGTTGTTTCCAGCTGAGATATGCACTTTCAGTGATAATCTTAACGATTCTGCTGTTACAAGTGTGCAGAATCACCGAAATCGCTGTATTCGTGCTTTTGAATGCGAAAAACACGTTTTCTGGTGTTTTCAGCACTCCACAGTGCGTTTGATATGCGGAAACTGCGATATCTTCGGTATCGTTGTTGTTTCCAGCTGAGATATGCACTTTCAGTGATAATCTTCACGATTCTGCTGTTACAAGTGTGCAGAATCACCGAAATCGCTGTTTTCGTGCTTTTGAATGCGAAAAACACGTTTTCTGGTGTTTTCAGCACTCCACAGTGCGTTTGATATGCGCAAACTACGATATCTTCGGTATCGTTGTTGTTTCCAGCTGAGACATGCATTTTCAGTGATAATCTTCATGATTCTGCTGTTACAAGGGTGCAGAATCACCGAAATCGCTGTTTTCGCGCTATTCAATGCGAAACACATGTTTTCTGGTGTTTTCAGCACTCCACAGTGCGTTTGATATGCGGCAACTACGATATCTTCGGTATCGTTGTTGTTTCCAGCTGAGATATGCATTTTCAGTGATAATCTTCATGACTCTGCTGTTACAAGTGTGCAGAATCACCGAAATCGCTGTTTTCGTGCTTTTGAATGCGAAAAACACGTTTTCTGGTGTTTTCAACACTCCACAGTGCGTTTGATATGCGGAAACTGCGATATCTTCGGTATCGTTGTTGTTTCCAGCTGAGATATGCACTTTCAGTGATAATCTTCACGATTCTGCTGTTACAAGTGTGCAGAATCACCGAAATCGCTGTATTCGTGCTTTTGAATGCGAAAAACACGTTTTCTGGTGTTTTCAGCACTCCACAGTGCGTTTGATATGCGGAAACTGCGATATCTTCGGTATCGTTGTTGTTTCCAGCTGAGATATGCACTTTCAGTGATAATCTTCACGATTCTGCTGTTACAAGTGTGCAGAATCACCGAAATCGCTGTTTTCGTGCTTTTGAATGCGAAAAACACGTTTTCTGGTGTTTTCAGCACTCCACAGTGCGTTTGATATGCGCAAACTACGATATCTTCGGTATCGTTGTTGTTTCCAGCTGAGATATGCACTTTCAGTGATAATCTTCACGATTCTGCTGTTACAAGTGTGCAGAATCACCGAAATCGCTGTTTTCGTGCTTTTGAATGCGAAAAACACGTTTTCTGGTGTTTTCAGCACTCCACAGTGCGTTTGATATGCGCAAACTACGATATCTTCGGTATCGTTGTTGTTTCCAGCTGAGATATGCATCTTCAGTGATAATCTTCATGATTCTGCTGTTACAAGTGTGCAGAATCACCGAAATCGCTGTTTTCGTGCTTTTGTATGCGAAAAACACGTTTTCTGGTGTTTTCAGCACTCCACAGTGCGTTTGATATGCGGAAACTACGATATCTTCGGTATCGTTGTTGTTTCCAGCTGAGACATGCATTTTCAGTGATAATCTTCATGATTCTGCTGTTACAAGTGTGCAGAATCACCGAAATCGCTGTTTTCGTGCTTTTGAATGCGAAAAACACGTTTTCTGGTGTTTTCAGCACTCCACAGTGCGTTTGATATGCGGAAACTACGATATCTTCGGTATCGTTGTTGTTTCCAGCTGAAATATGCATTTTCAGTGATAATCTTCACGATACTGCTGTTACAAGTATGCAGAATCACCGAAATCGCTGTTTTCGTGCTTTTGAATGCGAAAAACACGTTTTCTGGTGTTTTCAACACTCCACAGTGCGTTTGATATGCGGAAACTGCGATATCTTCGGTATCGTTGTTGTTTCCAGCTGAGATATGCACTTTCAGTGATAATCTTAACGATTCTGCTGTTACAAGTGTGCAGAATCACCGAAATCGCTGTATTCGTGCTTTTGAATGCGAAAAACACGTTTTCTGGTGTTTTCAGCACTCCACAGTGCGTTTGATATGCGGAAACTGCGATATCTTCGGTATCGTTGTTGTTTCCAGCTGAGATATGCACTTTCAGTGATAATCTTCACGATTCTGCTGTTACAAGTGTGCAGAATCACCGAAATCGCTGTTTTCGTGCTTTTGAATGCGAAAAACACGTTTTCTGGTGTTTTCAGCACTCCACAGTGCGTTTGATATGCGCAAACTACGATATCTTCGGTATCGTTGTTGTTTCCAGCTGAGACATGCATTTTCAGTGATAATCTTCATGATTCTGCTGTTACAAGTGTGCAGAATCACCGAAATCGCTGTTTTCGCGCTATTCAATGCGAAAAACATGTTTTCTGGTGTTTTCAGCACTCCACAGTGCGTTTGATATGCGGCAACTACGATATCTTCGGTATCGTTGTTGTTTCCAGCTGAGATATGCATTTTCAGTGATAATCTTCATGACTCTGCTGTTACAAGTGTGCAGAATCACCGAAATCGCTGTTTTCGTGCTTTTGAATGCGAAAAACACGTTTTCTGGTGTTTTCAACACTCCACAGTGCGTTTGATATGCGGAAACTGCGATATCTTCGGTATCGTTGTTGTTTCCAGCTGAGATATGCACTTTCAGTGATAATCTTAACGATTCTGCTGTTACAAGTGTGCAGAATCACCGAAATCGCTGTATTCGTGCTTTTGAATGCGAAAAACACGTTTTCTGGTGTTTTCAGCACTCCACAGTGCGTTTGATATGCGGAAACTGCGATATCTTCGGTATCGTTGTTGTTTCCAGCTGAGATATGCACTTTCAGTGATAATCTTCACGATTCTGCTGTTACAAGTGTGCAGAATCACCGAAATCGCTGTTTTCGTGCTTTTGAATGCGAAAAACACGTTTTCTGGTGTTTTCAGCACTCCACAGTGCGTTTGATATGCGCAAACTACGATATCTTCGGTATCGTTGTTGTTTCCAGCTGAGATATGCACTTTCAGTGATAATCTTCACGATTCTGCTGTTACAAGTGTGCAGAATCACCGAAATCGCTGTTTTCGTGCTTTTGAATGCGAAAAACACGTTTTCTGGTGTTTTCAGCACTCCACAGTGCGTTTGATATGCGCAAACTACGATATCTTCGGTATCGTTGTTGTTTCCAGCTGAGATATGCATCTTCAGTGATAATCTTCATGATTCTGCTGTTACAAGTGTGCAGAATCACCGAAATCGCTGTTTTCGTGCTTTTGTATGCGAAAAACACGTTTTCTGGTGTTTTCAGCACTCCACAGTGCGTTTGATATGCGGAAACTACGATATCTTCGGTATCGTTGTTGTTTCCAGCTGAGACATGCATTTTCAGTGATAATCTTCATGATTCTGCTGTTACAAGTGTGCAGAATCACCGAAATCGCTGTTTTCGTGCTTTTGAATGCGAAAAACACGTTTTCTGGTGTTTTCAGCACTCCACAGTGCGTTTGATATGCGGAAACTACGATATCTTCGGTATCGTTGTTGTTTCCAGCTGAGATATGCACTTTCAGTGATAATCTTCACGATTCTGCTGTTACAAGTGTGCAGAATCACCGAAATCGCTGTTTTCGTGCTTTTGAATGCGAAAAACACGTTTTCTGGTGTTTTCAGCACTCCACAGTGCGTTTGATATGCGGAAACTACGATATCTTCGGTATCGTTGTTGTTTCCAGCTGAGATATGCACTTTCAGTGATAATCTTCACGATTCTGCTGTTACAAGTGTGCAGAATCACCGAAATCGCTGTTTTCGTGCTTTTGAATGCGAAAAACACGTTTTCTGGTGTTTTCAACACTCCACAGTGCGTTTGATATGCGGAAACTGCGATATCTTCGGTATCGTTGTGGTTTCCAGCTGAGATATGCACTTTCAGTGATAATCTTCACGATTCTGCTGTTACAAGTGTGCAGAATCACCGAAATCGCTGTTTTCGTGCTTTTGAATGCGAAAAACACGTTTTCTGGTGTTTTCAGCACTCCACAGTGCGTTTGATATGCGGAAACTACGATATCTTCGGTATCGTTGTTGTTTCCAGCTGAGATATGCATCTTCAGTGATAATCTTCATGATTCTGCTGTTACAAGTGTGCAGAATCACCGAAATCGCTGTTTTCGTGCTTTTGAATGCGAAAAACACGTTTTCTGGTGTTTTCAGCACTCCACAGTGCGTTTGATATGCGGAAACTACGATATCTTCGGTATCGTTGTTGTTTCCAGCTGAGACATGCATTTTCAGTGATAATCTTCATGATTCTGCTGTTACAAGTGTGCAGAATCACCGAAATCGCTGTTTTCGTGCTTTTGAATGCGAAAAACACGTTTTCTGGTGTTTTCAGCACTCCACAGTGCGTTTGATATGCGGAAACTACGATATCTTCGGTATCGTTGTTGTTTCCAGCTGAGACATGCATTTTCAGTGATAATCTTCATGATTCTGCTGTTACAAGTGTGCAGAATCACCGAAATCGCTGTTTTCGTGCTATTGAATGCGAAAAACACGTTTTCTGGTGTTTTCAGCACTCCACAGTGCGTTTGATATGCGGAAACTGCCATATCTTCGGTATCGTTGTTGTTTCCAGCTGAGATATGCACTTTCAGTGATAATCTTCACGATTCTGCTGTTACAAGTGTGCAGAATCACCGAAATCGCTGTTTTCGTGCTTTTGAATGCGAAAAACACGTTTTCTGGTGTTTTCAGCACTCCACAGTGCGTTTGATATGCGGAAACTACGATATCTTCGGTATCGTTGTTGTTTCCAGCTGAGACATGCATTTTCAGTGATAATCTTCATGATTCTGCTGTTACAAGTGTGCAGAATCACCGAAATCGCTGTTTTCGTGCTATTGAATGCGAAAAACACGTTTTCTGGTGTTTTCAGCACTCCACAGTGCGTTTGATATGCGGAA
Organism: Anthophora plumipes; assembly: GCA_951804975.1. Taxonomy (NCBI): domain Eukaryota; kingdom Metazoa; phylum Arthropoda; class Insecta; order Hymenoptera; family Apidae; genus Anthophora; species Anthophora plumipes. The sequence continues at coordinate 137,855 of CATORF010000403.1, forward strand.
ACTGCCATATCTTCGGTATCGTTGTTGTTTCCAGCTGAGATATGCACTTTCAGTGATAATCTTCACGATTCTGCTGTTACAAGTGTGCAGAATCACCGAAATCGCTGTTTTCGTGCTTTTGAATGCGAAAAACACGTTTTCTGGTGTTTTCAGCACTCCACAGTGCGTTTGATATGCGGAAACTACGATATCTTCGGTATCGTTGTTGTTTCCAGCTGAGATATGCATCTTCAGTGATAATCTTCATGATTCTGCTGTTACAAGTGTGCAGAATCACCGAAATCGCTGTTTTCGTGCTTTTGAATGCGAAAAACACGTTTTCTGGTGTTTTCAGCACTCCACAGTGCGTTTGATATGCGGAAACTGCGATATCTTCGGTATCGTTGTTGTTTCCAGCTGAGATATGCACTTTCAGTGATAATCTTCACGATTCTGCTGTTACAAGTGTGCAGAATCACCGAAATCGCTGTTTTCGTGCTTTTGAATGCGAAAAACACGTTTTCTGGTGTTTTCAGCACTCCACAGTGCGTTTGATATGCGGAAACTGCCATATCTTCGGTATCGTTGTTGTTTCCAGCTGAGATATGCACTTTCAATGATAATCTTCACGATTCTGCTGTTACAAGTGTGCAGAATCACCGAAATCGCTGTTTTCGTGCTTTTGAATGCGAAAAACACGTTTTCTGGTGTATTCAGCACTCCACAGTTCGTTTGATATGCGGAAACTACGATATCTACGGTATCGTTGTTGTTTCCAGCTGAGATATGCACTTTCAGTGATAATCTTCACGATTCTGCTGTTACAAGTGTGCAGAATCACCGAAATCGCTGTTTTCGTGCTTTTGAATGCGAAAAACACGTTTTCTGGTGTTTTCAGCACTCCACAGTGCGTTTGATATGCGGAAACTACGATATCTTCGGTATCGTTGTTGTTTCCAGCTGAGATATGCACTTTCAGTGATAATCTTCACGATTCTGCTGTTACAAGTGTGCAGAATCACCGAAATCGCTGTTTTCGTGCTTCTGAATGCGAAAAACACGTTTTCTGGTGTTTTCAGCACTCCACAGTGCGTTTGATATGCGGAAACTACGATATCTTCGGTATCGTTGTTGTTTCCAGCTGAGATATGCACTTTCAGTGATAATCTTCACGATTCTGCTGTTACAAGTGTGCAGAATCACCGAAATCGCTGTTTTCGTGCTTTTGAATGCGAAAAACACGTTTTCTGGTGTTTTCAGCACTCCACAGTGCGTTTGATATGCGGAAACTACGATATCTTCGGTATCGTTGTTGTTTCCAGCTGAGATATGCACTTTCAGTGATAATCTTCACGATTCTGCTGTTACAAGTGTGCAGAATCACCGAAATCGCTGTTTTCGTGCTTTTGAATGCGAAAAACACGTTTTCTGGTGTTTTCAACACTCCACAGTGCGTTTGATATGCGGAAACTACGATATCTTCGGTATCGTTGTTGTTTCCAGCTGAGATATGCACTTTCAGTGATAATCTTCACGATTCTGCTGTTAGAAGTGTGCAGAATCACCGAAAACGCTGTTTTCGTGCTTTTGAATGCGAAAAACACGTTTTCTGGTGTTTTCAGCACTCCACAGTGCGTTTGATATGCGGAAACTACGATATCTTCGGTATCGTTGTTGTTTCCAGCTGAGATATGCATCTTCAGTGATAATCTTCATGATTCTGCTGTTACAAGTGTGCAGAATCACCGAAATCGCTGTTTTCGTGCTTTTGAATGCGAAAAACACGTTTTCTGGTGTTTTCAGCACTCCACAGTGCGTTTGATATGCGGAAACTACGATATCTTCGGTATCGTTGTTGTTTCCAGCTGAGACATGCATTTTCAGTGATAATCTTCACAATTCTGCTGTTACAAGTGTGCAGAATCACCGAAATCGCTGTTTTCGTGCTATTGAATGCGAAAAACACGTTTTCTGGTGTTTTCAGCACTCCACAGTGCGTTTGATATGCGGAAACTGCCATATCTTCGGTATCGTTGTTGTTTCCAGCTGAGAAATTCACTTTCAGTGATAATCTTCACGATTCTGCTGTTACAAGTGTGCAGAATCACCGAAATCGCTGTTTTCGTGCTTTTGAATGCGAAAAACACGTTTTCTGGTGTTTTCAACACTCCACAGTGCGTTTGATATGCGGAAACTGCGATATCTTCGGTATCGTTATTGTTTCCAGCTGAGATATGCACTTTCAGTGATAATCTTCACGATTCTGCTGTTACAAGTGTGCAGAATCACCGAAATCGCTGTTTTCGTGCTTTTGAATGCGAAAAACACGTTTTCTGGTGTTTTCAGCACTCCACAGTGCGTTTGATATGCGGAAACTACGATATCTACGGTATCGTTGTTGTTTCCAGCTGAGATATGCACTTTCAGTGATAATCTTCACGATTCTGCTGTTACACGTGTGCAGAATCACCGAAATCGCTGTTTTCGTGCTTTTGAATGCGAAAAACACGTTTTCTGGTGTTTTCAGCACTCGACAGTGCGTTTGATATGCGGAAACTACGATATCTTCGGTATCGTTGTTGTTTCCAGCTGAGATATGCACTTTCAGTGATAATCTTCACGATTCTGCTGTTACAAGTGTGCAGAATCACCGAAATCGCTGTTTTCGTGCTTTTGAATGCGAAAAACACGTTTTCTGGTGTTTTCAGCACTCCACAGTGCGTTTGATATGCGGAAACTACGATATCTTCGGTATCGTTGTTGTTTCCAGCTGAGATATGCACTTTCAGTGATAATCTTCACGATTCTGCTGTTAGAAGTGTGCAGAATCACCGAAAACGCTGTTTTCGTGCTTTTGAATGCGAAAAACACGTTTTCTGGTGTTTTCAGCACTCCACAGTGCGTTTGATATGCGGAAACTACGATATCTTCGGTATCGTTGTTGTTTCCAGCTGAGATATGCATCTTCAGTGATAATCTTCATGATTCTGCTGTTACAAGTGTGCAGAATCACCGAAATCGCTGTTTTCGTGCTTTTGAATGCGAAAAACACGTTTTCTGGTGTTTTCAGCACTCCACAGTGCGTTTGATATGCGGAAACTACGATATCTTCGGTATCGTTGTTGTTTCCAGCTGAGACATGCATTTTCAGTGATAATCTTCACAATTCTGCTGTTACAAGTGTGCAGAATCACCGAAATCGCTGTTTTCGAGCTATTGAATGCGAAAAACACGTTTTCTGGTGTTTTCAGCACTCCACAGTGCGTTTGATATGCGGAAACTGCCATATCTTCGGTATCGTTGTTGTTTCCAGCTGAGATATGCACTTTCAGTGATAATCTTCACGATTCTGCTGTCACAAGTGTGCAGAATCACCGAAATCGCTGCTTTCGTGCTTTTGAATGCGAAAAACACGTTTTCTGGTGTTTTCAGCACTCCACAGTGCGTTTGATATGCGGAAACTGCGATATCTTCGGTATCGTTGTTGTTTCCAGCTGAGATATGCACTTTCAGTGATAATCTTCACGATTCTGCTGTTACAAGTGTGCAGAATCACCGAAATCGCTGTTTTCGTGCTTTTGAATGCGAAAAACACGTTTTCTGGTGTTTTCAGCACCCCACAGTGCGTTTGATATGCGGAAACTACGATATCTACGGTATCGTTGTTGTTTCCAGCTGAGATATGCACTTTCAGTGATAATCTTCACGATTCTGCTGTTACAAGTGTGCAGAATCACCGAAATCGCTGTTTTCGTGCTTTTGAATGCGAAAAACACGTTTTCTGGTGTTTTCAGCACTCCACAGTGCGTTTGATATGCGGAAACTACGATATCTTCGGTATCGTTGTTGTTTCCAGCTGAGATATGCACTTTCAGTGATAATCTTCACGATTCTGCTGTTACAAGTGTGCAGAATCACCGAAATCGCTGTTTTCGTGCTTTTGAATGCGAAAAACACGTTTTCTGGTGTTTTCAGCACTCCACAGTGCGTTTGATATGCGGAAACTACGATATCTTCGGTATCGTTGTTGTTTCCAGCTGAGATATGCACTTTCAGTGATAATCTTCACGATTCTGCTGTTACAAGTGTGCAGAATCACCGAAATCGCTGTTTTCGTGCTTTTGAATGCGAAAAACACGTTTTCTGGTGTTTTCAACACTCCACAGTGCGTTTGATATGCGGAAACTACGATATCTTCGGTATCGTTGTTGTTTCCAGCTGAGATATGCACTTTCAGTGATAATCTTCACGATTCTGCTGTTACAAGTGTGCAGAATCACCGAAATCGCTGTTTTCGTGCTTTTGAATGCGAAAAACACGTTTTCTGCTGTTTTCAACACTCCACAGTGCGTTTGATATGCGGAAACTGCGATATCTTCGGTATCGTTGTTGTTTCCAGCTGAGATATGCACTTTCAGTGATAATCTTCACGATTCTGCTGTTAGAAGTGTGCAGAATCACCGAAAACGCTGTTTTCGTGCTTTTGAATGCGAAAAACACGTTTTCTGGTGTTTTCAGCACTCCACAGTGCGTTTGATATGCGGAAACTACGATATCTTCGGTATCGTTGTTGTTTCCAGCTGAGACATGCATTTTCAGTGATAATCTTCACAATTCTGCTGTTACAAGTGTGCAGAATCACCGAAATCGCTGTTTTCGTGCTATTGAATGCGAAAAACACGTTTTCTGGTGTTTTCAGCACTCCACAGTGCGTTTGATATGCGGAAACTGCGATATCTTCGGTATCGTTATTGTTTCCAGCTGAGATATGCACTTTCAGTGATAATCTTCACGATTCTGCTGTTACAAGTGTGCAGAATCACCGAAATCGCTGTTTTCGTGCTTTTGAATGCGAAAAACACGTTTTCTGGTGTTTTCAGCACTCCACAGTGCGTTTGATATGCGGAAACTACGATATCTTCGGTATCGTTGTTGTTTCCAGCTGAGACATGCATTTTCAGTGATAATCTTCATGATTCTGCTGTTACAAGTGTGCAGAATCACCGAAATCGCTGTATTCGTGCTTTTGAATGCGAAAAACACGTTTTCTGGTGTTTTCAACACTCCACAGTGCGTTTGATATGCGGAAACTGCGATATCTTCGGTATCGTTATTGTTTCCAGCTGAGATATGCACTTTCAGTGATAATCTTCACGATTCTGCTGTTACAAGTGTGCAGAATCACCGAAATCGCTGTTTTCGTGCTTTTGAATGCGAAAAACACGTTTTCTGGTGTTTTCAGCACTCCACAGTGCGTTTGATATGCGGAAACTACGATATCTACGGTATCGTTGTTGTTTCCAGCTGAGATATGCATCTTCAGTGATAATCTTCACGATTCTGCTGTTACAAGTGTGCAGAATCACCGAAATCGCTGTTTTCGTGCTTTTGAATGCGAAAAACACGTTTTCTGGTGTTTTCAGCACTCCACAGTGCGTTTGATATGCGGAAACTACGATATCTTCGGTATCGTTGTTGTTTCCAGCTGAGATATGCACTTTCAGTGATAATCTTCACGATTCTGCTGTTACAAGTGTGCAGAATCACCGAAATCGCTGTTTTCGTGCTTCTGAATGCGAAAAACACGTTTTCTGGTGTTTTCAGCACTCCACAGTGCGTTTGATATGCGGAAACTACGATATCTTCGGTATCGTTGTTGTTTCCAGCTGAGATATGCACTTTCAGTGATAATCTTCACGATTCTGCTGTTACAAGTGTGCAGAATCACCGAAATCGCTGTTTTCGTGCTTTTGAATGCGAAAAACACGTTTTCTGGTGTTTTCAGCACTCCACAGTGCGTTTGATATGCGGAAACTGCCATATCTTCGGTATCGTTGTTGTTTCCAGCTGAGAAATTCACTTTCAGTGATAATCTTCACGATTCTGCTGTTACAAGTGTGCAGAATCACCGAAATCGCTGTATTCGTGCTTTTGAATGCGAAAAACACGTTTTCTGGTGTTTTCAACACTCCACAGTGCGTTTGATATGCGGAAACTGCGATATCTTCGGTATCGTTATTGTTTCCAGCTGAGATATGCACTTTCAGTGATAATCTTCACGATTCTGCTGTTACAAGTGTGCAGAATCACAGTGCGTTTGATATGCGGAAACTACGATATCTTCGGTATCGTTGTTGTTTCCAGCTGAGATATGCACTTTCAGTGATAATCTTCACGATTCTGCTGTTACAAGTGTGCAGAATCACCGAAATCGCTGTTTTCGTGCTTTTGAATGCGAAAAACACGTTTTCTGGTGTTTTCAGCACTCCACAGTGCGTTTGATATGCGGAAACTACGATATCTTCGGTATCGTTGTTGTTTCCAGCTGAGATATGCACTTTCAGTGATAATCTTCACGATTCTGCTGTTACAAGTGTGCAGAATCACCGAAATCGCTGTTTTCGTGCTTTTGAATGCGAAAAACACGTTTTCTGGTGTTTTCAGCACTCCACAGTGCGTTTGATATGCGGAAACTACGATATCTTCGGTATCGTTGTTGTTTCCAGCTGAGATATGCACTTTCAGTGATAATCTTCACGATTCTGCTGTTACAAGTGTGCAGAATCACCGAAATCGCTGTTTTCGTGCTTTTGAATGCGAAAAACACGTTTTCTGCTGTTTTCAACACTCCACAGTGCGTTTGATATGCGGAAACTGCGATATCTTCGGTATCGTTGTTGTTTCCAGCTGAGATATGCACTTTCAGTGATAATCTTCACGATTCTGCTGTTAGAAGTGTGCAGAATCACCGAAAACGCTGTTTTCGTGCTTTTGAATGCGAAAAACACGTTTTCTGGTGTTTTCAGCACTCCACAGTGCGTTTGATATGCGGAAACTACGATATCTTCGGTATCGTTGTTGTTTCCAGCTGAGATATGCATCTTCAGTGATAATCTTCATGATTCTGCTGTTACAAGTGTGCAGAATCACCGAAATCGCTGTTTTCGTGCTTTTGAATGCGAAAAACACGTTTTCTGGTGTTTTCAGCACTCCACAGTGCGTTTGATATGCGGAAACTACGATATCTTCGGTATCGTTGTTGTTTCCAGCTGAGACATGCATTTTCAGTGATAATCTTCACAATTCTGCTGTTACAAGTGTGCAGAATCACCGAAATCGCTGTTTTCGTGCTATTGAATGCGAAAAACACGTTTTCTGGTGTTTTCAGCACTCCACAGTGCGTTTGATATGCGGAAACTGCCATATCTTCGGTATCGTTGTTGTTTCCAGCTGAGATATGCACTTTCAGTGATAATCTTCACGATTCTGCTGTTACAAGTGTGCAGAATCACCGAAATCGCTGTTTTCGTGCTTTTGAATGCGAAAAACACGTTTTCTGGTGTTTTCAACACTCCACAGTGCGTTTGATATGCGGAAACTGCGATATCTTCGGTATCGTTATTGTTTCCAGCTGAGATATGCACTTTCAGTGATAATCTTCACGATTCTGCTGTTACAAGTGTGCAGAATCACCGAAATCGCTGTTTTCGTGCTTTTGAATGCGAAAAACACGTTTTCTGGTGTTTTCAGCACTCCACAGTGCGTTTGATATGCGGAAACTACGATATCTTCGGTATCGTTGTTGTTTCCAGCTGAGACATGCATTTTCAGTGATAATCTTCATGATTCTGCTGTTACAAGTGTGCAGAATCACCGAAATCGCTGTTTTCGTGCTATTGAATGCGAAAAACACGTTTTCTGGTGTTTTCAGCACTCCACAGTGCGTTTGATATGCGGAAACTGCCATATCTTCGGTATCGTTGTTGTTTCCAGCTGAGATATGCACTTTCAGTGATAATCTTCACGATTCTGCTGTTACAAGTGTGCAGAATCACCGAAATCGCTGTTTTCGTGCTTTTGAATGCGAAAAACACGTTTTCTGGTGTTTTCAGCACTCCACAGTGCGTTTGATATGCGGAAACTACGATATCTTCGGTATCATTGTTGTTTCCAGCTGAGATATGCATCTTCAGTGATAATCTTCATGATTCTGCTGTTACAAGTGTGCAGAATCACCGAAATCGCTGTTTTCGTGCTTTTGAATGCGAAAAACACGTTTTCTGGTGTTTTCAGCACTCCACAGTGCGTTTGATATGCGGAAACTACGATATCTTCGGTATCGTTGTTGTTTCCAGCTGAGACATGCATTTTCAGTGATAATCTTCATGATTCTGCTGTTACAAGTGTGCCGAATCACCGAAATCGCTGTTTTCGTGCTATTGAATGCGAAAAACACGTTTTCTGGTGTTTTCAGCACTCCACAGTGCGTTTGATATGCGGAAACTGCCATATCTTCGGTATCGTTGTTGTTTCCAGCTGAGATATGCACTTTCAGTGATAATCTTCACCATTCTGCTGTTACAAGTGTGCAGAATCACCGAAATCGCTGTTGTCGTGCTTTTGAATGCGAAAAACACGTTTTCTGGTGTTTTCAGCACTCCACAGTGCGTTTGATATGCGGAAACTGCCATATCTTCGGTATCGGTGTTGTTTCCAGCTGAGATATGCACTTTCAGTGATAATCTTCACGATTCTGCTGTTACAAGTGTGCAGAATCACCGAAATCGCTGTTTTCGTGCTTTTGAATGCGAAAAACACGTTTTCTGGTGTTTTCAGCACTCCACAGTTCGTTTGATATGCGGAAACTACGATATCTTCGGTATCGTTGTTGTTTCCAGCTGAGATATGCACTTTCAGTGATAATCTTCACGATTCTGCTGTTACAAGTGTGCAGAATCACCGAAATCGCTGTTTTCGTGCTTTTGAATGCGAAAAACACGTTTTCTGGTGTTTTCAGCACTCCACAGTGCGTTTGATATGCGGAAACTACGATATCTTCGGTATCGTTGTTGTTTCCAGCTGAGATATGCACTTTCAGTGATAATCTTCACGTTTCTGCTGTTACAAGTGTGCAGAATCACCGAAATCGCTGTTTTCGTGCTTTTGAATGCGAAAAACACGTTTTCTGGTGTTTTCAGCACTCCACAGTGCGTTTGATATGCGGAAACTGCGATATCTTCGGTATCGTTGTTGTTTCCAGCTGAGATATGCACTTTCAGTGATAATCTTCACGATTCTGCTGTTACAAGTGTGCAGAATCACCGAAATCGCTGTTTTCGTGCTTTTGAATGCGAAAAACACGTTTTCTGGTGTTTTCAGCACTCCACAGTGCGTTTGATATGCGGAAACTACGATATCTACGGTATCGTTGTTGTTTCCAGCTGAGATATGCACTTTCAGTGATAATCTTCACGATTCTGCTGTTACAAGTGTGCAGAATCACCGAAATCGCTGTTTTCGTGCTTTTGAATGCGAAAAACACGTTTTCTGGTGTTTTCAGCACTCCACAGTGCGTTTGATATGCGGAAACTACGATATCTTCGGTATCGTTGTTGTTTCCAGCTGAGATATGCACTTTCAGTGATAATCTTCACGATTCTGCTGTTACAAGTGTGCAGAATCACCGAAATCGCTGTTTTCGTGCTTTTGAATGCGAAAAACACGTTTTCTGGTGTTTTCAGCACTCCACAGTGCGTTTGATATGCGGAAACTACGATATCTTCGGTATCGTTGTTGTTTCCAGCTGAGATATGCACTTTCAGTGATAATCTTCACGATTCTGCTGTTACAAGTGTGCAGAATCACCGAAATCGCTGTTTTCGTGCTTTTGAATGCGAAAAACACGTTTTCTGGTGTTTTCAGCACTCCACAGTGCGTTTGATATGCGGAAACTGCCATATCTTCGGTATCGTTGTTGTTTCCAGCTGAGATATGCACTTTCAGGGATAATCTTCACGATTCTGCTGTTACAAGTGTGCAGAATCACCGAAATCGCTGTTTTCGTGCTTTTGAATGCGAAAAACACGTTTTCTGGTGTTTTCAGCACTCCACAGTGCGTTTGATATGCGGAAACTACGATATCTTCGGTATCGTTGTTGTTTCCAGCTGAGATATGCACTTTCAGTGATAATCTTCACGATTCTGCTGTTACAAGTGTGCAGAATCACCGAAATCGCTGTTTTCGTGCTTTTGAATGCGAAAAACCCGTTTTCTGGTGTTTTCAACACTCCACAGTGCGTTTGATATGCGGAAACTACGATATCTTCGGTATCGTTGTTGTTTCCAGCTGAGACATGCATTTTCAGTGATAATCTTCATGATTCTGCTGTTACAAGTGTGCAGAATCACCGAAATCGCTGTTTTCGTGCTATTGAATGCGAAAAACACGTTTTCTGGTGTTTTCAGCACTCCACAGTGCGTTTGATATGCGGAAACTGCCATATCTTCGGTATCGTTGTTGTTTCCAGCTGAGATATGCACTTTCAGTGATAATCTTCACGATTCTGCTGTTACAAGTGTGCAGAATCACCGAAATCGCTGTTTTCGTGCTTTTGAATGCGAAAAACACGTTTTCTGGTGTTTTCAGCACTCCACAGTGCGTTTGATATGCGGAAACTACGATATCTTCGGTATCGTTGTTGTTTCCAGCTGAGATATGCATCTTCAGTGATAATCTTCATGATTCTGCTGTTACAAGTGTGCAGAATCACCGAAATCGCTGTTTTCGTGCTTTTGTATGCGAAAAACACGTTTTCTGGTGTTTTCAGCACTCCACAGTGCGTTTGATATGCGGAAACTGCCATATCTTCGGTATCGTTGTTGTTTCCAGCTGAGATATGCACTTTCAGTGATAATCTTCACGATTCTGCTGTTACAAGTGTGCAGAATCACCGAAATCGCTGTTTTCGTGCTTTTGAATGCGAAAAACACGTTTTCTGGTGTTTTCAGCACTCCACAGTGCGTTTGATATGCGGAAACTACGATATCTTCGGTATCGTTGTTGTTTCCAGCTGAGATATGCACTTTCAGTGATAATCTTCACGATTCTGCTGTTACAAGTGTGCAGAATCACCGAAATCGCTGTTTTCGTGCTTTTGAATGCGAAAAACACGTTTTCTGGTGTTTTCAACACTCCACAGTGCGTTTGATATGCGGAAACTGCGATATCTTCGGTATCGTTGTTGTTTCCAGCTGAGATATGCACTTTCAGTGATAATCTTCACGATTCTGCTGTTACAAGTGTGCAGAATCACCGAAATCGCTGTTTTCGTGCTTTTGAATGCGAAAAACACGTTTTCTGGTGTTTTCAGCACTCCACAGTGCGTTTGATATGCGGAAACTACGATATCTTCGGTATCGTTGTTGTTTCCAGCTGAGATATGCATCTTCAGTGATAATCTTCATGATTCTGCTGTTACAAGTGTGCAGAATCACCGAAATCGCTGTTTTCGTGCTTTTGTATGCGAAAAACACGTTTTCTGGTGTTTTCAGCACTCCACAGTGCGTTTGATATGCGGAAACTACGATATCTTCGGTATCGTTGTTGTTTCCAGCTGAGACATGCATTTTCAGTGATAATCTTCATGATTCTGCTGTTACAAGTGTGCAGAATCACCGAAATCGCTGTTTTCGTGCTTTTGAATGCGAAAAACACGTTTTCTGGTGTTTTCAGCACTCCACAGTGCGTTTGATATGCGGAAACTACGATATCTTCGGTATCGTTGTTGTTTCCAGCTGAGATATGCACTTTCAGTGATAATCTTCACGATCCTGCTGTTACAAGTGTGCAGAATCACCGAAATCGCTGTTTTCGTGCTTTTGAATGCGAAAAACACGTTTTCTGGTGTTTTCAACACTCCACAGTGCGTTTGATATGCGGAAACTGCGATATCTTCGGTATCGTTGTTGTTTCCAGCTGAGATATGCACTTTCAGTGATAATCTTCACGATTCTGCTGTTACAAGTGTGCAGAATCACCGAAATCGCTGTTTTCGTGCTTTTGAATGCGAAAAACACGTTTTCTGGTGTTTTCAGCACTCCACAGTGCGTTTGATATGCGGAAACTACGATATCTTCGGTATCGTTGTTGTTTCCAGCTGAGATATGCATCTTCAGTGATAATCTTCATGATTCTGCTGTTACAAGTGTGCAGAATCACCGAAATCGCTGTTTTCGTGCTTTTGAATGCGAAAAACACGTTTTCTGGTGTTTTCAGCACTCCACAGTGCGTTTGATATGCGGAAACTACGATATCTTCGGTATCGTTGTTGTTTCCAGCTGAGACATGCATTTTCAGTGATAATCTTCATGATTCTGCTGTTACAAGTGTGCCGAATCACCGAAATCGCTGTTTTCGTGCTATTGAATGCGAAAAACACGTTTTCTGGTGTTTTCAGCACTCCACAGTGCGTTTGATATGCGGAAACTGCCATATCTTCGGTATCGTTGTTGTTTCCAGCTGAGATATGCACTTTCAGTGATAATCTTCACCATTCTGCTGTTACAAGTGTGCAGAATCACCGAAATCGCTGTTTTCGTGCTTTTGAATGCGAAAAACACGTTTTCTGGTGTTTTCAGCACTCCACAGTGCGTTTGATATGCGGAAACTGCCATATCTTCGGTATCGTTGTTGTTTCCAGCTGAGATATGCACTTTCAGTGATAATCTTCACGATTCTGCTGTTACAAGTGTGCAGAATCACCGAAATCGCTGTTTTCGTGCTTTTGAATGCGAAAAACACGTTTTCTGGTGTTTTCAGCACTCCACAGTGCGTTTGATATGCGGAAACTACGATATCTTCGGTATCGTTGTTGTTTCCAGCTGAGATATGCATCTTCAGTGATAATCTTCATGATTCTGCTGTTACAAGTGTGCAGAATCACCGAAATCGCTGTTTTCGTGCTTTTGTATGCGAAAAACACGTTTTCTGGTGTTTTCAGCACTCCACAGTGCGTTTGATATGCGGAAACTACGATATCTTCGGTATCGTTGTTGTTTCCAGCTGAGACATGCATTTTCAGTGATAATCTTCATGATTCTGCTGTTACAAGTGTGCAGAATCACCGAAATCGCTGTTTTCGTGCTTTTGAATGCGAAAAACACGTTTTCTGGTGTTTTCAGCACTCCACAGTGCGTTTGATATGCGGAAACTACGATATCTTCGGTATCGTTGTTGTTTCCAGCTGAGATATGCACTTTCAGTGATAATCTTCACGATTCTGCTGTTACAAGTGTGCAGAATCACCGAAATCGCTGTTTTCGTGCTTTTGAATGCGAAAAACACGTTTTCTGGTGTTTTCAACACTCCACAGTGCGTTTGATATGCGGAAACTGCGATATCTTCGGTATCGTTGTTGTTTCCAGCTGAGATATGCACTTTCAGTGATAATCTTCACGATTCTGCTGTTACAAGTGTGCAGAATCACCGAAATCGCTGTTTTCGTGCTTTTGAATGCGAAAAACACGTTTTCTGGTGTTTTCAGCACTCCACAGTGCGTTTGATATGCGGAAACTACGATATCTTCGGTATCGTTGTTGTTTCCAGCTGAGATATGCATCTTCAGTGATAATCTTCATGATTCTGCTGTTACAAGTGTGCAGAATCACCGAAATCGCTGTTTTCGTGCTTTTGTATGCGAAAAACACGTTTTCTGGTGTTTTCAGCACTCCACAGTGCGTTTGATATGCGGAAACTACGATATCTTCGGTATCGTTGTTGTTTCCAGCTGAGACATGCATTTTCAGTGATAATCTTCATGATTCTGCTGTTACAAGTGTGCAGAATCACCGAAATCGCTGTTTTCGTGCTTTTGAATGCGAAAAACACGTTTTCTGGTGTTTTCAGCACTCCACAGTGCGTTTGATATGCGGAAACTACGATATCTTCGGTATCGTTGTTGTTTCCAGCTGAGATATGCACTTTCAGTGATAATCTTCACGATTCTGCTGTTACAAGTGTGCAGAATCACCGAAATCGCTGTTTTCGTGCTTTTGAATGCGAAAAACACGTTTTCTGGTGTTTTCAACACTCCACAGTGCGTTTGATATGCGGAAACTGCGATATCTTCGGTATCGTTGTTGTTTCCAGCTGAGATATGCACTTTCAGTGATAATCTTCACGGTTCTGCTGTTACAAGTGTGCAGAATCACCGAAATCGCTGTTTTCGTGCTTTTGAATGCGAAAAACACGTTTTCTGGTGTTTTCAGCACTCCACAGTGCGTTTGATATGCGGAAACTACGATATCTTCGGTATCGTTGTTGTTTCCAGCTGAGATATGCATCTTCAGTGATAATCTTCATGATTCTGCTGTTACAAGTGTGCAGAATCACCGAAATCGCTGTTTTCGTGCTTTTGAATGCGAAAAACACGTTTTCTGGTGTTTTCAGCACTCCACAGTGCGTTTGATATGCGGAAACTACGATATCTTCGGTATCGTTGTTGTTTCCAGCTGAGACATGCATTTTCAGTGATAATCTTCATGATTCTGCTGTTACAAGTGTGCCGAATCACCGAAATCGCTGTTTTCGTGCTATTGAATGCGAAAAACACGTTTTCTGGTGTTTTCAGCACTCCACAGTGCGTTTGATATGCGGAAACTGCCATATCTTCGGTATCGTTGTTGTTTCCAGCTGAGATATGCACTTTCAGTGATAATCTTCACCATTCTGCTGTTACAAGTGTGCAGAATCACCGAAATCGCTGTTTTCGTGCTTTTGAATGCGAAAAACACGTTTTCTGGTGTTTTCAGCACTCCACAGTGCGTTTGATATGCGGAACCTACGATATCTTCGGTATCGTTGTTGTTTCCAGCTGAGATATGCACTTTCAGGGATAATCTTCACGATTCTGCTGTTACAAGTGTGCAGAATCACCGAAATCGCTGTTTTCGTGCTTTTGAATGCGAAAAACACGTTTTCTGGTGTTTTCAGCACTCCACAGTGCGTTTGATATGCGGAAACTACGATATCTTCGGTATCGTTGTTGTTTCCAGCTGAGATATGCATCTTCAGTGATAATCTTCATGATTCTGCTGTTACAAGTGTGCAGAATCACCGAAATCGCTGTTTTCGTGCTTTTGAATGCGAAAAACACGTTTTCTGGTGTTTTCAGCACTCCACAGTGCGTTTGATATGCGGAAACTGCGATATCTTCGGTATCGTTGTTGTTTCCAGCTGAGATATGCACTTTCAGTGATAATCTTCACGATTCTGCTGTTACAAGTGTGCAGAATCACCGAAATCGCTGTTTTCGTGCTTTTGAATGCGAAAAACACGTTTTCTGGTGTTTTCAGCACTCCACAGTTCGTTTGATATGCGGAAACTACGATATCTTCGGTATCGTTGTTGTTTCCAGCTGAGATATGCACTTTCAGTGATAATCTTCACGATTATGCTGTTACAAGTGTGCAGACTCACCGAAATCGCTGTTTTCGTGCTTTTGAATGCGAAAAACACGTTTTCTGGTGTTTTCAGCACTCCACAGTGCGTTTGATATGCGGAAACTACGATATCTTCGGTATCGTTGTTGTTTCCAGCTGAGATATGCATCTTCAGTGATAATCTTCATGATTCTGCTGTTACAAGTGTGCAGAATCACCGAAATCGCTGTTTTCGTGCTTTTGAATGCGAAAAACACGTTTTCTGGTGTTTTCAGCACTCCACAGTGCGTTTGATATGCGGAAACTGCGATATCTTCGGTATCGTTGTTGTTTCCAGCTGAGATATGCACTTTCAGTGATAATCTTCACGATTCTGCTGTTACAAGTGTGCAGAATCACCGAAATCGCTGTTTTCGTGCTTTTGAATGCGAAAAACACGATTTCTGGTGTTTTCAGCACTCCACAGTGCGTTTGATATGCGGAAACTACGATATCTTCGGTATCGTTGTTGTTTCCAGCTGAGATATGCACTTTCAGTGATAATCTTCACGATTCTGCTGTTACAAGTGTGCAGAATCACCGAAATCGCTGTTTTCGTGCTTTTGAATGCGAAAAACACGTTTTCTGGTGTTTTCAGCACTCCACAGTGCGTTTGATATGCGGAAACTACGATATCTTCGGTATCGTTGTTGTTTCCAGCTGAGATATGCATCTTCAGTGATAATCTTCATGATTCTGCTGTTACAAGTGTGCAGAATCACCGAAATCGCTGTTTTCGTGCTTTTGAATGCGAAAAACACGTTTTCTGGTGTTTTCAGCACTCCACAGTGCGTTTGATATGCGGAAACTACGATATCTTCGGTATCGTTGTTGTTTCCAGCTGAGACATGCATTTTCAGTGATAATCTTCATGATTCTGCTGTTACAAGTGTGCAGAATCACCGAAATCGCTGTTTTCGTGCTATTGAATGCGAAAAACACGTTTTCTGGTGTTTTCAGCACTCCACAGTGCGTTTGATATGCGGAAACTGCCATATCTTCGGTATCGTTGTTGTTTCCAGCTGAGAAATGCACTTTCAGTGATAATCTTCACGATTCTGCTGTTACAAGTGTGCAGAATCACCGAAATCGCTGTTTTCGTGCTTTTGAATGCGAAAAACACGTTTTCTGGTGTTTTCAGCACTCCACAGTGCGTTTGATATGCGGAAACTGCCATATCTTCGGTATCGTTGTTGTTTCCAGCTGAGAAATGCACTTTCAGTGATAATCTTCACGATTCTGCTGTTACAAGTGTGCAGAATCACCGAAATCGCTGTTTTCGTGCTTTTGAATGCGAAAAACACGTTTTCTGGTGTTTTCAGCACTCCACAGTGCGTTTGATATGCGGAAACTACGATATCTTCGGTATCGTTGTTGTTTCCGGCTGAGATATGCATCTTCAGTGATAATCTTCATGATTCTGCTGTTACAAGTGTGCAGAATCACCGAAATCGCTGTTTTCGTGCTTTTGAATGCGAAAAACACGTTTTCTGGTGTTTTCAGCACTCCACAGTGCGTTTGATATGCGGAAACTGCGATATCTTCGGTATCGTTGTTGTTTCCAGCTGAGATATGCACTTTCAGTGATAATCTTCACGATTCTGCTGTTACAAGTGTGCAGAATCACCGAAATCGCTGTTTTCGTGCTTTTGAATGCGAAAAACACGTTTTCTGGTGTTTTCAGCACTCCACAGTGCGTTTGATATGCGGAAACTGCGATATCTTCGGTATCGTTGTTGTTTCCAGCTGAGATATGCACTTTCAGTGATAATCTTCACGATTCTGCTGTTACAAGTGTGCAGAATCACCGAAATCGCTGTTTTCGTGCTTTTGAATGCGAAAAACACGTTTTCTGGTGTTTTCAGCACTCCACAGTGCGTTTGATATGCGGAAACTACGATATCTTCGGTATCGTTGTTGTTTCCAGCTGAGACATGCATTTTCAGTGATAATCTTCATGATTCTGCTGTTACAAGTGTGCAGAATCACCGAAATCGCTGTTTTCGTGCTTTTGAATGCGAAAAACACGTTTTCTGGTGTTTTCAGCACTCCACAGTGCGTTTGATATGCGGAAACTGCCATATCTTCGGTATCGTTGTTGTTTCCAGCTGAGAAATGCACTTTCAGTGATAATCTTCACGATTCTGCTGTTACAAGTGTGCAGAATTACCGAAATCGCTGTTTTCGTGCTATTGAATGCGAAAAACACGTTTTCTGGTGTTTTCAGCACTCCACAGTGCGTTTGATATGCGGAAACTGCCATATCTTCGGTATCGTTGTTGTTTCCAGCTGAGAAATGCACTTTCAGTGATAATCTTCACGATTCTGATGTTACAAGTGTGCAGAATCACCGAAATCGCTGTTTTCGTGCTTTTGAATGCGAAAAACACGTTTTCTGGTGTTTTCAGCACTCCACAGTGCGTTTGATATGCGGAAACTACGATATCTTCGGTATCGTTGTTGTTTCCAGCTGAGATATGCATCTTCAGTGATAATCTTCATGATTCTGCTGTTACAAGTGTGCAGAATCACCGAAATCGCTGTTTTCGTGCTATTGAATGCGAAAAACACGTTTTCTGGTGTTTTCAGCACTCCACAGTGCGTTTGATATGCGGAAACTGCCATATCTTCGGTATCGTTGTTGTTTCCAGCTGAGATATGCACTTTCAGTGATAATCTTCACGATTCTGCTGTTACAAGTGTGCAGAATCACCGAAATCGCTGTTTTCGTGCTTTTGAATGCGAAAAACACGTTTTCTGGTGTTTTCAGCACTCCACAGTGCGTTTGATATGCGGAAACTACGATATCTTCGGTATCGTTGTTGTTTCCAGCTGAGATATGCACTTTCAGTGATAATCTTCACGATTCTGCTGTTACAAGTGTGCAGAATCACCGAAATCGCTGTTTTCGTGCTTTTGAATGCGAAAAACACGTTTTCTGGTGTTTTCAGCACTCCACAGTGCGTTTGATATGCGGAAACTACGATATCTTCGGTATCGTTGTTGTTTCCAGCTGAGATATGCACTTTCAGTGATAATCTTCACGATTATGCTGTTACAAGTGTGCAGACTCACCGAAATCGCTGTTTTCGTGCTTTTGAATGCGAAAAACACGTTTTCTGGTGTTTTCAGCACTCCACAGTGCGTTTGATATGCGGAAACTACGATATCTTCGGTATCGTTGTTGTTTCCAGCTGAGATATGCATCTTCAGTGATAATCTTCATGATTCTGCTGTTACAAGTGTGCAGAATCACCGAAATCGCTGTTTTCGTGCTTTTGAATGCGAAAAACACGTTTTCTGGTGTTTTCAGCACTCCACAGTGCGTTTGATATGCGGAAACTGCGATATCTTCGGTATCGTTGTTGTTTCCAGCTGAGATATGCACTTTCAGTGATAATCTTCACGATTCTGCTGTTACAAGTGTGCAGAATCACCGAAATCGCTGTTTTCGTGCTTTTGAATGCGAAAAACACGATTTCTGGTGTTTTCAGCACTCCACAGTGCGTTTGATATGCGGAAACTACGATATCTTCGGTATCGTTGTTGTTTCCAGCTGAGATATGCACTTTCAGTGATAATCTTCACGATTCTGCTGTTACAAGTGTGCAGAATCACCGAAATCGCTGTTTTCGTGCTTTTGAATGCGAAAAACACGTTTTCTGGTGTTTTCAGCACTCCACAGTGCGTTTGATATGCGGAAACTACGATATCTTCGGTATCGTTGTTGTTTCCAGCTGAGATATGCATCTTCAGTGATAATCTTCATGATTCTGCTGTTACAAGTGTGCAGAATCACCGAAATCGCTGTTTTCGTGCTTTTGAATGCGAAAAACACGTTTTCTGGTGTTTTCAGCACTCCACAGTGCGTTTGATATGCGGAAACTACGATATCTTCGGTATCGTTGTTGTTTCCAGCTGAGACATGCATTTTCAGTGATAATCTTCATGATTCTGCTGTTACAAGTGTGCAGAATCACCGAAATCGCTGTTTTCGTGCTATTGAATGCGAAAAACACGTTTTCTGGTGTTTTCAGCACTCCACAGTGCGTTTGATATGCGGAAACTGCCATATCTTCGGTATCGTTGTTGTTTCCAGCTGAGAAATGCACTTTCAGTGATAATCTTCACGATTCTGCTGTTACAAGTGTGCAGAATCACCGAAATCGCTGTTTTCGTGCTTTTGAATGCGAAAAACACGTTTTCTGGTGTTTTCAGCACTCCACAGTGCGTTTGATATGCGGAAACTGCCATATCTTCGGTATCGTTGTTGTTTCCAGCTGAGAAATGCACTTTCAGTGATAATCTTCACGATTCTGCTGTTACAAGTGTGCAGAATCACCGAAATCGCTGTTTTCGTGCTTTTGAATGCGAAAAACACGTTTTCTGGTGTTTTCAGCACTCCACAGTGCGTTTGATATGCGGAAACTACGATATCTTCGGTATCGTTGTTGTTTCCGGCTGAGATATGCATCTTCAGTGATAATCTTCATGATTCTGCTGTTACAAGTGTGCAGAATCACCGAAATCGCTGTTTTCGTGCTTTTGAATGCGAAAAACACGTTTTCTGGTGTTTTCAGCACTCCACAGTGCGTTTGATATGCGGAAACTGCGATATCTTCGGTATCGTTGTTGTTTCCAGCTGAGATATGCACTTTCAGTGATAATCTTCACGATTCTGCTGTTACAAGTGTGCAGAATCACCGAAATCGCTGTTTTCGTGCTTTTGAATGCGAAAAACACGTTTTCTGGTGTTTTCAGCACTCCACAGTGCGTTTGATATGCGGAAACTGCGATATCTTCGGTATCGTTGTTGTTTCCAGCTGAGATATGCACTTTCAGTGATAATCTTCACGATTCTGCTGTTACAAGTGTGCAGAATCACCGAAATCGCTGTTTTCGTGCTTTTGAATGCGAAAAACACGTTTTCTGGTGTTTTCAGCACTCCACAGTGCGTTTGATATGCGGAAACTACGATATCTTCGGTATCGTTGTTGTTTCCAGCTGAGACATGCATTTTCAGTGATAATCTTCATGATTCTGCTGTTACAAGTGTGCAGAATCACCGAAATCGCTGTTTTCGTGCTTTTGAATGCGAAAAACACGTTTTCTGGTGTTTTCAGCACTCCACAGTGCGTTTGATATGCGGAAACTGCCATATCTTCGGTATCGTTGTTGTTTCCAGCTGAGAAATGCACTTTCAGTGATAATCTTCACGATTCTGCTGTTACAAGTGTGCAGAATTACCGAAATCGCTGTTTTCGTGCTATTGAATGCGAAAAACACGTTTTCTGGTGTTTTCAGCACTCCACAGTGCGTTTGATATGCGGAAACTGCCATATCTTCGGTATCGTTGTTGTTTCCAGCTGAGAAATGCACTTTCAGTGATAATCTTCACGATTCTGATGTTACAAGTGTGCAGAATCACCGAAATCGCTGTTTTCGTGCTTTTGAATGCGAAAAACACGTTTTCTGGTGTTTTCAGCACTCCACAGTGCGTTTGATATGCGGAAACTACGATATCTTCGGTATCGTTGTTGTTTCCAGCTGAGATATGCATCTTCAGTGATAATCTTCATGATTCTGCTGTTACAAGTGTGCAGAATCACCGAAATCGCTGTTTTCGTGCTATTGAATGCGAAAAACACGTTTTCTGGTGTTTTCAGCACTCCACAGTGCGTTTGATATGCGGAAACTGCCATATCTTCGGTATCGTTGTTGTTTCCAGCTGAGATATGCACTTTCAGTGATAATCTTCACGATTCTGCTGTTACAAGTGTGCAGAATCACCGAAATCGCTGTTTTCGTGCTTTTGAATGCGAAAAACACGTTTTCTGGTGTTTTCAGCACTCCACAGTGCGTTTGATATGCGGAAACTACGATATCTTCGGTATCGTTGTTGTTTCCAGCTGAGATATGCACTTTCAGTGATAATCTTCACGATTCTGCTGTTACAAGTGTGCAGAATCACCGAAATCGCTGTTTTCGTGCTTTTGAATGCGAAAAACACGTTTTCTGGTGTTTTCAGCACTCCACAGTGCGTTTGATATGCGGAAACTACGATATCTTCGGTATCGTTGTTGTTTCCAGCTGAGATATGCATCTTCAGTGATAATCTTCATGATTCTGCTGTTACAAGTGTGCAGAATCACCGAAATCGCTGTTTTCGTGCTTTTGAATGCGAAAAACACGTTTTCTGGTGTTTTCAGCACTCCACAGTGCGTTTGATATGCGGAAACTACGATATCTTCGGTATCGTTGTTGTTTCCAGCTGAGACATGCATTTTCAGTGATAATCTTCATGATTCTGCTGTTAGAAGTGTGCAGAATCACCGAAATCGCTGTTTTCGTGCTTCTGAATGCGAAAAACACGTTTTCTGGTGTTTTCAGCACTCCACAGTGCGTTTGATATGCGGAAACTACGATATCTTCGGTATCGTTGTTGTTTCCAGCTGAGATATGCACTATCAGTGATAATCTTCACGATTCTGCTGTTACAAGTGTGCAGAATCACCGAAATCGCTGTTTTCGTGCTTTTGAATGCGAAAAACACGTTTTCTGGTGTTTTCAGCACTCCACAGTGCGTTTGATATGCGGAAACTACGATATCTTCGGTATCGTTGTTGTTTCCAGCTGAGATATGCATCTTCAGTGATAATCTTCATGATTCTGCTGTTACAAGTGTGCAGAATCACCGAAATCGCTGTTTTCGTGCTTTTGAATGCGAAAAACACGTTTTCTGGTGTTTTCAGCACTCCACAGTGCGTTTGATATGCGGAAACTACGATATCTTCGGTATCGTTGATGTTTCCAGCTGAGATATGCATCTTCAGTGATAATCTTCATGATTCTGCTGTTACAAGTGTGCAGAATCACCGAAATCGCTGTTTTCGTGCTTTTGTATGCGAAAAACACGTTTTCTGGTGTTTTCAGCACTCCACAGTGCGTTTGATATGCGGAAACTACGATATCTTCGGTATCGTTGTTGTTTCCAGCTGAGACATGCATTTTCAGTGATAATCTTCATGATTCTGCTGTTACAAGTGTGCAGAATCACCGAAATCGCTGTTTTCGTGCTTTTGAATGCGAAAAACACGTTTTCTGGTGTTTTCAACACTCCACAGTGCGTTTGATATGCGGAAACTGCGATATCTTCGGTATCGTTATTGTTTCCAGCTGAGATATGCACTTTCAGTGATAATCTTCACGATTCTGCTGTTACAAGTGTGCAGAATCACCGAAATCGCTGTTTTCGTGCTTTTGATTGCGAAAAACACGTTTTCTGGTGTTTTCAGCACTCCACAGTGCGTTTGATATGCGGAAACTACGATATCTTCGGTATCGTTGTTGTTTCCAGCTGAGATATGCATCTTCAGTGATAATCTTCATGATTCTGCTGTTACAAGTGTGCAGAATCACCGAAATCGCTGTTTTCGTGCTTTTGAATGCGAAAAACACGTTTTCTGGTGTTTTCAGCACTCCACAGTGCGTTTGATATGCGGAAACTACGATATCTTCGGTATCGTTTTTGTTTCCAGCTGAGATATGCATCTTCAGTGATAATCTTCATGATTCTGCTGTTACAAGTGTGCAGAATCACCGAAATCGCTGTTTTCGTGCTTGTGAATGCGAAAAACACGTTTTCTGTTGTTTTCAGCACTCCACAGTGCGTTTGATATGCGGAAACTACGATATCTTCGGTATCGTTGTTGTTTCCAGCTGAGATATGCATCTTCAGTGATAATCTTCATGATTCTGCTGTTACAAGTGTGCAGAATCACCGAAATCGCTGTTTTCGTGCTTTTGAATGCGAAAAACACGTTTTCTGGTGTTTTCAACACTCCACAGTGCGTTTGATATGCGGAAACTGCGATATCTTCGGTATCGTTGTTGTTTCCAGCTGAGATATGCACTTTCAGTGATAATCTTCACGATTCTGCTGTTAGAAGTGTGCAGAATCACCGAAATCGCTGTTTTCGTGCTTTTGAATGCGAAAAACACGTTTTCTGGTGTTTTCAGCACTCCACAGTGCGTTTGATATGCGGAAACTACGATATCTTCGGTATCGTTGTTGTTTCCAGCTGAGACATGCATTTTCAGTGATGATCTTCACGATTCTGTTGTTACAAGTGTGCAGAATCACCGAAATCGCTGTTTTCGTGCTTTTGAATGCGAAAAACACGTTTTCTGGTGTTTTCAGCACTCCACAGTGCGTTTGATATGCGGAAACTACGATATCTTCGGTATCGTTGTTGTTTCCAGCTGAGATATGCACTTTCAGTGATAATCTTCACGATTCTGCTGTTACAAGTGTGCAGAATCACCGAAATCGCTGTTTTCGTGCTTTTGAATGCGAAAAACACGTTTTCTGGTGTTTTCAGCACTCCACAGTGCGTTTGATATGCGGAAACTACGATATCTTCGGTATCGTTGTTGTTTCCAGCTGAGATATGCATCTTCAGTGATAATCTTCATGATTCTGCTGTTACAAGTGTGCAGAATCACCGAAATCGCTGTTTTCGTGCTTTTGAATGCGAAAAACACGTTTTCTGGTGTTTTCAGCACTCCACAGTGCGTTTGATATGCGGAAACTGCGATATCTTCGGTATCGTTGTTGTTTCCAGCTGAGATATGCACTTTCAGTGATAATCTTCACGATTCTGCTGTTACAAGTGTGCAGAATCACCGAAATCGCTGTTTTCGTGCTATTGAATGCGAAAAACACGTTTTCTGGTGTTTTCAGCACTCCACAGTGCGTTTGATATGCGGAAACTGCCATATCTTCGGTATCGTTGTTGTTTCCAGCTGAGAAATGCACTTTCAGTGATAATCTTCACGATTCTGCTGTTACAAGTGTGCAGAATCACCGAAATCGCTGTTTTCGTGCTTTTGAATGCGAAAAACACGTTTTCTGGTGTTTTCAGCACTCCACAGTGCGTTTGATATGCGGAAACTATGATATCTTCGGTATCGTTGTTGTTTCCAGCTGAGATATGCACTTTCAGTGATAATCTTCACGATTCTGCTGTTACAAGTGTGCAGAATCACCGAAATCGCTGTTTTCGTGCTTTTGAATGCGAAAAACACGTTTTCTGGTGTTTTCAGCACTCCACAGTGCGTTTGATATGCGGAAACTACGATATCTTCGGTATCGTTGTTGTTTCCAGCTGAGATATGCATCTTCAGTGATAATCTTCATGATTCTGCTGTTACAAGTGTGCAGAATCACCGAAATCGCTGTTTTCGTGCTTTTGTATGCGAAAAACACGTTTTCTGGTGTTTTCAGCACTCCACAGTGCGTTTGATATGCGGAAACTACGATATCTTCGGTATCGTTGTTGTTTCCAGCTGAGACATGCATTTTCAGTGATAATCTTCATGATTCTGCTGTTACAAGTGTGCAGAATCACCGAAATCGCTGTTTTCGTGCTTTTGAATGCGAAAAACACGTTTTCTGGTGTTTTCAGCACTCCACAGTGCGTTTGATATGCGGAAACTGCGATATCTTCGGTATCGTTGTTGTTTCCAGCTGAGATATGCACTTTCAGTGATAATCTTCACGGTTCTGCTGTTACAAGTGTGCAGAATCACCGAAATCGCTGTTTTCGTGCTTTTGAATGCGAAAAACACGTTTTCTGGTGTTTTCAACACTCCACAGTGCGTTTGATATGCGGCAACTGCGATATCTTCGGTATCGTTGTTGTTTCCAGCTGAGATATGCACTTTCAGTGATAATCTTCACGATTCTGCTGTTAGAAGTGTGCAGAATCACCGAAAACGCTGTTTTCGTGCTTTTGAATGCGAAAAACACGTTTTCTGGTGTTTTCAGCACTCCACAGTGCGTTTGATATGCGGAAACTACGATATCTTCGGTATCGTTGTTGTTTCCAGATGAGATATGCACTTTCAGTGATAATCTTCACGATTCTGCTGTTACAAGTGTGCAGAATCACCGAAATCGCTGTTTTCGTGCTTTTGAATGCGAAAAACACGTTTTCTGGTGTTTTCAGCACTCCACAGTGCGTTTGATATGCGGAAACTACGATATCTTCGGTATCGTTGTTGTTTCCAGCTGAGATATGCACTTTCAGTGATAATCTTCACGATTCTGCTGTTACAAGTGTGCAGAATCACCGAAATCGCTGTTTTCGTGCTTTTGAATGCGAAAAACACGTTTTCTGGTGTTTTCAACACTCCACAGTGCGTTTGATATGCGGAAACTGCGATATCTTCGGTATCGTTGTTGTTTCCAGCTGAGATATGCACTTTCAGTGATAATCTTCACGATTCTGCTGTTAGAAGTGTGCAGAATCACCGAAAACGCTGTTTTCGTGCTTTTGAATGCGAAAAACACGTTTTCTGGTGTTTTCAGCACTCCACAGTGCGTTTGATATGCGGAAACTACGATATCTTCGGTATCGTTGTTGTTTCCAGCTGAGATATGCATCTTCAGTGATAATCTTCATGATTCTGCTGTTACAAGTGTGCAGAATCACCGAAATCGCTGTTTTCGTGCTTTTGAATGCGAAAAACACGTTTTCTGGTGTTTTCAGCACTCCACAGTGCGTTTGATATGCGGAAACTACGATATCTTCGGTATCGTTGTTGTTTCCAGCTGAGACATGCATTTTCAGTGATGATCTTCATGATTCTGCTGTTACAAGTGTGCAGAATCACCGAAATCGCTGTTTTCGTGCTATTGAATGCGAAAAACACGTTTTCTGGTGTTTTCAGCACTCCACAGTGCGTTTGATATGCGGAAACTGCCATATCTTCGGTATCGTTGTTGTTTCCAGCTGAGAAATGCACTTTCAGTGATAATCTTCACGATTCTGCTGTTACAAGTGTGCAGAATCACCGAAATCGCTGTTTTCGTGCTTCTGAATGCGAAAAACACGTTTTCTGGTGTTTTCAGCACTCCACAGTGCGTTTGATATGCGGAAACTACGATATCTTCGGTATCGTTGTTGTTTCCAGCTGAGATATGCACTATCAGTGATAATCTTCACGATTCTGCTGTTACAAGTGTGCAGAATCACCGAAATCGCTGTTTTCGTGCTTTTGAATGCGAAAAACACGTTTTCTGGTGTTTTCAGCACTCCACAGTGCGTTTGATATGCGGAAACTACGATATCTTCGGTATCGTTGTTGTTTCCAGCTGAGATATGCATCTTCAGTGATAATCTTCATGATTCTGCTGTTACAAGTGTGCAGAATCACCGAAATCGCTGTTTTCGTGCTTTTGAATGCGAAAAACACGTTTTCTGGTGTTTTCAGCACTCCACAGTGCGTTTGATATGCGGAAACTACGATATCGTCGGTATCGTTGATGTTTCCAGCTGAGATATGCATCTTCAGTGATAATCTTCATGATTCTGCTGTTACAAGTGTGCAGAATCACCGAAATCGCTGTTTTCGTGCTTTTGTATGCGAAAAACACGTTTTCTGGTGTTTTCAGCACTCCACAGTGCGTTTGATATGCGGAAACTACGATATCTTCGGTATCGTTGTTGTTTCCAGCTGAGACATGCATTTTCAGTGATAATCTTCATGATTCTGCTGTTACAAGTGTGCAGAATCACCGAAATCGCTGTTTTCGTGCTTTTGAATGCGAAAAACACGTTTTCTGGTGTTTTCAACACTCCACAGTGCGTTTGATATGCGGAAACTGCGATATCTTCGGTATCGTTATTGTTTCCAGCTGAGATATGCACTTTCAGTGATAATCTTCACGATTCTGCTGTTACAAGTGTGCAGAATCACCGAAATCGCTGTTTTCGTGCTTTTGATTGCGAAAAACACGTTTTCTGGTGTTTTCAGCACTCCACAGTGCGTTTGATATGCGGAAACTACGATATCTTCGGTATCGTTGTTGTTTCCAGCTGAGATATGCATCTTCAGTGATAATCTTCATGATTCTGCTGTTACAAGTGTGCAGAATCACCGAAATCGCTGTTTTCGTGCTTTTGAATGCGAAAAACACGTTTTCTGGTGTTTTCAGCACTCCACAGTGCGTTTGATATGCGGAAACTACGATATCTTCGGTATCGTTTTTGTTTCCAGCTGAGATATGCATCTTCAGTGATAATCTTCATGATTCTGCTGTTACAAGTGTGCAGAATCACCGAAATCGCTGTTTTCGTGCTTGTGAATGCGAAAAACACGTTTTCTGTTGTTTTCAGCACTCCACAGTGCGTTTGATATGCGGAAACTACGATATCTTCGGTATCGTTGTTGTTTCCAGCTGAGATATGCATCTTCAGTGATAATCTTCATGATTCTGCTGTTACAAGTGTGCAGAATCACCGAAATCGCTGTTTTCGTGCTTTTGAATGCGAAAAACACGTTTTCTGGTGTTTTCAACACTCCACAGTGCGTTTGATATGCGGAAACTGCGATATCTTCGGTATCGTTGTTGTTTCCAGCTGAGATATGCACTTTCAGTGATAATCTTCACGATTCTGCTGTTAGAAGTGTGCAGAATCACCGAAATCGCTGTTTTCGTGCTTTTGAATGCGAAAAACACGTTTTCTGGTGTTTTCAGCACTCCACAGTGCGTTTGATATGCGGAAACTACGATATCTTCGGTATCGTTGTTGTTTCCAGCTGAGACATGCATTTTCAGTGATGATCTTCACGATTCTGCTGTTACAAGTGTGCAGAATCACCGAAATCGCTGTTTTCGTGCTTTTGAATGCGAAAAACACGTTTTCTGGTGTTTTCAGCACTCCACAGTGCGTTTGATATGCGGAAACTACGATATCTTCGGTATCGTTGTTGTTTCCAGCTGAGATATGCACTTTCAGTGATAATCTTCACGATTCTGCTGTTAGAAGTGTGCAGAATCACCGAAAACGCTGTTTTCGTGCTTTTGAATGCGAAAAACACGTTTTCTGGTGTTTTCAGCACTCCACAGTGCGTTTGATATGCGGAAACTACGATATCTTCGGTATCGTTGTTGTTTCCAGCTGAGATATGCATCTTCAGTGATAATCTTCATGATTCTGCTGTTACAAGTGTGCAGAATCACCGAAATCGCTGTTTTCGTGCTTTTGAATGCGAAAAACACGTTTTCTGGTGTTTTCAGCACTCCACAGTGCGTTTGATATGCGGAAACTACGATATCTTCGGTATCGTTGTTGTTTCCAGCTGAGACATGCATTTTCAGTGATGATCTTCATGATTCTGCTGTTACAAGTGTGCAGAATCACCGAAATCGCTGTTTTCGTGCTATTGAATGCGAAAAACACGTTTTCTGGTGTTTTCAGCACTCCACAGTGCGTTTGATATGCGGAAACTGCCATATCTTCGGTATCGTTGTTGTTTCCAGCTGAGAAATGCACTTTCAGTGATAATCTTCACGATTCTGCTGTTACAAGTGTGCAGAATCACCGAAATCGCTGTTTTCGTGCTTCTGAATGCGAAAAACACGTTTTCTGGTGTTTTCAGCACTCCACAGTGCGTTTGATATGCGGAAACTACGATATCTTCGGTATCGTTGTTGTTTCCAGCTGAGATATGCACTATCAGTGATAATCTTCACGATTCTGCTGTTACAAGTGTGCAGAATCACCGAAATCGCTGTTTTCGTGCTTTTGAATGCGAAAAACACGTTTTCTGGTGTTTTCAGCACTCCACAGTGCGTTTGATATGCGGAAACTACGATATCTTCGGTATCGTTGTTGTTTCCAGCTGAGATATGCATCTTCAGTGATAATCTTCATGATTCTGCTGTTACAAGTGTGCAGAATCACCGAAATCGCTGTTTTCGTGCTTTTGAATGCGAAAAACACGTTTTCTGGTGTTTTCAGCACTCCACAGTGCGTTTGATATGCGGAAACTACGATATCGTCGGTATCGTTGATGTTTCCAGCTGAGATATGCATCTTCAGTGATAATCTTCATGATTCTGCTGTTACAAGTGTGCAGAATCACCGAAATCGCTGTTTTCGTGCTTTTGTATGCGAAAAACACGTTTTCTGGTGTTTTCAGCACTCCACAGTGCGTTTGATATGCGGAAACTACGATATCTTCGGTATCGTTGTTGTTTCCAGCTGAGACATGCATTTTCAGTGATAATCTTCATGATTCTGCTGTTACAAGTGTGCAGAATCACCGAAATCGCTGTTTTCGTGCTTTTGAATGCGAAAAACACGTTTTCTGGTGTTTTCAACACTCCACAGTGCGTTTGATATGCGGAAACTGCGATATCTTCGGTATCGTTATTGTTTCCAGCTGAGATATGCACTTTCAGTGATAATCTTCACGATTCTGCTGTTACAAGTGTGCAGAATCACCGAAATCGCTGTTTTCGTGCTTTTGATTGCGAAAAACACGTTTTCTGGTGTTTTCAGCACTCCACAGTGCGTTTGATATGCGGAAACTACGATATCTTCGGTATCGTTGTTGTTTCCAGCTGAGATATGCATCTTCAGTGATAATCTTCATGATTCTGCTGTTACAAGTGTGCAGAATCACCGAAATCGCTGTTTTCGTGCTTTTGAATGCGAAAAACACGTTTTCTGGTGTTTTCAGCACTCCACAGTGCGTTTGATATGCGGAAACTACGATATCTTCGGTATCGTTTTTGTTTCCAGCTGAGATATGCATCTTCAGTGATAATCTTCATGATTCTGCTGTTACAAGTGTGCAGAATCACCGAAATCGCTGTTTTCGTGCTTGTGAATGCGAAAAACACGTTTTCTGTTGTTTTCAGCACTCCACAGTGCGTTTGATATGCGGAAACTACGATATCTTCGGTATCGTTGTTGTTTCCAGCTGAGATATGCATCTTCAGTGATAATCTTCATGATTCTGCTGTTACAAGTGTGCAGAATCACCGAAATCGCTGTTTTCGTGCTTTTGAATGCGAAAAACACGTTTTCTGGTGTTTTCAACACTCCACAGTGCGTTTGATATGCGGAAACTGCGATATCTTCGGTATCGTTGTTGTTTCCAGCTGAGATATGCACTTTCAGTGATAATCTTCACGATTCTGCTGTTAGAAGTGTGCAGAATCACCGAAATCGCTGTTTTCGTGCTTTTGAATGCGAAAAACACGTTTTCTGGTGTTTTCAGCACTCCACAGTGCGTTTGATATGCGGAAACTACGATATCTTCGGTATCGTTGTTGTTTCCAGCTGAGACATGCATTTTCAGTGATGATCTTCACGATTCTGCTGTTACAAGTGTGCAGAATCACCGAAATCGCTGTTTTCGTGCTTTTGAATGCGAAAAACACGTTTTCTGGTGTTTTCAGCACTCCACAGTGCGTTTGATATGCGGAAACTACGATATCTTCGGTATCGTTGTTGTTTCCAGCTGAGATATGCACTTTCAGTGATAATCTTCACGATTCTGCTGTTACAAGTGTGCAGAATCACCGAAATCGCTGTTTTCGTGCTTTTGAATGCGAAAAACACGTTTTCTGGTGTTTTCAGCACTCCACAGTGCGTTTGATATGCGGAAACTACGATATCTTCGGTATCGTTGTTGTTTCCAGCTGAGATATGCATCTTCAGTGATAATCTTCATGATTCTGCTGTTACAAGTGTGCAGAATCACCGAAATCGCTGTTTTCGTGCTTTTGAATGCGAAAAACACGTTTTCTGGTGTTTTCAGCACTCCACAGTGCGTTTGATATGCGGAAACTGCGATATCTTCGGTATCGTTGTTGTTTCCAGCTGAGATATGCACTTTCAGTGATAATCTTCACGATTCTGCTGTTACAAGTGTGCAGAATCACCGAAATCGCTGTTTTCGTGCTTTTGAATGCGAAAAACACGTTTTCTGGTGTTTTCAACACTCCACAGTGCGTTTGATATGCGGAAACTGCGATATCTTCGGTATCGTTGTTGTTTCCAGCTGAGATATGCACTTTCAGTGATAATCTTCACGATTCTGCTGTTAGAAGTGTGCAGAATCACCGAAAACCCTGTTTTCGTGCTTTTGAATGCGAAAAACACGTTTTCTGGTGTTTTCAGCACTCCACAGTGCGTTTGATATGCGGAAACTACGATATCTTCGGTATCGTTGTTGTTTCCAGCTGAGATATGCATCTTCAGTGATAATCTTCATGATTCTGCTGTTACAAGTGTGCAGAATCACCGAAATCGCTGTTTTCGTGCTTTTGAATGCGAAAAACACGTTTTCTGGTGTTTTCAGCACTCCACAGTGCGTTTGATATGCGGAAACTACGATATCTTCGGTATCGTTGTTGTTTCCAGCTGAGACATGCATTTTCAGTGATGATCTTCACGATTCTGCTGTTACAAGTGTGCAGAATCACCGAAATCGCTGTTTTCGTGCTTTTGAATGCGAAAAACACGTTTTCTGGTGTTTTCAGCACTCCACAGTGCGTTTGATATGCGGAAACTACGATATCTTCGGTATCGTTGTTGTTTCCAGCTGAGATATGCACTTTCAGTGATAATCTTCACGATTCTGCTGTTACAAGTGTGCAGAATCACCGAAATCGCTGTTTTCGTGCTTTTGAATGCGAAAAACACGTTTTCTGGTGTTTTCAGCACTCCACAGTGCGTTTGATATGCGGAAACTACGATATCTTCGGTATCGTTGTTGTTTCCAGCTGAGATATGCATCTTCAGTGATAATCTTCATGATTCTGCTGTTACAAGTGTGCAGAATCACCGAAATCGCTGTTTTCGTGCTTTTGAATGCGAAAAACACGTTTTCTGGTGTTTTCAGCACTCCACAGTGCGTTTGATATGCGGAAACTGCCATATCTTCGGTATCGTTGTTGTTTCCAGCTGAGATATGCACTTTCAGTGATAATCTTCACGATTCTGCTGTTACAAGTGTGCAGAATCACCGAAATCGCTGTTTTCGTGCTTTTGAATGCGAAAAACACGTTTTCTGGTGTTTTCAGCACTCCACAGTGCGTTTGATATGCGGAAACTACGATATCTTCGGTATCGTTGTTGTTTCCAGCTGAGATATGCACTTTCAGTGATAATCTTCACGATTCTGCTGTTACAAGTGTGCAGAATCACCGAAATCGCTGTTTTCGTGCTTTTGAATGCGAAAAACACGTTTTCTGGTGTTTTCAGCACTCCACAGTGCGTTTGATATGCGGAAACTGCGATATCTTCGGTATCGTTGTTGTTTCCAGCTGAGATATGCACTTTCAGTGATAATCTTCACGATTCTGCTGTTACAAGTGTGCAGAATCGCCGAAATCGCTGTTTTCGTGCTTTTGAATGCGAAAAACACGTTTTCTGGTGTTTTCAGCACTCCACAGTGCGTTTGATATGCGGAAACTACGATATCTTCGGTATCGTTGTTGTTTCCAGCTGAGATATGGACTTTCAGTGATAATCTTCACGATTCTGCTGTTACAAGTGTGCAGAATCACCGAAATCGCTGTTTTCGTGCTTTTGAATGCGAAAAACACGTTTTCTGGTGTTTTCAGCACTCCACAGTGCGTTTGATATGCGGAAACTACGATATCTTCGGTATCGTTGTTGTTTCCAGCTGAGATATGCACTTTCAGTGATAATCTTCACGATTCTGCTGTTACAAGTGTGCAGAATCACCGAAATCGCTGTTTTCGTGCTTTTGAATGCGAAAAACACGTTTTCTGGTGTTTTCAGCACTCCACAGTGCGTTTGATATGCGGAAACTACGATATCTTCGGTATCGTTGTTGTTTCCAGCTGAGATATGCACTTTCAGTGATAATCTTCACGATTCTGCTGTTACAAGTGTGCAGAATCACCGAAATCGCTGTTTTCGTGCTTTTGAATGCGAAAAACACGTTTTCTGGTGTTTTCAACACTCCACAGTGCGTTTGATATGCGGAAACTGCGATATCTTCGGTATCGTTGTTGTTTCCAGCTGAGATATGCACTTTCAGTGATAATCTTCACGATTCTGCTGTTAGAAGTGTGCAGAATCACCGAAAACGCTGTTTTCGTGCTTTTGAATGCGAAAAACACGTTTTCTGGTGTTTTCAGCACTCCACAGTGCGTTTGATATGCGGAAACTACGATATCTTCGGTATCGTTGTTGTTTCCAGCTGAGATATGCATCTTCAGTGATAATCTTCACGATTCTGCTGTTACAAGTGTGCAGAATCACCGAAATCGCTGTTTTCGTGCTTTTGAATGCGAAAAACACGTTTTCTGGTGTTTTCAACACTCCACAGTGCGTTTGATATGCGGAAACTGCGATATCTTCGGTATCGTTGTTGTTTCCAGCTGAGATATGCACTTTCAGTGATAATCTTCACGATTCTGCTGTTAGAAGTGTGCAGAATCACCGAAGACGCTGTTTTCGTGCTTTTGAATGTGAAAAACACGTTTTCTGGTGTTTTCAGCACTCCACAGTGCGTTTGATATGCGGAAACTACGATATCTTCGGTATCGTTGTTGCTTCCAGCTGAGATATGCATCTTCAGTGATAATCTTCACGATTCTGCTGTTACAAGTGTGCAGAATCACCGAAATCGCTGTTTTCGTGCTTTTGAATGCGAAAAACACGTTTTCTGGTGTTTTCAGCACTCCACAGTGCGTTTGATATGCGGAAACTACGATATCTTCGGTATCGTTGTTGTTTCCAGCTGAGATATGCATCTTCAGTGATAATCTTCATGATTCTGCTGTTACAAGTGTGCAGAATCACCGAAATCGCTGTTTTCGTGCTATTGAATGCGAAAAACACGTTTTCTGGTGTTTTCAGCACTCCACAGTGCGTTTGATATGCGGAAACTGCCATATCTTCGGTATCGTTGTTGTTTCCAGCTGAGAAATGCACTTTCAGTGATAATCTTCACGATTCTGCTGTTACAAGTGTGCAGAATCACCGAAATCGCTGTTTTCGTGCTTTTGAATGCGAAAAACACGTTTTCTGGTGTTTTCAGCACTCCACAGTGCGTTTGATATGCGGAAACTATGATATCTTCGGTATCGTTGTTGTTTCCAGCTGAGATATGCACTTTCAGTGATAATCTTCACGATTCTGCTGTTAGAAGTGTGCAGAATCACCGAAAACCCTGTTTTCGTGCTTTTGAATGCGAAAAACACGTTTTCTGGTGTTTTCAGCACTCCACAGTGCGTTTGATATGCGGAAACTACGATATCTTCGGTATCGTTGTTGTTTCCAGCTGAGATATGCATCTTCAGTGATAATCTTCATGATTCTGCTGTTACAAGTGTGCAGAATCACCGAAATCGCTGTTTTCGTGCTTTTGAATGCGAAAAACACGTTTTCTGGTGTTTTCAGCACTCCACAGTGCGTTTGATATGCGGAAACTACGATATCTTCGGTATCGTTGTTGTTTCCAGCTGAGACATGCATTTTCAGTGATGATCTTCACGATTCTGCTGTTACAAGTGTGCAGAATCACCGAAATCGCTGTTTTCGTGCTTTTGAATGCGAAAAACACGTTTTCTGGTGTTTTCAGCACTCCACAGTGCGTTTGATATGCGGAAACTGCGATATCTTCGGTATCGTTGTTGTTTCCAGCTGAGATATGCACTTTCAGTGATAATCTTCACGGTTCTGCTGTTACAAGTGTGCAGAATCACCGAAATCGCTGTTTTCGTGCTTTTGAATGCGAAAAACACGTTTTCTGGTGTTTTCAACACTCCACAGTGCGTTTGATATGCGGCAACTGCGATATCTTCGGTATCGTTGTTGTTTCCAGCTGAGATATGCACTTTCAGTGATAATCTTCACGATTCTGCTGTTAGAAGTGTGCAGAATCACCGAAAACGCTGTTTTCGTGCTTTTGAATGCGAAAAACACGTTTTCTGGTGTTTTCAGCACTCCACAGTGCGTTTGATATGCGGAAACTACGATATCTTCGGTATCGTTGTTGTTTCCAGATGAGATATGCACTTTCAGTGATAATCTTCACGATTCTGCTGTTACAAGTGTGCAGAATCACCGAAATCGCTGTTTTCGTGCTTTTGAATGCGAAAAACACGTTTTCTGGTGTTTTCAGCACTCCACAGTGCGTTTGATATGCGGAAACTACGATATCTTCGGTATCGTTGTTGTTTCCAGCTGAGATATGCACTTTCAGTGATAATCTTCACGATTCTGCTGTTACAAGTGTGCAGAATCACCGAAATCGCTGTTTTCGTGCTTTTGAATGCGAAAAACACGTTTTCTGGTGTTTTCAACACTCCACAGTGCGTTTGATATGCGGAAACTGCGATATCTTCGGTATCGTTGTTGTTTCCAGCTGAGATATGCACTTTCAGTGATAATCTTCACGATTCTGCTGTTAGAAGTGTGCAGAATCACCGAAAACGCTGTTTTCGTGCTTTTGAATGCGAAAAACACGTTTTCTGGTGTTTTCAGCACTCCACAGTGCGTTTGATATGCGGAAACTACGATATCTTCGGTATCGTTGTTGTTTCCAGCTGAGATATGCATCTTCAGTGATAATCTTCATGATTCTGCTGTTACAAGTGTGCAGAATCACCGAAATCGCTGTTTTCGTGCTTTTGAATGCGAAAAACACGTTTTCTGGTGTTTTCAGCACTCCACAGTGCGTTTGATATGCGGAAACTACGATATCTTCGGTATCGTTGTTGTTTCCAGCTGAGACATGCATTTTCAGTGATGATCTTCATGATTCTGCTGTTACAAGTGTGCAGAATCACCGAAATCGCTGTTTTCGTGCTATTGAATGCGAAAAACACGTTTTCTGGTGTTTTCAGCACTCCACAGTGCGTTTGATATGCGGAAACTGCCATATCTTCGGTATCGTTGTTGTTTCCAGCTGAGAAATGCACTTTCAGTGATAATCTTCACGATTCTGCTGTTACAAGTGTGCAGAATCACCGAAATCGCTGTTTTCGTGCTTCTGAATGCGAAAAACACGTTTTCTGGTGTTTTCAGCACTCCACAGTGCGTTTGATATGCGGAAACTACGATATCTTCGGTATCGTTGTTGTTTCCAGCTGAGATATGCACTATCAGTGATAATCTTCACGATTCTGCTGTTACAAGTGTGCAGAATCACCGAAATCGCTGTTTTCGTGCTTTTGAATGCGAAAAACACGTTTTCTGGTGTTTTCAGCACTCCACAGTGCGTTTGATATGCGGAAACTACGATATCTTCGGTATCGTTGTTGTTTCCAGCTGAGATATGCATCTTCAGTGATAATCTTCATGATTCTGCTGTTACAAGTGTGCAGAATCACCGAAATCGCTGTTTTCGTGCTTTTGAATGCGAAAAACACGTTTTCTGGTGTTTTCAGCACTCCACAGTGCGTTTGATATGCGGAAACTACGATATCTTCGGTATCGTTGATGTTTCCAGCTGAGATATGCATCTTCAGTGATAATCTTCATGATTCTGCTGTTACAAGTGTGCAGAATCACCGAAATCGCTGTTTTCGTGCTTTTGTATGCGAAAAACACGTTTTCTGGTGTTTTCAGCACTCCACAGTGCGTTTGATATGCGGAAACTACGATATCTTCGGTATCGTTGTTGTTTCCAGCTGAGACATGCATTTTCAGTGATAATCTTCATGATTCTGCTGTTACAAGTGTGCAGAATCACCGAAATCGCTGTTTTCGTGCTTTTGAATGCGAAAAACACGTTTTCTGGTGTTTTCAACACTCCACAGTGCGTTTGATATGCGGAAACTGCGATATCTTCGGTATCGTTATTGTTTCCAGCTGAGATATGCACTTTCAGTGATAATCTTCACGATTCTGCTGTTACAAGTGTGCAGAATCACCGAAATCGCTGTTTTCGTGCTTTTGATTGCGAAAAACACGTTTTCTGGTGTTTTCAGCACTCCACAGTGCGTTTGATATGCGGAAACTACGATATCTTCGGTATCGTTGTTGTTTCCAGCTGAGATATGCATCTTCAGTGATAATCTTCATGATTCTGCTGTTACAAGTGTGCAGAATCACCGAAATCGCTGTTTTCGTGCTTTTGAATGCGAAAAACACGTTTTCTGGTGTTTTCAGCACTCCACAGTGCGTTTGATATGCGGAAACTACGATATCTTCGGTATCGTTTTTGTTTCCAGCTGAGATATGCATCTTCAGTGATAATCTTCATGATTCTGCTGTTACAAGTGTGCAGAATCACCGAAATCGCTGTTTTCGTGCTTGTGAATGCGAAAAACACGTTTTCTGTTGTTTTCAGCACTCCACAGTGCGTTTGATATGCGGAAACTACGATATCTTCGGTATCGTTGTTGTTTCCAGCTGAGATATGCATCTTCAGTGATAATCTTCATGATTCTGCTGTTACAAGTGTGCAGAATCACCGAAATCGCTGTTTTCGTGCTTTTGAATGCGAAAAACACGTTTTCTGGTGTTTTCAACACTCCACAGTGCGTTTGATATGCGGAAACTGCGATATCTTCGGTATCGTTGTTGTTTCCAGCTGAGATATGCACTTTCAGTGATAATCTTCACGATTCTGCTGTTAGAAGTGTGCAGAATCACCGAAATCGCTGTTTTCGTGCTTTTGAATGCGAAAAACACGTTTTCTGGTGTTTTCAGCACTCCACAGTGCGTTTGATATGCGGAAACTACGATATCTTCGGTATCGTTGTTGTTTCCAGCTGAGACATGCATTTTCAGTGATGATCTTCACGATTCTGCTGTTACAAGTGTGCAGAATCACCGAAATCGCTGTTTTCGTGCTTTTGAATGCGAAAAACACGTTTTCTGGTGTTTTCAGCACTCCACAGTGCGTTTGATATGCGGAAACTACGATATCTTCGGTATCGTTGTTGTTTCCAGCTGAGATATGCACTTTCAGTGATAATCTTCACGATTCTGCTGTTACAAGTGTGCAGAATCACCGAAATCGCTGTTTTCGTGCTTTTGAATGCGAAAAACACGTTTTCTGGTGTTTTCAGCACTCCACAGTGCGTTTGATATGCGGAAACTACGATATCTTCGGTATCGTTGTTGTTTCCAGCTGAGATATGCATCTTCAGTGATAATCTTCATGATTCTGCTGTTACAAGTGTGCAGAATCACCGAAATCGCTGTTTTCGTGCTTTTGAATGCGAAAAACACGTTTTCTGGTGTTTTCAGCACTCCACAGTGCGTTTGATATGCGGAAACTGCGATATCTTCGGTATCGTTGTTGTTTCCAGCTGAGATATGCACTTTCAGTGATAATCTTCACGATTCTGCTGTTACAAGTGTGCAGAATCACCGAAATCGCTGTTTTCGTGCTTTTGAATGCGAAAAACACGTTTTCTGGTGTTTTCAACACTCCACAGTGCGTTTGATATGCGGAAACTGCGATATCTTCGGTATCGTTGTTGTTTCCAGCTGAGATATGCACTTTCAGTGATAATCTTCACGATTCTGCTGTTAGAAGTGTGCAGAATCACCGAAAACCCTGTTTTCGTGCTTTTGAATGCGAAAAACACGTTTTCTGGTGTTTTCAGCACTCCACAGTGCGTTTGATATGCGGAAACTACGATATCTTCGGTATCGTTGTTGTTTCCAGCTGAGATATGCATCTTCAGTGATAATCTTCATGATTCTGCTGTTACAAGTGTGCAGAATCACCGAAATCGCTGTTTTCGTGCTTTTGTATGCGAAAAACACGTTTTCTGGTGTTTTCAGCACTCCACAGTGCGTTTGATATGCGGAAACTACGATATCTTCGGTATCGTTGTTGTTTCCAGCTGAGACATGCATTTTCAGTGATAATCTTCATGATTCTGCTGTTACAAGTGTGCAGAATCACCGAAATCGCTGTTTTCGTGCTTTTGAATGCGAAAAACACGTTTTCTGGTGTTTTCAGCACTCCACAGTGCGTTTGATATGCGGAAACTGCGATATCTTCGGTATCGTTGTTGTTTCCAGCTGAGATATGCACTTTCAGTGATAATCTTCACGGTTCTGCTGTTACAAGTGTGCAGAATCACCGAAATCGCTGTTTTCGTGCTTTTGAATGCGAAAAACACGTTTTCTGGTGTTTTCAACACTCCACAGTGCGTTTGATATGCGGCAACTGCGATATCTTCGGTATCGTTGTTGTTTCCAGCTGAGATATGCACTTTCAGTGATAATCTTCACGATTCTGCTGTTAGAAGTGTGCAGAATCACCGAAAACGCTGTTTTCGTGCTTTTGAATGCGAAAAACACGTTTTCTGGTGTTTTCAGCACTCCACAGTGCGTTTGATATGCGGAAACTACGATATCTTCGGTATCGTTGTTGTTTCCAGATGAGATATGCACTTTCAGTGATAATCTTCACGATTCTGCTGTTACAAGTGTGCAGAATCACCGAAATCGCTGTTTTCGTGCTTTTGAATGCGAAAAACACGTTTTCTGGTGTTTTCAGCACTCCACAGTGCGTTTGATATGCGGAAACTACGATATCTTCGGTATCGTTGTTGTTTCCAGCTGAGATATGCACTTTCAGTGATAATCTTCACGATTCTGCTGTTACAAGTGTGCAGAATCACCGAAATCGCTGTTTTCGTGCTTTTGAATGCGAAAAACACGTTTTCTGGTGTTTTCAACACTCCACAGTGCGTTTGATATGCGGAAACTGCGATATCTTCGGTATCGTTGTTGTTTCCAGCTGAGATATGCACTTTCAGTGATAATCTTCACGATTCTGCTGTTAGAAGTGTGCAGAATCACCGAAAACGCTGTTTTCGTGCTTTTGAATGCGAAAAACACGTTTTCTGGTGTTTTCAGCACTCCACAGTGCGTTTGATATGCGGAAACTACGATATCTTCGGTATCGTTGTTGTTTCCAGCTGAGATATGCATCTTCAGTGATAATCTTCATGATTCTGCTGTTACAAGTGTGCAGAATCACCGAAATCGCTGTTTTCGTGCTTTTGAATGCGAAAAACACGTTTTCTGGTGTTTTCAGCACTCCACAGTGCGTTTGATATGCGGAAACTACGATATCTTCGGTATCGTTGTTGTTTCCAGCTGAGACATGCATTTTCAGTGATGATCTTCATGATTCTGCTGTTACAAGTGTGCAGAATCACCGAAATCGCTGTTTTCGTGCTATTGAATGCGAAAAACACGTTTTCTGGTGTTTTCAGCACTCCACAGTGCGTTTGATATGCGGAAACTGCCATATCTTCGGTATCGTTGTTGTTTCCAGCTGAGAAATGCACTTTCAGTGATAATCTTCACGATTCTGCTGTTACAAGTGTGCAGAATCACCGAAATCGCTGTTTTCGTGCTTCTGAATGCGAAAAACACGTTTTCTGGTGTTTTCAGCACTCCACAGTGCGTTTGATATGCGGAAACTACGATATCTTCGGTATCGTTGTTGTTTCCAGCTGAGATATGCACTATCAGTGATAATCTTCACGATTCTGCTGTTACAAGTGTGCAGAATCACCGAAATCGCTGTTTTCGTGCTTTTGAATGCGAAAAACACGTTTTCTGGTGTTTTCAGCACTCCACAGTGCGTTTGATATGCGGAAACTACGATATCTTCGGTATCGTTGTTGTTTCCAGCTGAGATATGCATCTTCAGTGATAATCTTCATGATTCTGCTGTTACAAGTGTGCAGAATCACCGAAATCGCTGTTTTCGTGCTTTTGAATGCGAAAAACACGTTTTCTGGTGTTTTCAGCACTCCACAGTGCGTTTGATATGCGGAAACTACGATATCTTCGGTATCGTTGATGTTTCCAGCTGAGATATGCATCTTCAGTGATAATCTTCATGATTCTGCTGTTACAAGTGTGCAGAATCACCGAAATCGCTGTTTTCGTGCTTTTGTATGCGAAAAACACGTTTTCTGGTGTTTTCAGCACTCCACAGTGCGTTTGATATGCGGAAACTACGATATCTTCGGTATCGTTGTTGTTTCCAGCTGAGACATGCATTTTCAGTGATAATCTTCATGATTCTGCTGTTACAAGTGTGCAGAATCACCGAAATCGCTGTTTTCGTGCTTTTGAATGCGAAAAACACGTTTTCTGGTGTTTTCAACACTCCACAGTGCGTTTGATATGCGGAAACTGCGATATCTTCGGTATCGTTATTGTTTCCAGCTGAGATATGCACTTTCAGTGATAATCTTCACGATTCTGCTGTTACAAGTGTGCAGAATCACCGAAATCGCTGTTTTCGTGCTTTTGATTGCGAAAAACACGTTTTCTGGTGTTTTCAGCACTCCACAGTGCGTTTGATATGCGGAAACTACGATATCTTCGGTATCGTTGTTGTTTCCAGCTGAGATATGCATCTTCAGTGATAATCTTCATGATTCTGCTGTTACAAGTGTGCAGAATCACCGAAATCGCTGTTTTCGTGCTTTTGAATGCGAAAAACACGTTTTCTGGTGTTTTCAGCACTCCACAGTGCGTTTGATATGCGGAAACTACGATATCTTCGGTATCGTTTTTGTTTCCAGCTGAGATATGCATCTTCAGTGATAATCTTCATGATTCTGCTGTTACAAGTGTGCAGAATCACCGAAATCGCTGTTTTCGTGCTTGTGAATGCGAAAAACACGTTTTCTGTTGTTTTCAGCACTCCACAGTGCGTTTGATATGCGGAAACTACGATATCTTCGGTATCGTTGTTGTTTCCAGCTGAGATATGCATCTTC
Organism: Anthophora plumipes; assembly: GCA_951804975.1. Classification (NCBI taxonomy): domain Eukaryota; kingdom Metazoa; phylum Arthropoda; class Insecta; order Hymenoptera; family Apidae; genus Anthophora; species Anthophora plumipes. Next base: position 179,652 of record CATORF010000403.1, read on the forward strand.
AGTGATAATCTTCATGATTCTGCTGTTACAAGTGTGCAGAATCACCGAAATCGCTGTTTTCGTGCTTTTGAATGCGAAAAACACGTTTTCTGGTGTTTTCAACACTCCACAGTGCGTTTGATATGCGGAAACTGCGATATCTTCGGTATCGTTGTTGTTTCCAGCTGAGATATGCACTTTCAGTGATAATCTTCACGATTCTGCTGTTAGAAGTGTGCAGAATCACCGAAATCGCTGTTTTCGTGCTTTTGAATGCGAAAAACACGTTTTCTGGTGTTTTCAGCACTCCACAGTGCGTTTGATATGCGGAAACTACGATATCTTCGGTATCGTTGTTGTTTCCAGCTGAGACATGCATTTTCAGTGATGATCTTCACGATTCTGTTGTTACAAGTGTGCAGAATCACCGAAATCGCTGTTTTCGTGCTTTTGAATGCGAAAAACACGTTTTCTGGTGTTTTCAGCACTCCACAGTGCGTTTGATATGCGGAAACTACGATATCTTCGGTATCGTTGTTGTTTCCAGCTGAGATATGCACTTTCAGTGATAATCTTCACGATTCTGCTGTTACAAGTGTGCAGAATCACCGAAATCGCTGTTTTCGTGCTTTTGAATGCGAAAAACACGTTTTCTGGTGTTTTCAGCACTCCACAGTGCGTTTGATATGCGGAAACTACGATATCTTCGGTATCGTTGTTGTTTCCAGCTGAGATATGCATCTTCAGTGATAATCTTCATGATTCTGCTGTTACAAGTGTGCAGAATCACCGAAATCGCTGTTTTCGTGCTTTTGAATGCGAAAAACACGTTTTCTGGTGTTTTCAGCACTCCACAGTGCGTTTGATATGCGGAAACTGCGATATCTTCGGTATCGTTGTTGTTTCCAGCTGAGATATGCACTTTCAGTGATAATCTTCACGATTCTGCTGTTACAAGTGTGCAGAATCACCGAAATCGCTGTTTTCGTGCTTTTGAATGCGAAAAACACGTTTTCTGGTGTTTTCAACACTCCACAGTGCGTTTGATATGCGGAAACTGCGATATCTTCGGTATCGTTGTTGTTTCCAGCTGAGATATGCACTTTCAGTGATAATCTTCACGATTCTGCTGTTAGAAGTGTGCAGAATCACCGAAAACCCTGTTTTCGTGCTTTTGAATGCGAAAAACACGTTTTCTGGTGTTTTCAGCACTCCACAGTGCGTTTGATATGCGGAAACTACGATATCTTCGGTATCGTTGTTGTTTCCAGCTGAGATATGCATCTTCAGTGATAATCTTCATGATTCTGCTGTTACAAGTGTGCAGAATCACCGAAATCGCTGTTTTCGTGCTTTTGAATGCGAAAAACACGTTTTCTGGTGTTTTCAGCACTCCACAGTGCGTTTGATATGCGGAAACTACGATATCTTCGGTATCGTTGTTGTTTCCAGCTGAGACATGCATTTTCAGTGATGATCTTCACGATTCTGCTGTTACAAGTGTGCAGAATCACCGAAATCGCTGTTTTCGTGCTTTTGAATGCGAAAAACACGTTTTCTGGTGTTTTCAGCACTCCACAGTGCGTTTGATATGCGGAAACTACGATATCTTCGGTATCGTTGTTGTTTCCAGCTGAGATATGCACTTTCAGTGATAATCTTCACGATTCTGCTGTTACAAGTGTGCAGAATCACCGAAATCGCTGTTTTCGTGCTTTTGAATGCGAAAAACACGTTTTCTGGTGTTTTCAGCACTCCACAGTGCGTTTGATATGCGGAAACTACGATATCTTCGGTATCGTTGTTGTTTCCAGCTGAGATATGCATCTTCAGTGATAATCTTCATGATTCTGCTGTTACAAGTGTGCAGAATCACCGAAATCGCTGTTTTCGTGCTTTTGAATGCGAAAAACACGTTTTCTGGTGTTTTCAGCACTCCACAGTGCGTTTGATATGCGGAAACTGCGATATCTTCGGTATCGTTGTTGTTTCCAGCTGAGATATGCACTTTCAGTGATAATCTTCACGATTCTGCTGTTACAAGTGTGCAGAATCACCGAAATCGCTGTTTTCGTGCTTTTGAATGCGAAAAACACGTTTTCTGCTGTTTTCAACACTCCACAGTGCGTTTGATATGCGGAAACTGCGATATCTTCGGTATCGTTGTTGTTTCCAGCTGAGATATGCACTTTCAGTGATAATCTTCACGATTCTGCTGTTAGAAGTGTGCAGAATCACCGAAAACGCTGTTTTCGTGCTTTTGAATGCGAAAAACACGTTTTCTGGTGTTTTCAGCACTCCACAGTGCGTTTGATATGCGGAAACTACGATATCTTCGGTATCGTTGTTGTTTCCAGCTGAGATATGCATCTTCAGTGATAATCTTCATGATTCTGCTGTTACAAATGTGCAGAATCACCGAAATCGCTGTTTTCGTGCTTTTGAATGCGAAAAACACTTTTTCTGGTGTTTTCAGCACTCCACAGTGCGTTTGATATGCGGCAACTACGATATCTTCGGTATCGTTGTTGTTTCCAGCTGAGACATGCATTTTCAGTGATGATCTTCATGATTCTGCTGTTACAAGTGTGCAGAATCACCGAAATCGCTGTTTTCGTGCTATTGAATGCGAAAAACACGTTTTCTGGTGTTTTCAGCACTCCACAGTGCGTTTGATATGCGGAAACTGCCATATCTTCGGTATCGTTGTTGTTTCCAGCTGAGAAATGCACTTTCAGTGATAATCTTCACGATTCTGCTGTTACAAGTGTGCAGAATCACCGAAATCGCTGTTTTCGTGCTTTTGAATGCGAAAAACACGTTTTCTGGTGTTTTCAGCACTCCACAGTGCGTTTGATATGCGGAAACTACGATATCTTCGGTATCGTTGTTGTTTCCAGATGAGATATGCACTTTCAGTGATAATCTTCACGATTCTGCTGTTACAAGTGTGCAGAATCACCGAAATCGCTGTTTTCGTGATTTTGAATGCGAAAAACACGTTTTCTGGTGTTTTCAGCACTCCACAGTGCGTTTGATATGCGGAAACTACGATATCTTCGGTATCGTTGTTGTTTCCAGCTGAGATATGCACCTTCAGTGATAATCTTCACGATTCTGCTGTTACAAGTGTGCAGAATCACCGAAATCGCTGTTTTCGTGCTTTTGAATGCGAAAAACACGTTTTCTGGTGTTTTCAACACTCCACAGTGCGTTTGATATGCGGAAACTGCGATATCTTCGGTATCGTTGTTGTTTCCAGCTGAGATATGCACTTTCAGTGATAATCTTCACGATTCTGCTGTTAGAAGTGTGCAGAATCACCGAAAACCCTGTTTTCGTGCTTTTGAATGCGAAAAACACGTTTTCTGGTGTTTTCAGCACTCCACAGTGCGTTTGATATGCGGAAACTACGATATCTTCGGTATCGTTGTTGTTTCCAGCTGAGATATGCATCTTCAGTGATAATCTTCATGATTCTGCTGTTACAAGTGTGCAGAATCACCGAAATCGCTGTTTTCGTGCTTTTGAATGCGAAAAACACGTTTTCTGGTGTTTTCAGCACTCCACAGTGCGTTTGATATGCGGAAACTACGATATCTTCGGTATCGTTGTTGTTTCCAGCTGAGACATGCATTTTCAGTGATGATCTTCACGATTCTGCTGTTACAAGTGTGCAGAATCACCGAAATCGCTGTTTTCGTGCTTTTGAATGCGAAAAACACGTTTTCTGGTGTTTTCAGCACTCCACAGTGCGTTTGATATGCGGAAACTACGATATCTTCGGTATCGTTGTTGTTTCCAGCTGAGATATGCACTTTCAGTGATAATCTTCACGATTCTGCTGTTACAAGTGTGCAGAATCACCGAAATCGCTGTTTTCGTGCTTTTGAATGCGAAAAACACGTTTTCTGGTGTTTTCAGCACTCCACAGTGCGTTTGATATGCGGAAACTACGATATCTTCGGTATCGTTGTTGTTTCCAGCTGAGATATGCATCTTCAGTGATAATCTTCATGATTCTGCTGTTACAAGTGTGCAGAATCACCGAAATCGCTGTTTTCGTGCTTTTGAATGCGAAAAACACGTTTTCTGGTGTTTTCAGCACTCCACAGTGCGTTTGATATGCGGAAACTGCGATATCTTCGGTATCGTTGTTGTTTCCAGCTGAGATATGCACTTTCAGTGATAATCTTCACGATTCTGCTGTTACAAGTGTGCAGAATCACCGAAATCGCTGTTTTCGTGCTTTTGAATGCGAAAAACACGTTTTCTGGTGTTTTCAGCACTCCACAGTGCGTTTGATATGCGGAAACTACGATATCTTCGGTATCGTTGTTGTTTCCAGCTGAGACATGCATTTTCAGTGATGATCTTCATGATTCTGCTGTTACAAGTGTGCAGAATCACCGAAATCGCTGTTTTCGTGCTATTGAATGCGAAAAACACGTTTTCTGGTGTTTTCAGCACTCCACAGTGCGTTTGATATGCGGAAACTGCCATATCTTCGGTATCGTTGTTGTTTCCAGCTGAGAAATGCACTTTCAGTGATAATCTTCACGATTCTGCTGTTACAAGTGTGCAGAATCACCGAAATCGCTGTTTTCGTGCTTCTGAATGCGAAAAACACGTTTTCTGGTGTTTTCAGCACTCCACAGTGCGTTTGATATGCGGAAACTACGATATCTTCGGTATCGTTGTTGTTTCCAGCTGAGATATGCACTATCAGTGATAATCTTCACGATTCTGCTGTTACAAGTGTGCAGAATCACCGAAATCGCTGTTTTCGTGCTTTTGAATGCGAAAAACACGTTTTCTGGTGTTTTCAGCACTCCACAGTGCGTTTGATATGCGGAAACTACGATATCTTCGGTATCGTTGTTGTTTCCAGCTGAGATATGCATCTTCAGTGATAATCTTCATGATTCTGCTGTTACAAGTGTGCAGAATCACCGAAATCGCTGTTTTCGTGCTTTTGAATGCGAAAAACACGTTTTCTGGTGTTTTCAGCACTCCACAGTGCGTTTGATATGCGGAAACTACGATATCTTCGGTATCGTTGATGTTTCCAGCTGAGATATGCATCTTCAGTGATAATCTTCATGATTCTGCTGTTACAAGTGTGCAGAATCACCGAAATCGCTGTTTTCGTGCTTTTGTATGCGAAAAACACGTTTTCTGGTGTTTTCAGCACTCCACAGTGCGTTTGATATGCGGAAACTACGATATCTTCGGTATCGTTGTTGTTTCCAGCTGAGACATGCATTTTCAGTGATAATCTTCATGATTCTGCTGTTACAAGTGTGCAGAATCACCGAAATCGCTGTTTTCGTGCTTTTGAATGCGAAAAACACGTTTTCTGGTGTTTTCAACACTCCACAGTGCGTTTGATATGCGGAAACTGCGATATCTTCGGTATCGTTATTGTTTCCAGCTGAGATATGCACTTTCAGTGATAATCTTCACGATTCTGCTGTTACAAGTGTGCAGAATCACCGAAATCGCTGTTTTCGTGCTTTTGATTGCGAAAAACACGTTTTCTGGTGTTTTCAGCACTCCACAGTGCGTTTGATATGCGGAAACTACGATATCTTCGGTATCGTTGTTGTTTCCAGCTGAGATATGCATCTTCAGTGATAATCTTCATGATTCTGCTGTTACAAGTGTGCAGAATCACCGAAATCGCTGTTTTCGTGCTTTTGAATGCGAAAAACACGTTTTCTGGTGTTTTCAGCACTCCACAGTGCGTTTGATATGCGGAAACTACGATATCTTCGGTATCGTTTTTGTTTCCAGCTGAGATATGCATCTTCAGTGATAATCTTCATGATTCTGCTGTTACAAGTGTGCAGAATCACCGAAATCGCTGTTTTCGTGCTTGTGAATGCGAAAAACACGTTTTCTGTTGTTTTCAGCACTCCACAGTGCGTTTGATATGCGGAAACTACGATATCTTCGGTATCGTTGTTGTTTCCAGCTGAGATATGCATCTTCAGTGATAATCTTCATGATTCTGCTGTTACAAGTGTGCAGAATCACCGAAATCGCTGTTTTCGTGCTTTTGAATGCGAAAAACACGTTTTCTGGTGTTTTCAACACTCCACAGTGCGTTTGATATGCGGAAACTGCGATATCTTCGGTATCGTTGTTGTTTCCAGCTGAGATATGCACTTTCAGTGATAATCTTCACGATTCTGCTGTTAGAAGTGTGCAGAATCACCGAAATCGCTGTTTTCGTGCTTTTGAATGCGAAAAACACGTTTTCTGGTGTTTTCAGCACTCCACAGTGCGTTTGATATGCGGAAACTACGATATCTTCGGTATCGTTGTTGTTTCCAGCTGAGACATGCATTTTCAGTGATGATCTTCACGATTCTGTTGTTACAAGTGTGCAGAATCACCGAAATCGCTGTTTTCGTGCTTTTGAATGCGAAAAACACGTTTTCTGGTGTTTTCAGCACTCCACAGTGCGTTTGATATGCGGAAACTACGATATCTTCGGTATCGTTGTTGTTTCCAGCTGAGATATGCACTTTCAGTGATAATCTTCACGATTCTGCTGTTACAAGTGTGCAGAATCACCGAAATCGCTGTTTTCGTGCTTTTGAATGCGAAAAACACGTTTTCTGGTGTTTTCAGCACTCCACAGTGCGTTTGATATGCGGAAACTACGATATCTTCGGTATCGTTGTTGTTTCCAGCTGAGATATGCATCTTCAGTGATAATCTTCATGATTCTGCTGTTACAAGTGTGCAGAATCACCGAAATCGCTGTTTTCGTGCTTTTGAATGCGAAAAACACGTTTTCTGGTGTTTTCAGCACTCCACAGTGCGTTTGATATGCGGAAACTGCGATATCTTCGGTATCGTTGTTGTTTCCAGCTGAGATATGCACTTTCAGTGATAATCTTCACGATTCTGCTGTTACAAGTGTGCAGAATCACCGAAATCGCTGTTTTCGTGCTTTTGAATGCGAAAAACACGTTTTCTGGTGTTTTCAACACTCCACAGTGCGTTTGATATGCGGAAACTGCGATATCTTCGGTATCGTTGTTGTTTCCAGCTGAGATATGCACTTTCAGTGATAATCTTCACGATTCTGCTGTTAGAAGTGTGCAGAATCACCGAAAACCCTGTTTTCGTGCTTTTGAATGCGAAAAACACGTTTTCTGGTGTTTTCAGCACTCCACAGTGCGTTTGATATGCGGAAACTACGATATCTTCGGTATCGTTGTTGTTTCCAGCTGAGATATGCATCTTCAGTGATAATCTTCATGATTCTGCTGTTACAAGTGTGCAGAATCACCGAAATCGCTGTTTTCGTGCTTTTGAATGCGAAAAACACGTTTTCTGGTGTTTTCAGCACTCCACAGTGCGTTTGATATGCGGAAACTACGATATCTTCGGTATCGTTGTTGTTTCCAGCTGAGACATGCATTTTCAGTGATGATCTTCACGATTCTGCTGTTACAAGTGTGCAGAATCACCGAAATCGCTGTTTTCGTGCTTTTGAATGCGAAAAACACGTTTTCTGGTGTTTTCAGCACTCCACAGTGCGTTTGATATGCGGAAACTACGATATCTTCGGTATCGTTGTTGTTTCCAGCTGAGATATGCACTTTCAGTGATAATCTTCACGATTCTGCTGTTACAAGTGTGCAGAATCACCGAAATCGCTGTTTTCGTGCTTTTGAATGCGAAAAACACGTTTTCTGGTGTTTTCAGCACTCCACAGTGCGTTTGATATGCGGAAACTACGATATCTTCGGTATCGTTGTTGTTTCCAGCTGAGATATGCATCTTCAGTGATAATCTTCATGATTCTGCTGTTACAAGTGTGCAGAATCACCGAAATCGCTGTTTTCGTGCTTTTGAATGCGAAAAACACGTTTTCTGGTGTTTTCAGCACTCCACAGTGCGTTTGATATGCGGAAACTGCGATATCTTCGGTATCGTTGTTGTTTCCAGCTGAGATATGCACTTTCAGTGATAATCTTCACGATTCTGCTGTTACAAGTGTGCAGAATCACCGAAATCGCTGTTTTCGTGCTTTTGAATGCGAAAAACACGTTTTCTGCTGTTTTCAACACTCCACAGTGCGTTTGATATGCGGAAACTGCGATATCTTCGGTATCGTTGTTGTTTCCAGCTGAGATATGCACTTTCAGTGATAATCTTCACGATTCTGCTGTTAGAAGTGTGCAGAATCACCGAAAACGCTGTTTTCGTGCTTTTGAATGCGAAAAACACGTTTTCTGGTGTTTTCAGCACTCCACAGTGCGTTTGATATGCGGAAACTACGATATCTTCGGTATCGTTGTTGTTTCCAGCTGAGATATGCATCTTCAGTGATAATCTTCATGATTCTGCTGTTACAAATGTGCAGAATCACCGAAATCGCTGTTTTCGTGCTTTTGAATGCGAAAAACACTTTTTCTGGTGTTTTCAGCACTCCACAGTGCGTTTGATATGCGGCAACTACGATATCTTCGGTATCGTTGTTGTTTCCAGCTGAGACATGCATTTTCAGTGATGATCTTCATGATTCTGCTGTTACAAGTGTGCAGAATCACCGAAATCGCTGTTTTCGTGCTATTGAATGCGAAAAACACGTTTTCTGGTGTTTTCAGCACTCCACAGTGCGTTTGATATGCGGAAACTGCCATATCTTCGGTATCGTTGTTGTTTCCAGCTGAGAAATGCACTTTCAGTGATAATCTTCACGATTCTGCTGTTACAAGTGTGCAGAATCACCGAAATCGCTGTTTTCGTGCTTTTGAATGCGAAAAACACGTTTTCTGGTGTTTTCAGCACTCCACAGTGCGTTTGATATGCGGAAACTACGATATCTTCGGTATCGTTGTTGTTTCCAGATGAGATATGCACTTTCAGTGATAATCTTCACGATTCTGCTGTTACAAGTGTGCAGAATCACCGAAATCGCTGTTTTCGTGATTTTGAATGCGAAAAACACGTTTTCTGGTGTTTTCAGCACTCCACAGTGCGTTTGATATGCGGAAACTACGATATCTTCGGTATCGTTGTTGTTTCCAGCTGAGATATGCACCTTCAGTGATAATCTTCACGATTCTGCTGTTACAAGTGTGCAGAATCACCGAAATCGCTGTTTTCGTGCTTTTGAATGCGAAAAACACGTTTTCTGGTGTTTTCAACACTCCACAGTGCGTTTGATATGCGGAAACTGCGATATCTTCGGTATCGTTGTTGTTTCCAGCTGAGATATGCACTTTCAGTGATAATCTTCACGATTCTGCTGTTAGAAGTGTGCAGAATCACCGAAAACCCTGTTTTCGTGCTTTTGAATGCGAAAAACACGTTTTCTGGTGTTTTCAGCACTCCACAGTGCGTTTGATATGCGGAAACTACGATATCTTCGGTATCGTTGTTGTTTCCAGCTGAGATATGCATCTTCAGTGATAATCTTCATGATTCTGCTGTTACAAGTGTGCAGAATCACCGAAATCGCTGTTTTCGTGCTTTTGAATGCGAAAAACACGTTTTCTGGTGTTTTCAGCACTCCACAGTGCGTTTGATATGCGGAAACTACGATATCTTCGGTATCGTTGTTGTTTCCAGCTGAGACATGCATTTTCAGTGATGATCTTCACGATTCTGCTGTTACAAGTGTGCAGAATCACCGAAATCGCTGTTTTCGTGCTTTTGAATGCGAAAAACACGTTTTCTGGTGTTTTCAGCACTCCACAGTGCGTTTGATATGCGGAAACTACGATATCTTCGGTATCGTTGTTGTTTCCAGCTGAGATATGCACTTTCAGTGATAATCTTCACGATTCTGCTGTTACAAGTGTGCAGAATCACCGAAATCGCTGTTTTCGTGCTTTTGAATGCGAAAAACACGTTTTCTGGTGTTTTCAGCACTCCACAGTGCGTTTGATATGCGGAAACTACGATATCTTCGGTATCGTTGTTGTTTCCAGCTGAGATATGCATCTTCAGTGATAATCTTCATGATTCTGCTGTTACAAGTGTGCAGAATCACCGAAATCGCTGTTTTCGTGCTTTTGAATGCGAAAAACACGTTTTCTGGTGTTTTCAGCACTCCACAGTGCGTTTGATATGCGGAAACTGCGATATCTTCGGTATCGTTGTTGTTTCCAGCTGAGATATGCACTTTCAGTGATAATCTTCACGATTCTGCTGTTACAAGTGTGCAGAATCACCGAAATCGCTGTTTTCGTGCTTTTGAATGCGAAAAACACGTTTTCTGGTGTTTTCAACACTCCACAGTGCGTTTGATATGCGGAAACTGCGATATCTTCGGTATCGTTGTTGTTTCCAGCTGAGATATGCACTTTCAGTGATAATCTTCACGATTCTGCTGTTAGAAGTGTGCAGAATCACCGAAAACCCTGTTTTCGTGCTTTTGAATGCGAAAAACACGTTTTCTGGTGTTTTCAGCACTCCACAGTGCGTTTGATATGCGGAAACTACGATATCTTCGGTATCGTTGTTGTTTCCAGCTGAGACATGCATTTTCAGTGATGATCTTCACGATTCTGCTGTTACAAGTGTGCAGAATCACCGAAATCGCTGTTTTCGTGCTTTTGAATGCGAAAAACACGTTTTCTGGTGTTTTCAGCACTCCACAGTGCGTTTGATATGCGGAAACTACGATATCTTCGGTATCGTTGTTGTTTCCAGCTGAGATATGCACTTTCAGTGATAATCTTCACGATTCTGCTGTTACAAGTGTGCAGAATCACCGAAATCGCTGTTTTCGTGCTTTTGAATGCGAAAAACACGTTTTCTGGTGTTTTCAGCACTCCACAGTGCGTTTGATATGCGGAAACTACGATATCTTCGGTATCGTTGTTGTTTCCAGCTGAGATATGCATCTTCAGTGATAATCTTCATGATTCTGCTGTTACAAGTGTGCAGAATCACCGAAATCGCTGTTTTCGTGCTTTTGAATGCGAAAAACACGTTTTCTGGTGTTTTCAGCACTCCACAGTGCGTTTGATATGCGGAAACTGCGATATCTTCGGTATCGTTGTTGTTTCCAGCTGAGATATGCACTTTCAGTGATAATCTTCACGATTCTGCTGTTACAAGTGTGCAGAATCACCGAAATCGCTGTTTTCGTGCTTTTGAATGCGAAAAACACGTTTTCTGCTGTTTTCAACACTCCACAGTGCGTTTGATATGCGGAAACTGCGATATCTTCGGTATCGTTGTTGTTTCCAGCTGAGATATGCACTTTCAGTGATAATCTTCACGATTCTGCTGTTAGAAGTGTGCAGAATCACCGAAATCGCTGTTTTCGTGCTTTTGAATGCGAAAAACACGTTTTCTGGTGTTTTCAACACTCCACAGTGCGTTTGATATGCGGAAACTGCGATATCTTCGGTATCGTTGTTGTTTCCAGCTGAGATATGCATCTTCAGTGATAATCTTCATGATTCTGCTGTTACAAGTGTGCAGAATCACCGAAATCGCTGTTTTCGTGCTTTTGAATGCGAAAAACACGTTTTCTGGTGTTTTCAGCACTCCACAGTGCGTTTGATATGCGGAAACTGCGATATCTTCGGTATCGTTGTTGTTTCCAGCTGAGATATGCACTTTCAGTGATAATCTTCACGATTCTGCTGTTACAAGTGTGCAGAATCACCGAAATCGCTGTTTTCGTGCTTTTGAATGCGAAAAACACGTTTTCTGGTGTTTTCAACACTCCACAGTGCGTTTGATATGCGGAAACTGCGATATCTTCGGTATCGTTGTTGTTTCCAGCTGAGATATGCACTTTCAGTGATAATCTTCACGATTCTGCTGTTAGAAGTGTGCAGAATCACCGAAAACCCTGTTTTCGTGCTTTTGAATGCGAAAAACACGTTTTCTGGTGTTTTCAGCACTCCACAGTGCGTTTGATATGCGGAAACTACGATATCTTCGGTATCGTTGTTGTTTCCAGCTGAGATATGCATCTTCAGTGATAATCTTCATGATTCTGCTGTTACAAGTGTGCAGAATCACCGAAATCGCTGTTTTCGTGCTTTTGAATGCGAAAAACACGTTTTCTGGTGTTTTCAGCACTCCACAGTGCGTTTGATATGCGGAAACTACGATATCTTCGGTATCGTTGTTGTTTCCAGCTGAGACATGCATTTTCAGTGATGATCTTCACGATTCTGCTGTTACAAGTGTGCAGAATCACCGAAATCGCTGTTTTCGTGCTTTTGAATGCGAAAAACACGTTTTCTGGTGTTTTCAGCACTCCACAGTGCGTTTGATATGCGGAAACTACGATATCTTCGGTATCGTTGTTGTTTCCAGCTGAGATATGCACTTTCAGTGATAATCTTCACGATTCTGCTGTTACAAGTGTGCAGAATCACCGAAATCGCTGTTTTCGTGCTTTTGAATGCGAAAAACACGTTTTCTGGTGTTTTCAGCACTCCACAGTGCGTTTGATATGCGGAAACTACGATATCTTCGGTATCGTTGTTGTTTCCAGCTGAGATATGCATCTTCAGTGATAATCTTCATGATTCTGCTGTTACAAGTGTGCAGAATCACCGAAATCGCTGTTTTCGTGCTTTTGAATGCGAAAAACACGTTTTCTGGTGTTTTCAGCACTCCACAGTGCGTTTGATATGCGGAAACTGCGATATCTTCGGTATCGTTGTTGTTTCCAGCTGAGATATGCACTTTCAGTGATAATCTTCACGATTCTGCTGTTACAAGTGTGCAGAATCACCGAAATCGCTGTTTTCGTGCTTTTGAATGCGAAAAACACGTTTTCTGCTGTTTTCAACACTCCACAGTGCGTTTGATATGCGGAAACTGCGATATCTTCGGTATCGTTGTTGTTTCCAGCTGAGATATGCACTTTCAGTGATAATCTTCACGATTCTGCTGTTAGAAGTGTGCAGAATCACCGAAAACGCTGTTTTCGTGCTTTTGAATGCGAAAAACACGTTTTCTGGTGTTTTCAGCACTCCACAGTGCGTTTGATATGCGGAAACTACGATATCTTCGGTATCGTTGTTGTTTCCAGCTGAGATATGCATCTTCAGTGATAATCTTCATGATTCTGCTGTTACAAATGTGCAGAATCACCGAAATCGCTGTTTTCGTGCTTTTGAATGCGAAAAACACTTTTTCTGGTGTTTTCAGCACTCCACAGTGCGTTTGATATGCGGCAACTACGATATCTTCGGTATCGTTGTTGTTTCCAGCTGAGACATGCATTTTCAGTGATGATCTTCATGATTCTGCTGTTACAAGTGTGCAGAATCACCGAAATCGCTGTTTTCGTGCTATTGAATGCGAAAAACACGTTTTCTGGTGTTTTCAGCACTCCACAGTGCGTTTGATATGCGGAGACTGCCATATCTTCGGTATCGTTGTTGTTTCCAGCTGAGAAATGCACTTTCAGTGATAATCTTCACGATTCTGCTGTTACAAGTGTGCAGAATCACCGAAATCGCTGTTTTCGTGCTTTTGAATGCGAAAAACACGTTTTCTGGTGTTTTCAGCACTCCACAGTGCGTTTGATATGCGGAAACTACGATATCTTCGGTATCGTTGTTGTTTCCAGATGAGATATGCACTTTCAGTGATAATCTTCACGATTCTGCTGTTACAAGTGTGCAGAATCACCGAAATCGCTGTTTTCGTGCTTTTGAATGCGAAAAACACGTTTTCTGGTGTTTTCAGCACTCCACAGTGCGTTTGATATGCGGAAACTACGATATCTTCGGTATCGTTGTTGTTTCCAGCTGAGATATGCACTTTCAGTGATAATCTTCACGATTCTGCTGTTAGAAGTGTGCAGAATCACCGAAAACGCTGTTTTCGTGCTTTTGAATGCGAAAAACACGTTTTCTGGTGTTTTCAGCACTCCACAGTGCGTTTGATATGCGGAAACTACGATATCTTCGGTATCGTTGTTGTTTCCAGCTGAGATATGCATCTTCAGTGATAATCTTCATGATTCTGCTGTTACAAGTGTGCAGAATCACCGAAATCGCTGTTTTCGTGCTTTTGAATGCGAAAAACACGTTTTCTGGTGTTTTCAGCACTCCACAGTGCGTTTGATATGCGGAAACTACGATATCTTCGGTATCGTTGTTGTTTCCAGCTGAGACATGCATTTTCAGTGATGATCTTCATGATTCTGCTGTTACAAGTGTGCAGAATCACCGAAATCGCTGTTTTCGTGCTATGGAATGCGAAAAACACGTTTTCTGGTGTTTTCAGCACTCCACAGTGCGTTTGATATGCGGAAACTGCCATATCTTCGGTATCGTTGTTGTTTCCAGCTGGGAAATGCACTTTCAGTGATAATCTTCACGATTCTGCTGTTACAAGTGTGCAGAATCACCGAAATCGCTGTTTTCGTGCTTCTGAATGCGAAAAACACGTTTTCTGGTGTTTTCAGCACTCCACAGTGCGTTTGATATGCGGAAACTACGATATCTTCGGTATCGTTGTTGTTTCCAGCTGAGATATGCACTATCAGTGATAATCTTCACGATTCTGCTGTTACAAGTGTGCAGAATCACCGAAATCGCTGTTTTCGTGCTTTTGAATGCGAAAAACACGTTTTCTGGTGTTTTCAGCACTCCACAGTGCGTTTGATATGCGGAAACTACGATATCTTCGGTATCGTTGTTGTTTCCAGCTGAGATATGCATCTTCAGTGATAATCTTCATGATTCTGCTGTTACAAGTGTGCAGAATCACCGAAATCGCTGTTTTCGTGCTTTTGTATGCGAAAAACACGTTTTCTGGTGTTTTCAGCACTCCACAGTGCGTTTGATATGCGGAAACTACGATATCTTCGGTATCGTTGTTGTTTCCAGCTGAGACATGCATTTTCAGTGATAATCTTCATGATTCTGCTGTTACAAGTGTGCAGAATCACCGAAATCGCTGTTTTCGTGCTTTTGAATGCGAAAAACACGTTTTCTGGTGTTTTCAACACTCCACAGTGCGTTTGATATGCGGAAACTGCGATATCTTCGGTATCGTTATTGTTTCCAGCTGAGATATGCACTTTCAGTGATAATCTTCACGATTCTGCTGTTACAAGTGTGCAGACTCACCGAAATCGCTGTTTTCGTGCTTTTGAATGCGAAAAACACGTTTTCTGGTGTTTTCAGCACTCCACAGTGCGTTTGATATGCGGAAACTACGATATCTTCGGTATCGTTGTTGTTTCCAGCTGAGATATGCACTTTCAGTGATAATCTTCACGATTCTGCTGTTACAAGTGTGCAGAATCACCGAAATCGCTGTTTTCGTGCTTTTGATTGCGAAAAACACGTTTTCTGGTGTTTTCAGCACTCCACAGTGCGTTTGATATGCGGAAACTACGATATCTTCGGTATCGTTGTTGTTTCCAGCTGAGATATGCACTTTCAGTGATAATCTTCACGATTCTGCTGTTAGAAGTGTGCAGAATCACCGAAATCGCTGTTTTCGTGCTTTTGAATGCGAAAAACACGTTTTCTGGTGTTTTCAGCACTCCACAGTGCGTTTGATATGCGGAAACTACGATATCTTCGGTATCGTTGTTGTTTCCAGCTGAGATATGCATCTTCAGTGATAATCTTCATGATTCTGCTGTTACAAGTGTGCAGAATCACCGAAATCGCTGTTTTCGTGCTATTGAATGCGAAAAACACGTTTTCTGGTGTTTTCAGCACTCCACAGTGCGTTTGATATGCGGAAACTACGATATCTTCGGTATCGTTGTTGTTTCCAGCTGAGATATGCATCTTCAGTGATAATCTTCATGATTCTGCTGTTACAAGTGTGCAGAATCACCGAAATCGCTGTTTTCGTGCTTGTGAATGCGAAAAACACGTTTTCTGTTGTTTTCAGCACTCCACAGTGCGTTTGATATGCGGAAACTACGATATCTTCGGTATCGTTGTTGTTTCCAGCTGAGATATGCATCTTCAGTGATAATCTTCATGATTCTGCTGTTACAAGTGTGCAGAATCACCGAAATCGCTGTTTTCGTGCTTGTGAATGCGAAAAACACGTTTTCTGTTGTTTTCTGCACTCCACAGTGCGTTTGATATGCGGAAACTACGATATCTTCGGTATCGTTGTTGTTTCCAGCTGAGACATGCATTTTCAGTGATAATCTTCATGATTCTGCTGTTACAAGTGTGCAGAATCACCGAAATCGCTGTTTTCGTGCTATTGAATGCGAAAAACACGTTTTCTGGTGTTTTCAGCACTCCACAGTGCGTTTGATATGCGGAAACTGCCATATCTTCGGTATCGTTGTTGTTTCCAGCTGAGAAATGCACTTTCAGTGATAATCTTCACGATTCTGCTGTTACAAGTGTGCAGAATCACCGAAATCGCTGTTTTCGTGCTTTTGAATGCGAAAAACACGTTTTCTGGTGTTTTCAGCACTCCACAGTGCGTTTGATATGCGGAAACTATGATATCTTCGGTATCGTTGTTGTTTCCAGCTGAGATATGCACTTTCTGTGATAATCTTCACGATTCTGCTGTTACAAGTGTGCAGAATCACCGAAATCGCTGTTTTCGTGCTTTTGAATGCGAAAAACACGTTTTCTGGTGTTTTCAGCACTCCACAGTGCGTTTGATATGCGGAAACTGCCATATCTTCGGTATCGTTGTTGTTTCCAGCTGAGAAATGCACTTTCAGTGATAATCTTCACGATTCTGCTGTTGCAAGTGTGCAGAATCACCGAAATCGCTGTTTTCGTGCTTTTGAATGCGAAAAACACGTTTTCTGGTGTTTTCAGCACTCCACAGTGCGTTTGATATGCGGAAACTACGATATCTTCGGTATCGTTGTTGTTTCCAGCTGAGATATGCACTTTCAGTGATAATCTTCACGATTCTGCTGTTACAAGTGTGCAGAATCACCGAAATCGCTGTTTTCGTGCTTTTGAATGCGAAAAACACGTTTTCTGGTGTTTTCAGCACTCCACAGTGCGTTTGATATGCGGAAACTACGATATCTTCGGTATCGTTGTTGTTTCCAGCTGAGATATGCACTTTCAGTGATAATCTTCACGATTCTGCTGTTACAAGTGTGCAGAATCACCGAAATCGCTGTTTTCGTGCTTTTGAATGCGAAAAACACGTTTTCTGGTGTTTTCAACACTCCACAGTGCGTTTGATATGCGGAAACTGCGATATCTTCGGTATCGTTGTTGTTTCCAGCTGAGATATGCACTTTCAGTGATAATCTTCACGATTCTGCTGTTAGAAGTGTGCAGAATCACCGAAAACGCTGTTTTCGTGCTTTTGAATGCGAAAAACACGTTTTCTGGTGTTTTCAGCACTCCACAGTGCGTTTGATATGCGGAAACTACGATATCTTCGGTATCGTTGTTGTTTCCAGCTGAGATATGCACTTTCAGTGATAATCTTCACGATTCTGCTGTTACAGGTGTGCAGAATCACCGAAATCGCTGTTTTCGTGCTTTTGAATGCGAAAAACACGTTTTCTGGTGTTTTCAGCACTCCACAGTGCGTTTGATATGCGGAAACTACGATATCTTCGGTATCGTTGTTGTTTCCAGCTGAGATATGCACTTTCAGTGATAATCTTCACGATTCTGCTGTTAGAAGTGTGCAGAATCACCGAAATCGCTGTTTTCGTGCTTTTGAATGCGAAAAACACGTTTTCTGGTGTTTTCAGCACTCCACAGTGCGTTTGATATGCGGAAACTACGATATCTTCGGTATCGTTGTTGTTTCCAGCTGAGATATGCATCTTCAGTGATAATCTTCATGATTCTGCTGTTACAAGTGTGCAGAATCACCGAAATCGCTGTTTTCGTGCTATTGAATGCGAAAAACACGTTTTCTGGTGTTTTCAGCACTCCACAGTGCGTTTGATATGCGGAAACTACGATATCTTCGGTATCGTTGTTGTTTCCAGCTGAGATATGCATCTTCAGTGATAATCTTCATGATTCTGCTGTTACAAGTGTGCAGAATCACCGAAATCGCTGTTTTCGTGCTTGTGAATGCGAAAAACACGTTTTCTGTTGTTTTCAGCACTCCACAGTGCGTTTGATATGCGGAAACTACGATATCTTCGGTATCGTTGTTGTTTCCAGCTGAGATATGCATCTTCAGTGATAATCTTCATGATTCTGCTGTTACAAGTGTGCAGAATCACCGAAATCGCTGTTTTCGTGCTTGTGAATGCGAAAAACACGTTTTCTGTTGTTTTCTGCACTCCACAGTGCGTTTGATATGCGGAAACTACGATATCTTCGGTATCGTTGTTGTTTCCAGCTGAGACATGCATTTTCAGTGATAATCTTCATGATTCTGCTGTTACAAGTGTGCAGAATCACCGAAATCGCTGTTTTCGTGCTATTGAATGCGAAAAACACGTTTTCTGGTGTTTTCAGCACTCCACAGTGCGTTTGATATGCGGAAACTGCCATATCTTCGGTATCGTTGTTGTTTCCAGCTGAGAAATGCACTTTCAGTGATAATCTTCACGATTCTGCTGTTACAAGTGTGCAGAATCACCGAAATCGCTGTTTTCGTGCTTTTGAATGCGAAAAACACGTTTTCTGGTGTTTTCAGCACTCCACAGTGCGTTTGATATGCGGAAACTATGATATCTTCGGTATCGTTGTTGTTTCCAGCTGAGATATGCACTTTCTGTGATAATCTTCACGATTCTGCTGTTACAAGTGTGCAGAATCACCGAAATCGCTGTTTTCGTGCTTTTGAATGCGAAAAACACGTTTTCTGGTGTTTTCAGCACTCCACAGTGCGTTTGATATGCGGAAACTGCCATATCTTCGGTATCGTTGTTGTTTCCAGCTGAGAAATGCACTTTCAGTGATAATCTTCACGATTCTGCTGTTGCAAGTGTGCAGAATCACCGAAATCGCTGTTTTCGTGCTTTTGAATGCGAAAAACACGTTTTCTGGTGTTTTCAGCACTCCACAGTGCGTTTGATATGCGGAAACTACGATATCTTCGGTATCGTTGTTGTTTCCAGCTGAGATATGCACTTTCAGTGATAATCTTCACGATTCTGCTGTTACAAGTGTGCAGAATCACCGAAATCGCTGTTTTCGTGCTTTTGAATGCGAAAAACACGTTTTCTGGTGTTTTCAGCACTCCACAGTGCGTTTGATATGCGGAAACTACGATATCTTCGGTATCGTTGTTGTTTCCAGCTGAGATATGCACTTTCAGTGATAATCTTCACGATTCTGCTGTTACAAGTGTGCAGAATCACCGAAATCGCTGTTTTCGTGCTTTTGAATGCGAAAAACACGTTTTCTGGTGTTTTCAACACTCCACAGTGCGTTTGATATGCGGAAACTGCGATATCTTCGGTATCGTTGTTGTTTCCAGCTGAGATATGCACTTTCAGTGATAATCTTCACGATTCTGCTGTTAGAAGTGTGCAGAATCACCGAAAACGCTGTTTTCGTGCTTTTGAATGCGAAAAACACGTTTTCTGGTGTTTTCAGCACTCCACAGTGCGTTTGATATGCGGAAACTACGATATCTTCGGTATCGTTGTTGTTTCCAGCTGAGATATGCACTTTCAGTGATAATCTTCACGATTCTGCTGTTACAGGTGTGCAGAATCACCGAAATCGCTGTTTTCGTGCTTTTGAATGCGAAAAACACGTTTTCTGGTGTTTTCAGCACTCCACAGTGCGTTTGATATGCGGAAACTACGATATCTTCGGTATCGTTGTTGTTTCCAGCTGAGACATGCATTTTCAGTGATAATCTTCATGATTCTGCTGTTACAAGTGTGCAGAATCACCGAAATCTCTGTTTTCGTGCTTTTGAATGCGAAAAACACGTTTTCTGGTGTTTTCAGCACTCCACAGTGCGTTTGATATGCGGAAACTACGATATCTTCGGTATCGTTGTTGTTTCCAGCTGAGAAATGCACTTTCAGTGATAATCTTCACGATTCTGCTGTTACAAGTGTGCAGAATCACCGAAATCGCTGTTTTCGTGCTTTTGAATGCGAAAAACACGTTTTCTGGTGTTTTCAGCACTCCACAGTGCGTTTGATATGCGGAAACTGCGATATCTTCGGTATCGTTGTTGTTTCCAGCTGAGATATGCACTTTCAGTGATAATCTTCACGATTCTGCTGTTAGAAGTGTGCAGAATCACCGAAAACGCTGTTTTCGTCCTTTTGAATGCGAAAAACACGTTTTCTGGTGTTTTCAGCACTCCACAGTGCGTTTGATATGCGGAAACTACGATATCTTCGGTATCGTTGTTGTTTCCAGCTGAGATATGCATCTTCAGTGATAATCTTCATGATTCTGCTGTTACAAGTGTGCAGAATCACCGAAATCGCTGTTTTCGTGCTTTTGAATGCGAAAAACACGTTTTCTGGTGTTTTCAGCACTCCACAGTGCGTTTGATATGCGGAAACTACGATATATTCGGTATCGTTGTTGTTTCCAGCTGAGACATGCATTTTCAGTGATGATCTTCATGATTCTGCTGTTACAAGTGTGCAGAATCACCGAAATCGCTGTTTTCGTGCTATTGAATGCGAAAAACACGTTTTCTGGTGTTTTCAGCACTCCACAGTGCGTTTGATATGCGGAAACTACGATATCTTCGGTATCGTTGTTGTTTCCAGCTGAGATATGCACTTTCAGTGATAATCTTCACGATTCTGCTGTTACAAGTGTGCAGAATCACCGAAATCGCTGTTTTCGTGCTTTTGAATGCGAAAAACACGTTTTCTGGTGTTTTCAGCACTCCACAGTGCGTTTGATATGCGGAAACTACGATATCTTCGGTATCGTTGTTGTTTCCAGCTGAGATATGCATCTTCAGTGATAATCTTCATGATTCTGCTGTTACAAGTGTGCAGAATCACCGAAATCGCTGTTTTCGTGCTTTTGAATGCGAAAAACACGTTTTCTGGTGTTTTCAGCACTCCACAGTGCGTTTGATATGCGGAAACTGCGATATCTTCGGTATCGTTATTGTTTCCAGCTGAGATATGCACTTTCAGTGATAATCTTCACGATTCTGCTGTTACAAGTGTGCAGAATCACCGAAATCGCTGTTTTCGTGCTTTTGAATGCGAAAAACACGTTTTCTGGTGTTTTCAGCACTCCACAGTGCGTTTGATATGCGGAAACTACGATATCTTCGGTATCGTTGTTGTTTCCAGCTGAGATATGCACTTTCAGTGATAATCTTCACGATTGTGCTGTTACAAGTGTGCAGAATCACCGAAATCGCTGTTTTCGTGCTTTTGAATGCGAAAAACACGTTTTCTGGTGTTTTCAGCACTCCACAGTGCGTTTGATATGCGGAAACTACGATATCTTCGGTATCGTTGTTGTTTCCAGCTGAGATATGCATCTTCAGTGATAATCTTCATGATTCTGCTGTTACAAGTGTGCAGAATCACCGAAATCGCTGTTTTCGTGCTTTTGTATGCGAAAAACACGTTTTCTGGTGTTTTCAGCACTCCACAGTGCGTTTTATATGCGGAAACTGCGATATCTTCGGTATCGTTATTGTTTCCAGCTGAGATATGCACTTTCAGTGATAATCTTCACGATTATGCTGTTACAAGTGTGCAGAATCACCGAAATCGCTGTTTTCGTGCTTTTGAATGCGAAAAACACGTTTTCTGGTGTTTTCAGCACTCCACAGTGCGTTTGATATGCGGAAACTACGATATCTTCGGTATCGTTGTTGTTTCCAGCTGAGATATGCACTTTCAGTGATAATCTTCACGATTCTGCTGTTACAAGTGTGCAGAATCACCGAAATCGCTGTTTTCGTGCTTTTGAATGCGAAAAACACGTTTTCTGGTGTTTTCAGCACTCCACAGTGCGTTTGATATGCGGAAACTACGATATCTTCGGTATCGTTGTTGTTTCCAGCTGAGATATGCATCTTCAGTGATAATCTTCATGATTCTGCTGTTACAAGTGTGCAGAATCACCGAAATCGCTGTTTTCGTGCTTTTGAATGCGAAAAACACGTTTTCTGGTGTTTTCAGCACTCCACAGTGCGTTTGATATGCGGAAACTACGATATCTTCGGTATCGTTGTTGTTTCCAGCTGAGACATGCATTTTCAGTGATGATCTTCATGATTCTGCTGTTACAAGTGTGCAGAATCACCGAAATCGCTGTTTTCGTGCTATTGAATGCGAAAAACACGTTTTCTGGTGTTTTCAGCACTCCACAGTGCGTTTGATATGCGGAAACTGCCATATCTTCGGTATCGTTGTTGTTTCCAGCTGGGAAATGCACTTTCAGTGATAATCTTCACGATTCTGCTGTTACAAGTGTGCAGAATCACCGAAATCGCTGTTTTCGTGCTTCTGAATGCGAAAAACACGTTTTCTGGTGTTTTCAGCACTCCACAGTGCGTTTGATATGCGGAAACTACGATATCTTCGGTATCGTTGTTGTTTCCAGCTGAGATATGCACTATCAGTGATAATCTTCACGATTCTGCTGTTACAAGTGTGCAGAATCACCGAAATCGCTGTTTTCGTGCTTTTGAATGCGAAAAACACGTTTTCTGGTGTTTTCAGCACTCCACAGTGCGTTTGATATGCGGAAAATACGATATCTTCGGTATCGTTGTTGTTTCCAGCTGAGATATGCATCTTCAGTGATAATCTTCATGATTCTGCTGTTACAAGTGTGCAGAATCACCGAAATCGCTGTTTTCGTGCTTTTGAATGCGAAAAACACGTTTTCTGGTGTTTTCAGCACTCCACAGTGCGTTTGATATGCGGAAACTACGATATCTTCGGTATCGTTGTTGTTTCCAGCTGAGATATGCATCTTCAGTGATAATCTTCATGATTCTGCTGTTACAAGTGTGCAGAATCACCGAAATCGCTGTTTTCGTGCTTTTGTATGCGAAAAACACGTTTTCTGGTGTTTTCAGCACTCCACAGTGCGTTTGATATGCGGAAACTACGATATCTTCGGTATCGTTGTTGTTTCCAGCTGAGACATGCATTTTCAGTGATAATCTTCATGATTCTGCTGTTACAAGTGTGCAGAATCACCGAAATCGCTGTTTTCGTGCTTTTGAATGCGAAAAACACGTTTTATGGTGTTTTCAACACTCCACAGTGCGTTTGATATGCGGAAACTGCGATATCTTCGGTATCGTTATTGTTTCCAGCTGAGATATGCACTTTCAGTGATAATCTTCACGATTCTGCTGTTACAAGTGTGCAGAATCACCGAAATCGCTGTTTTCGTGCTTTTGAATGCGAAAAACACGTTTTCTGGTGTTTTCAGCACTCCACAGTGCGTTTGATATGCGGAAACTACGATATCTTCGGTATCGTTGTTGTTTCCAGCTGAGATATGCACTTTCAGTGATAATCTTCACGATTCTGCTGTTACAAGTGTGCAGAATCACCGAAATCGCTGTTTTCGTGCTTTTGATTGCGAAAAACACGTTTTCTGGTGTTTTCAGCACTCCACAGTGCGTTTGATATGCGGAAACTACGATATCTTCGGTATCGTTGTTGTTTCCAGCTGAGATATGCACTTTCAGTGATAATCTTCACGATTCTGCTGTTACAAGTGTGCAGAATCACCGAAATCGCTGTTTTCGTGCTTCTGAATGCGAAAAACACGTTTTCTGGTGTTTTCAGCACTCCACAGTGCGTTTGATATGCGGAAACTACGATATCTTCGGTATCGTTGTTGTTTCCAGCTGAGATATGCACTATCAGTGATAATCTTCACGATTCTGCTGTTACAAGTGTGCAGAATCACCGAAATCGCTGTTTTCGTGCTTTTGAATGCGAAAAACACGTTTTCTGGTGTTTTCAGCACTCCACAGTGCGTTTGATATGCGGAAAATACGATATCTTCGGTATCGTTGTTGTTTCCAGCTGAGATATGCATCTTCAGTGATAATCTTCATGATTCTGCTGTTACAAGTGTGCAGAATCACCGAAATCGCTGTTTTCGTGCTTTTGAATGCGAAAAACTCGTTTTCTGGTGTTTTCAGCACTCCACAGTGCGTTTGATATGCGGAAACTACGATATCTTCGGTATCGTTGTTGTTTCCAGCTGAGATATGCACCTTCAGTGATAATCTTCACGATTCTGCTGTTACAAGTGTGCAGAATCACCGAAATCGCTGTTTTCGTGCTTTTGAATGCGAAAAACACGTTTTCTGGTGTTTTCAACACTCCACAGTGCGTTTGATATGCGGAAACTGCGATATCTTCGGTATCGTTGTTGTTTCCAGCTGAGATATGCACTTTCAGTGATAATCTTCACGATTCTGCTGTTAGAAGTGTGCAGAATCACCGAAAACGCTGTTTTCGTGCTTTTGAATGCGAAAAACACGTTTTCTGGTGTTTTCAGCACTCCACAGTGCGTTTGATATGCGGAAACTACGATATCTTCGGTATCGTTGTTGTTTCCAGCTGAGATATGCATCTTCAGTGATAATCTTCATGATTCTGCTGTTACAAGTGTGCAGAATCACCGAAATCGCTGTTTTCGTGCTTTTGAATGCGAAAAACACGTTTTCTGGTGTTTTCAGCACTCCACAGTGCGTTTGATATGCGGAAACTACGATATCTTCGGTATCGTTGTTGTTTCCAGCTGAGACATGCATTTTCAGTGATGATCTTCATGATTCTGCTGTTACAAGTGTGCAGAATCACCGAAATCGCTGTTTTCGTGCTATGGAATGCGAAAAACACGTTTTCTGGTGTTTTCAGCACTCCACAGTGCGTTTGATATGCGGAAACTGCCATATCTTCGGTATCGTTGTTGTTTCCAGCTGGGAAATGCACTTTCAGTGATAATCTTCACGATTCTGCTGTTACAAGTGTGCAGAATCACCGAAATCGCTGTTTTCGTGCTTCTGAATGCGAAAAACACGTTTTCTGGTGTTTTCAGCACTCCACAGTGCGTTTGATATGCGGAAACTACGATATCTTCGGTATCGTTGTTGTTTCCAGCTGAGATATGCACTATCAGTGATAATCTTCACGATTCTGCTGTTACAAGTGTGCAGAATCACCGAAATCGCTGTTTTCGTGCTTTTGAATGCGAAAAACACGTTTTCTGGTGTTTTCAGCACTCCACAGTGCGTTTGATATGCGGAAACTACGATATCTTCGGTATCGTTGTTGTTTCCAGCTGAGATATGCATCTTCAGTGATAATCTTCATGATTCTGCTGTTACAAGTGTGCAGAATCACCGAAATCGCTGTTTTCGTGCTTTTGTATGCGAAAAACACGTTTTCTGGTGTTTTCAGCACTCCACAGTGCGTTTGATATGCGGAAACTACGATATCTTCGGTATCGTTGTTGTTTCCAGCTGAGACATGCATTTTCAGTGATAATCTTCATGATTCTGCTGTTACAAGTGTGCAGAATCACCGAAATCGCTGTTTTCGTGCTTTTGAATGCGAAAAACACGTTTTCTGGTGTTTTCAACACTCCACAGTGCGTTTGATATGCGGAAACTGCGATATCTTCGGTATCGTTATTGTTTCCAGCTGAGATATGCACTTTCAGTGATAATCTTCACGATTCTGCTGTTACAAGTGTGCAGACTCACCGAAATCGCTGTTTTCGTGCTTTTGAATGCGAAAAACACGTTTTCTGGTGTTTTCAGCACTCCACAGTGCGTTTGATATGCGGAAACTACGATATCTTCGGTATCGTTGTTGTTTCCAGCTGAGATATGCACTTTCAGTGATAATCTTCACGATTCTGCTGTTACAAGTGTGCAGAATCACCGAAATCGCTGTTTTCGTGCTTTTGATTGCGAAAAACACGTTTTCTGGTGTTTTCAGCACTCCACAGTGCGTTTGATATGCGGAAACTACGATATCTTCGGTATCGTTGTTGTTTCCAGCTGAGATATGCACTTTCAGTGATAATCTTCACGATTCTGCTGTTAGAAGTGTGCAGAATCACCGAAATCGCTGTTTTCGTGCTTTTGAATGCGAAAAACACGTTTTCTGGTGTTTTCAGCACTCCACAGTGCGTTTGATATGCGGAAACTACGATATCTTCGGTATCGTTGTTGTTTCCAGCTGAGATATGCATCTTCAGTGATAATCTTCATGATTCTGCTGTTTCAAGTGTGCAGAATCACCGAAATCGCTGTTTTCGTGCTATTGAATGCGAAAAACACGTTTTCTGGTGTTTTCAGCACTCCACAGTGCGTTTGATATGCGGAAACTACGATATCTTCGGTATCGTTGTTGTTTCCAGCTGAGATATGCATCTTCAGTGATAATCTTCATGATTCTGCTGTTACAAGTGTGCAGAATCACCGAAATCGCTGTTTTCGTGCTTGTGAATGCGAAAAACACGTTTTCTGTTGTTTTCAGCACTCCACAGTGCGTTTGATATGCGGAAACTACGATATCTTCGGTATCGTTGTTGTTTCCAGCTGAGATATGCATCTTCAGTGATAATCTTCATGATTCTGCTGTTACAAGTGTGCAGAATCACCGAAATCGCTGTTTTCGTGCTTGTGAATGCGAAAAACACGTTTTCTGTTGTTTTCTGCACTCCACAGTGCGTTTGATATGCGGAAACTACGATATCCTCGGTATCGTTGTTGTTTCCAGCTGAGACATGCATTTTCAGTGATAATCTTCATGATTCTGCTGTTACAAGTGTGCAGAATCACCGAAATCGCTGTTTTCGTGCTATTGAATGCGAAAAACACGTTTTCTGGTGTTTTCAGCACTCCACAGTGCGTTTGATATGCGGAAACTGCCATATCTTCGGTATCGTTGTTGTTTCCAGCTGAGAAATGCACTTTCAGTGATAATCTTCACGATTCTGCTGTTACAAGTGTGCAGAATCACCGAAATCGCTGTTTTCGTGCTTTTGAATGCGAAAAACACGTTTTCTGGTGTTTTCAGCACTCCACAGTGCGTTTGATATGCGGAAACTATGATATCTTCGGTATCGTTGTTGTTTCCAGCTTAGATATGCACTTTCTGTGATAATCTTCACGATTCTGCTGTTACAAGTGTGCAGAATCACCGAAATCGCTGTTTTCGTGCTTTTGAATGCGAAAAACACGTTTTCTGGTGTTTTCAGCACTCCACAGTGCGTTTGATATGCGGAAACTGCCATATCTTCGGTATCGTTGTTGTTTCCAGCTGAGAAATGCACTTTCAGTGATAATCTTCACGATTCTGCTGTTACAAGTGTGCAGAATCACCGAAATCGCTGTTTTCGTGCTTTTGAATGCGAAAAACACGTTTTCTGGTGTTTTCAGCACTCCACAGTGCGTTTGATATGCGGAAACTACGATATCTTCGGTATCGTTGTTGTTTCCAGCTGAGATATGCACTTTCAGTGATAATCTTCACGATTCTGCTGTTACAAGTGTGCAGAATCACCGAAATCGCTGTTTTCGTGCTTTTGAATGCGAAAAACACGTTTTCTGGTGTTTTCAGCACTCCACAGTGCGTTTGATATGCGGAAACTACGATATCTTCGGTATCGTTGTTGTTTCCAGCTGAGATATGCACTTTCAGTGATAATCTTCACGATTCTGCTGTTACAAGTGTGCAGAATCACCGAAATCGCTGTTTTCGTGCTTTTGAATGCGAAAAACACGTTTTCTGGTGTTTTCAACACTCCACAGTGCGTTTGATATGCGGAAACTGCGATATCTTCGGTATCGTTGTTGTTTCCAGCTGAGATATGCACTTTCAGTGATAATCTTCACGATTCTGCTGTTAGAAGTGTGCAGAATCACCGAAAACGCTGTTTTCGTGCTTTTGAATGCGAAAAACACGTTTTCTGGTGTTTTCAGCACTCCACAGTGCGTTTGATATGCGGAAACTACGATATCCTCGGTATCGTTGTTGTTTCCAGCTGAGATATGCATCTTCAGTGATAATCTTCATGATTCTGCTGTTACAAGTGTGCAGAATCACCGAAATCGCTGTTTTCGTGCTTTTGAATGCGAAAAACACGTTTTCTGGTGTTTTCAGCACTCCACAGTGCGTTTGATATGCGGAAACTACGATATCTTCGGTATCGTTGTTGTTTCCAGCTGAGACATGCATTTTCAGTGATGATCTTCATGATTCTGCTGTTACAAGTGTGCAGAATCACCGAAATCGCTGTTTTCGTGCTATTGAATGCGAAAAACACGTTTTCTGGTGTTTTCAGCACTCCACAGTGCGTTTGATATGCGGAAACTGCCATATCTTCGGTATCGTTGTTGTTTCCAGCTGAGAAATGCACTTTCAGTGATAATCTTCACGATTCTGCTGTTACAAGTGTGCAGAATCACCGAAATCGCTGTTTTCGTGCTTTTGAATGCGAAAAACACGTTTTCTGGTGTTTTCAGCACTCCACAGTGCGTTTGATATGCGGAAACTACGATATCTTCGGTATCGTTGTTGTTTCCAGCTGAGATATGCACTTTCAGTGATAATCTTCACGATTCTGCTGTTACAGGTGTGCAGAATCACCGAAATCGCTGTTTTCGTGCTTTTGAATGCGAAAAACACGTTTTCTGGTGTTTTCAGCACTCCACAGTGCGTTTGATATGCGGAAACTACGATATCTTCGGTATCGTTGTTGTTTCCAGCTGAGACATGCATTTTCAGTGATAATCTTCATGATTCTGCTGTTACAAGTGTGCAGAATCACCGAAATCTCTGTTTTCGTGCTTTTGAATGCGAAAAACACGTTTTCTGGTGTTTTCAGCACTCCACAGTGCGTTTGATATGCGGAAACTACGATATCTTCGGTATCGTTGTTGTTTCCAGCTGAGAAATGCACTTTCAGTGATAATCTTCACGATTCTGCTGTTACAAGTGTGCAGAATCACCGAAATCGCTGTTTTCGTGCTTTTGAATGCGAAAAACACGTTTTCTGGTGTTTTCAGCACTCCACAGTGCGTTTGATATGCGGAAACTGCGATATCTTCGGTATCGTTGTTGTTTCCAGCTGAGATATGCACTTTCAGTGATAATCTTCACGATTCTGCTGTTAGAAGTGTGCAGAATCACCGAAAACGCTGTTTTCGTCCTTTTGAATGCGAAAAACACGTTTTCTGGTGTTTTCAGCACTCCACAGTGCGTTTGATATGCGGAAACTACGATATCTTCGGTATCGTTGTTGTTTCCAGCTGAGATATGCATCTTCAGTGATAATCTTCACGATTCTGCTGTTACAAGTGTGCAGAATCACCGAAATCGCTGTTTTCGTGCTTTTGAATGCGAAAAACACGTTTTCTGGTGTTTTCAGCACTCCACAGTGCGTTTGATATGCGGAAACTACGATATCTTCGGTATCGTTGTTGTTTCCAGCTGAGATATGCATCTTCAGTGATAATCTTCATGATTCTGCTGTTACAAGTGTGCAGAATCACCGAAATCGCTGTTTTCGTGCTTTTGAATGCGAAAAACACGTTTTCTGGTGTTTTCAGCACTCCACAGTGCGTTTGATATGCGGAAACTACGATATCTTCGGTATCGTTGTTGTTTCCAGCTGAGATATGCATCTTCAGTGATAATCTTCATGATTCTGCTGTTACAAGTGTGCAGAATCACCGAAATCGCTGTTTTCGTGCTTTTGAATGCGAAAAACACGTTTTCTGGTGTTTTCAGCACTCCACAGTGCGTTTGATATGCGGAAACTACGATATCTTCGGTATCGTTATTGTTTCCAGCTGAGATATGCACTTTCAGTGATAATCTTCACGATTATGCTGTTACAAGTGTGCAGAATCACCGAAATCGCTGTTTTCGTGCTTTTGAATGCGAAAAACACGTTTTCTGGTGTTTTCAGCACTCCACAGTGCGTTTGATATGCGGAAACTACGATATCTTCGGTATCGTTGTTGTTTCCAGCTGAGATATGCACTTTCAGTGATAATCTTCACGATTCTGCTGTTACAAGTGTGCAGAATCACCGAAATCGCTGTTTTCGTGCTTTTGAATGCGAAAAACACGTTTTCTGGTGTTTTCAGCACTCCACAGTGCGTTTGATATGCGGAAACTACGATATCTTCGGTATCGTTGTTGTTTCCAGCTGAGATATGCACTTTCAGTGATAATCTTCACGATTCTGCTGTTAGAAGTGTGCAGAATCACCGAAAACGCTGTTTTCGTGCTTTTGAATGCGAAAACACGTTTTCTGGTGTTTTCAGCACTCCACAGTGCGTTTGATATGCGGAAACTACGATATCTTCGGTATCGTTGTTGTTTCCAGCTGAGATATGCATCTTCAGTGATAATCTTCATGATTCTGCTGTTACAAGTGTGCAGAATCACCGAAATCGCTGTTTTCGTGCTTTTGAATGCGAAAAACACGTTTTCTGGTGTTTTCAGCACTCCACAGTGCGTTTGATATGCGGAAACTACGATATCTTCGGTATCGTTGTTGTTTCCAGCTGAGACATGCATTTTCAGTGATGATCTTCATGATTCTGCTGTTACAAGTGTGCAGAATCACCGAAATCGCTGTTTTCGTGCTATTGAATGCGAAAAACACGTTTTCTGGTGTTTTCAGCACTCCACAGTGCGTTTGATATGCGGAAACTGCCATATCTTCGGTATCGTTGTTGTTTCCAGCTGGGAAATGCACTTTCAGTGATAATCTTCACGATTCTGCTGTTACAAGTGTGCAGAATCACCGAAATCGCTGTTTTCGTGCTTCTGAATGCGAAAAACACGTTTTCTGGTGTTTTCAGCACTCCACAGTGCGTTTGATATGCGGAAACTACGATATCTTCGGTATCGTTGTTGTTTCCAGCTGACATATGCACTATCAGTGATAATCTTCACGATTCTGCTGTTACAAGTGTGCAGAATCACCGAAATCGCTGTTTTCGTGCTTTTGAATGCGAAAAACACGTTTTCTGGTGTTTTCAGCACTCCACAGTGCGTTTGATATGCGGAAAATACGATATCTTCGGTATCGTTGTTGTTTCCAGCTGAGATATGCATCTTCAGTGATAATCTTCATGATTCTGCTGTTACAAGTGTGCAGAATCACCGAAATCGCTGTTTTCGTGCTTTTGAATGCGAAAAACACGTTTTCTGGTGTTTTCAGCACTCCACAGTGCGTTTGATATGCGGAAACTACGATATCTTCGGTATCGTTGTTGTTTCCAGCTGAGATATGCATCTTCAGTGATAATCTTCATGATTCTGCTGTTACAAGTGTGCAGAATCACCGAAATCGCTGTTTTCGTGCTTTTGTATGCGAAAAACACGTTTTCTGGTGTTTTCAGCACTCCACAGTGCGTTTGATATGCGGAAACTACGATATCTTCGGTATCGTTGTTGTTTCCAGCTGAGACATGCATTTTCAGTGATAATCTTCATGATTCTGCTGTTACAAGTGTGCAGAATCACCGAAATCGCTGTTTTCGTGCTTTTGAATGCGAAAAACACGTTTTATGGTGTTTTCAACACTCCACAGTGCGTTTGATATGCGGAAACTGCGATATCTTCGGTATCGTTATTGTTTCCAGCTGAGATATGCACTTTCAGTGATAATCTTCACGATTCTGCTGTTACAAGTGTGCAGAATCACCGAAATCGCTGTTTTCGTGCTTTTGAATGCGAAAAACACGTTTTCTGGTGTTTTCAGCACTCCACAGTGCGTTTGATATGCGGAAACTACGATATCTTCGGTATCGTTGTTGTTTCCAGCTGAGATATGCACTTTCAGTGATAATCTTCACGATTCTGCTGTTACAAGTGTGCAGAATCACCGAAATCGCTGTTTTCGTGCTTTTGATTGCGAAAAACACGTTTTCTGGTGTTTTCAGCACTCCACAGTGCGTTTGATATGCGGAAACTACGATATCTTCGGTATCGTTGTTGTTTCCAGCTGAGATATGCACTTTCAGTGATAATCTTCACGATTCTGCTGTTACAAGTGTGCAGAATCACCGAAATCGCTGTTTTCGTGCTTCTGAATGCGAAAAACACGTTTTCTGGTGTTTTCAGCACTCCACAGTGCGTTTGATATGCGGAAACTACGATATCTTCGGTATCGTTGTTGTTTCCAGCTGAGATATGCACTATCAGTGATAATCTTCACGATTCTGCTGTTACAAGTGTGCAGAATCACCGAAATCGCTGTTTTCGTGCTTTTGAATGCGAAAAACACGTTTTCTGGTGTTTTCAGCACTCCACAGTGCGTTTGATATGCGGAAAATACGATATCTTCGGTATCGTTGTTGTTTCCAGCTGAGATATGCATCTTCAGTGATAATCTTCATGATTCTGCTGTTACAAGTGTGCAGAATCACCGAAATCGCTGTTTTCGTGCTTTTGAATGCGAAAAACACGTTTTCTGGTGTTTTCAGCACTCCACAGTGCGTTTGATATGCGGAAACTACGATATCTTCGGTATCGTTGTTGTTTCCAGCTGAGATATGCATCTTCAGTGATAATCTTCATGATTCTGCTGTTACAAGTGTGCAGAATCACCGAAATCGCTGTTTTCGTGCTTTTGTATGCGAAAAACACGTTTTCTGGTGTTTTCAGCACTCCACAGTGCGTTTGATATGCGGAAACTACGATATCTTCGGTATCGTTGTTGTTTCCAGCTGAGACATGCATTTTCAGTGATAATCTTCATGATTCTGCTGTTACAAGTGTGCAGAATCACCGAAATCGCTGTTTTCGTGCTTTTGAATGCGAAAAACACGTTTTCTGGTGTTTTCAACACTCCACAGTGCGCTTGATATGCGGAAACTGCGATATCTTCGGTATCGTTATTGTTTCCAGCTGAGATATGCACTTTCAGTGATAATCTTCACGATTCTGCTGTTACAAGTGTGCAGAATCACCGAAATCGCTGTTTTCGTGCTTTTGAATGCGAAAAACACGTTTTCTGGTGTTTTCAGCACTCCACAGTGCGTTTGATATGCGGAAACTACGATATCTTCGGTATCGTTGTTGTTTCCAGCTGAGATATGCACTTTCAGTGATAATCTTCACGATTCTGCTGTTACAAGTGTGCAGAATCACCGAAATCGCTGTTTTCGTGCTTTTGATTGCGAAAAACACGTTTTCTGGTGTTTTCAGCACTCCACAGTGCGTTTGATATGCGGAAACTACGATATCTTCGGTATCGTTGTTGTTTCCAGCTGAGATATGCACTTTCAGTGATAATCTTCACGATTCTGCTGTTAGAAGTGTGCAGAATCACCGAAATCGCTGTTTTCGTGCTTTTGAATGCGAAAAACACGTTTTCTGGTGTTTTCAGCACTCCACAGTGCGTTTGATATGCGGAAACTACGATATCTTCGGTATCGTTGTTGTTTCCAGCTGAGATATGCATCTTCAGTGATAATCTTCATGATTCTGCTGTTACAAGTGTGCAGAATCACCGAAATCGCTGTTTTCGTGCTTGTGAATGCGAAAAACACGTTTTCTGTTGTTTTCTGCACTCCACAGTGCGTTTGATATGCGGAAACTACGATATCTTCGGTATCGTTGTTGGTTCCAGCTGAGACATGCATTTTCAGTGATAATCTTCATGATTCTGCTGTTACAAGTGTGCAGAATCACCGAAATCGCTGTTTTCGTGCTATTGAATGCGAAAAACACGTTTTCTGGTGTTTTCAGCACTCCACAGTGCGTTTGATATGCGGAAACTGCCATATCTTCGGTATCGTTGTTGTTTCCAGCTGAGAAATGCACTTTCAGTGATAATCTTCACGATTCTGCTGTTACAAGTGTGCAGAATCACCGAAATCGCTGTTTTCGTGCTTTTGAATGCGAAAAACACGTTTTCTGGTGTTTTCAGCACTCCACAGTGCGTTTGATATGCGGAAACTATGATATCTTCGGTATCGTTGTTGTTTCCAGCTGAGATATGCACTTTCTGTGATAATCTTCACGATTCTGCTGTTACAAGTGTGCAGAATCACCGAAATCGCTGTTTTCGTGCTTTTGAATGCGAAAAACACGTTTTCTGGTGTTTTCAGCACTCCACAGTGCGTTTGATATGCGGAAACTGCCATATCTTCGGTATCGTTGTTGTTTCCAGCTGAGAAATGCACTTTCAGTGATAATCTTCACGATTCTGCTGTTACAAGTGTGCAGAATCACCGAAATCGCTGTTTTCGTGCTTTTGAATGCGAAAAACACGTTTTCTGGTGTTTTCAGCACTCCACAGTGCGTTTGATATGCGGAAACTACGATATCTTCGGTATCGTTGTTGTTTCCAGCTGAGATATGCACTTTCAGTGATAATCTTCACGATTCTGCTGTTACAAGTGTGCAGAATCACCGAAATCGCTGTTTTCGTGCTTTTGAATGCGAAAAACACGTTTTCTGGTGTTTTCAGCACTCCACAGTGCGTTTGATATGCGGAAACTACGATATCTTCGGTATCGTTGTTGTTTCCAGCTGAGATATGCACTTTCAGTGATAATCTTCACGATTCTGCTGTTACAAGTGTGCAGAATCACCGAAATCGCTGTTTTCGTGCTTTTGAATGCGAAAAACACGTTTTCTGGTGTTTTCAACACTCCACAGTGCGTTTGATATGCGGAAACTGCGATATCTTCGGTATCGTTGTTGTTTCCAGCTGAGATATGCACTTTCAGTGATAATCTTCACGATTCTGCTGTTAGAAGTGTGCAGAATCACCGAAAACGCTGTTTTCGTGCTTTTGAATGCGAAAAACACGTTTTCTGGTGTTTTCAGCACTCCACAGTGCGTTTGATATGCGGAAACTACGATATCCTCGGTATCGTTGTTGTTTCCAGCTGAGATATGCATCTTCAGTGATAATCTTCATGATTCTGCTGTTACAAGTGTGCAGAATCACCGAAATCGCTGTTTTCGTGCTATTGAATGCGAAAAACACGTTTTCTGGTGTTTTCAGCACTCCACAGTGCGTTTGATATGCGGAAACTACGATATCTTCGGTATCGTTGTTGTTTCCAGCTGAGATATGCATCTTCAGTGATAATGTTCATGATTCTGCTGTTACAAGTGTGCAGAATCACCGAAATCGCTGTTTTCGTGCTTTTGAATGCGAAAAACACGTTTTCTGGTGTTTTCAGCACTCCACAGTGCGTTTGATATGCGGAAACTACGATATCTTCGGTATCGTTGTTGTTTCCAGCTGAGACATGCATTTTCAGTGATGATCTTCATGATTCTGCTGTTACAAGTGTGCAGAATCACCGAAATCGCTGTTTTCGTGCTATTGAATGCGAAAAACACGTTTTCTGGTGTTTTCAGCACTCCACAGTGCGTTTGATATGCGGAAACTGCCATATCTTCGGTATCGTTGTTGTTTCCAGCTGAGAAATGCACTTTCAGTGATAATCTTCACGATTCTGCTGTTACAAGTGTGCAGAATCACCGAAATCGCTGTTTTCGTGCTTTTGAATGCGAAAAACACGTTTTCTGGTGTTTTCAGCACTCCACAGTGCGTTTGATATGCGGAAACTACGATATCTTCGGTATCGTTGTTGTTTCCAGCTGAGATATGCACTTTCAGTGATAATCTTCACGATTCTGCTGTTACAAGTGTGCAGAATCACCGAAATCGCTGTTTTCGTGCTTTTGAATGCGAAAAACACGTTTTCTGGTGTTTTCAGCACTCCACAGTGCGTTTGATATGCGGAAACTACGATATCTTCGGTATCGTTGTTGTTTCCAGCTGAGACATGCATTTTCAGTGATAATCTTCATGATTCTGCTGTTACAAGTGTGCAGAATCACCGAAATCGCTGTTTTCGTGCTTTTGAATGCGAAAAACACGTTTTCTGGTGTTTTCAGCACTCCACAGTGCGTTTGATATGCGGAAACTACGATATCTTCGGTATCGTTGTTGTTTCCAGCTGAGAAATGCACTTTCAGTGATAATCTTCACGATTCTGCTGTTACAAGTGTGCAGAATCACCGAAATCGCTGTTTTCGTGCTTTTGAATGCGAAAAACACGTTTTCTGGTGTTTTCAGCACTCCACAGTGCGTTTGAAATGCGGAAACTACGATATCTTCGGTATCGTTGTTGTTTCCAGCTGAGATATGCACTTTCAGTGATAATCTTCACGATTCTGCTGTTACAAGTGTGCAGAATCACCGAAATCGCTGTTTTCGTGCTTTTGAATGCGAAAAACACGTTTTCTGGTGTTTTCAGCACTCCACAGTGCGTTTGATATGCGGAAACTACGATATCTTCGGTATCGTTGTTGTTTCCAGCTGAGACATGCATTTTCAGTGATGATCTTCATGATTCTGCTGTTACAAGTGTGCAGAATCACCGAAATCGCTGTTTTCGTGCTATTGAATGCGAAAAACACGTTTTCTGGTGTTTTCAGCACTCCACAGTGCGTTTGATATGCGGAAACTGCCATATCTTCGGTATCGTTGTTGTTTCCAGCTGAGAAATGCACTTTCAGTGATAATCTTCACGATTCTGCTGTTACAAGTGTGCAGAATCACCGAAATCGCTGTTTTCGTGCTTTTGAATGCGAAAAACACGTTTTCTGGTGTTTTCAGCACTCCACAGTGCGTTTGATATGCGGAAACTGCGATATCTTCGGTATCGTTATTGTTTCCAGCTGAGATATGCACTTTCAGTGATAATCTTCACGATTCTGCTGTTACAAGTGTGCAGAATCACCGAAATCGCTGTTTTCGTGCTTTTGTATGCGAAAAACACGTTTTCTGGTGTTTTCAGCACTCCACAGTGCGTTTGATATGCGGAAACTACGATATCTTCGGTATCGTTGTTGTTTCCAGCTGAGACATGCATTTTCAGTGATAATCTTCATGATTCTGCTGTTACAAGTGTGCAGAATCACCGAAATCGCTGTTTTCGTGCTTTTGAATGCGAAAAACACGTTTTCTGGTGTTTTCAACACTCCACAGTGCGTTTGATATGCGGAAACTGCGATATCTTCGGTATCGTTATTGTTTCCAGCTGAGATATGCACTTTCAGTGATAATCCTCACGATTCTGCTGTTACAAGTGTGCAGAATCACCGAAATCTCTGTTTTCGTGCTATTGAATGCGAAAAACACGTTTTCTGGTGTTTTCAGCACTCCACAGTGCGTTTGATATGCGGAAACTGCCATATCTTCGGTATCGTTGTTGTTTCCAGCTGAGAAATGCACTTTCAGTGATAATCTTCACGATTCTGCTGTTACAAGTGTGCAGAATCACCGAAATCGCTGTTTTCGTGCTTTTGAATGCGAAAAACACGTTTTCTGGTGTTTTCAGCACTCCACAGTGCGTTTGATATGCGGAAACTACGATATCTTCGGTATCGTTGTTGTTTCCAGCTGAGATATGCACTTTCAGTGATAATCTTCACGATTCTGCTGTTACAAGTGTGCAGAATCACCGAAATCGCTGTGTTCGTGCTTTTGAATGCGAAAAACACGTTTTCTGGTGTTTTCAACACTCCACAGTGCGTTTGATATGCGGAAACTGCGATATCTTCGGTATCGTTGTTGTTTCCAGCTGAGATATGCACTTTCAGTGATAATCTTCACGATTCTGCTGTTAGAAGTGTGCAGAATCACCGAAATCGCTGTTTTCGTGCTTTTGAATGCGAAACACACGTTTTCTGGTGTTTTCAACACTCCACAGTGCGTTTGATATGCGGAAACTGCGATATCTTCGGTATCGTTATTGTTTCCAGCTGAGATATGCACTTTCAGTGATAATCTTCACGATTCTGCTGTTACAAGTGTGCAGAATCACCGAAATCGCTGTTTTCGTGCTTTTGAATGCGAAAAACACGTTTTCTGGTGTTTTCAGCACTCCACAGTGCGTTTGATATGCGGAAACTGCGATATCTTCGGTATCGTTGTTGTTTCCAGCTGAGATATGCACTTTCAGTGATAATCTTCACGATACTGCTGTTACAAGTGTGCAGAATCCCCGAAATCGCTGTTTTCGTGCTTTTGAATGCGAAAAACACGTTTTCTGGTGTTTTCAGCACTCCACAGTGCGTTTGATATGCGGAAACTACGATATCTTCGGTATCGTTGTTGTTTCCAGCTGAGATATGCACTTTCAGTGATAATCTTCACGATTCTGCTGTTACAAGTGTGCAGAATCACCGAAATCGCTGTTTTCGTGCTTTTGAATGCGAAAAACACGTTTTCTGGTGTTTTCAGCACTCCACAGTGCGTTTGATATGCGGAAACTGCGATATCTTCGGTATCGTTGTTGTTTCCAGCTGAGATATGCATCTTCAGTGATAATCTTCATGATTCTGCTGTTACAAGTGTGCAGAATCACCGAAATCGCTGTTTTCGTGCTTTTGTATGCGAAAAACACGTTTTCTGGTGTTTTCAGCACTCCACAGTGCGTTTGATATGCGGAAACTACGATATCTTCGGTATCGTTGTTGTTTCCAGCTGAGATATGCACTTTCAGTGATAATCTTCACGATTCTGCTGTTACAAGTGTGCAGAATCACCGAAATCGCTGTTTTCGTGCTTTTGAATGCGAAAAACACGTTTTCTGGTGTTTTCAACACTCCACAGTGCGTTTGATATGCGGAAACTGCGATATCTTCGGTATCGTTGTTGTTTCCAGCTGAGATATGCACTTTCAGTGATAATCTTCACGATTCTGCTGTTAGAAGTGTGCAGCATCACCGAAAACGCTGTTTTCGTGCTTTTGAATGCGAAAAACACGTTTTCTGGTGTTTTCAGCACTCCACAGTGCGTTTGATATGCGGAAACTACGATATCTTCGGTATCGTTGTTGTTTCCAGCTGAGATATGCATCTTCAGTGATAATCTTCATGATTCTGCTGTTACAAGTGTGCAGAATCACCGAAATCGCTGTTTTCGTGCTTTTGAATGCGAAAAACACGTTTTCTGGTGTTTTCAGCACTCCACAGTGCGTTTGATATGCGGAAACTACGATATCTTCGGTATCGTTGTTGTTTCCAGCTGAGACATGCATTTTCAGTGATGATCTTCATGATTCTGCTGTTACAAGTGTGCAGAATCACCGAAATCGCTGTTTTCGTGCTATTGAATGCGAAAAACACGTTTTCTGGTGTTTTCAGCACTCCACAGTGCGTTTGATATGCGGAAACTGCCATATCTTCGGTATCGTTGTTGTTTCCAGCTGAGAAATGCACTTTCAGTGATAATCTTCACGATTCTGCTGTTACAAGTGTGCAGAATCACCGAAATCGCTGTTTTCGTGCTTTTGAATGCGAAAAACACGTTTTCTGGTGTTTTCAGCACTCCACAGTGCGTTTGATATGCGGAAACTACGATATCTTCGGTATCGTTGTTGTTTCCAGCTGAGATATGCATCTTCAGTGATAATCTTCATGATTCTGCTGTTACAAGTGTGCAGAATCACCGAAATCGCTGTTTTCGTGCTTTTGAATGCGAAAAACACGTTTTCTGGTGTTTTCAGCACTCCACAGTGCGTTTGATATGCGGAAACTGCGATATCTTCGGTATCGTTATTGTTTCCAGCTGAGATATGCACTTTCAGTGATAATCTTCACGATTCTGCTGTTACAAGTGTGCAGAATCACCGAAATCGCTGTTTTCGTGCTTTTGAATGCGAAAAACACGTTTTCTGGTGTTTTCAGCACTCCACAGTGCGTTTGATATGCGGAAACTACGATATCTTCGGTATCGTTGTTGTTTCCAGATGAGATATGCACTTTCAGTGATAATCTTCACGATTGTGCTGTTACAAGAGTGCAGAATCACCGAAATCGCTGTTTTCGTGCTTTCGAATGCGAAAAACACGTTTTCTGGTGTTTTCAGCACTCCACAGTGCGTTTGATATGCGGAAACTACGATATCTTCGGTATCGTTGTTGTTTCCAGCTGAGACATGCATTTTCAGTGATAATCTTCATGATTCTGCTGTTACAAGTGTGCAGAATCAGCGAAATCGCTGTTTTCGTGCTATTGAATGCGAAAAACACGTTTTCTGGTGTTTTCAGCACTCCACAGTGCGTTTGATATGCGGAAACTGCCATATCTTCGGTATCGTTGTTGTTTCCAGCTGAGAAATGCACTTTCAGTGATAATCTTCACGATTCTGCTGTTACAAGTGTGCAGAATCACCGAAATCGCTGTTTTCGTGCTTTTCAATGCGAAAAACACGTTTTCTGGTGTTTTCAGCACTCCACAGTGCGCTTGATATGCGGAAACTACGATATCTTCGGTATCGTTGTTGTTTCCAGCTGAGATATGCACTTTCAGTGATAATCTTCACGATTCTGCTGTTACAAGTGTGCAGAATCACCGAAATCGCTGTTTTCGTGCTTTTGAATGCGAAAAACACGTTTTCTGGTGTTTTCAGCACTCCACAGTGCGTTTGATATGCGGAAACTACGATATCTTCGGTATCGTTGTTGTTTCCAGCTGAGATATGCATCTTCAGTGATAATCTTCATGATTCTGCTGTTACAAGTGTGCAGAATCACCGAAATCGCTGTTTTCGTGCTTTTGTATGCGAAAAACACGTTTTCTGGTGTTTTCAGCACTCCACAGTGCGTTTGATATGCGGAAACTACGATATCTTCGGTATCGTTGTTGTTTCCAGCTGAGACATGCATTTTCAGTGATAATCTTCATGATTCTGCTGTTACAAGTGTGCAGAATCACCGAAATCGCTGTTTTCGTGCTTTTGAATGCGAAAAACACGTTTTCTGGTGTTTTCAACACTCCACAGTGCGTTTGATATGCGGAAACTGCGATATCTTCGGTATCGTTATTGTTTCCAGCTGAGATATGCACTTTCAGTGATAATCCTCACGATTCTGCTGTTACAAGTGTGCAGAATCACCGAAATCTCTGTTTTCGTGCTATTGAATGCGAAAAACACGTTTTCTGGTGTTTTCAGCACTCCACAGTGCGTTTGATATGCGGAAACTGCCATATCTTCGGTATCGTTGTTGTTTCCAGCTGAGAAATGCACTTTCAGTGATAATCTTCACGATTCTGCTGTTACAAGTGTGCAGAATCACCGAAATCGCTGTTTTCGTGCTTTTGAATGCGAAAAAC
The DNA here is from genome assembly GCA_951804975.1 of Anthophora plumipes. Lineage (NCBI taxonomy): Eukaryota > Metazoa > Arthropoda > Insecta > Hymenoptera > Apidae > Anthophora > Anthophora plumipes. Next base: position 220,639 of record CATORF010000403.1, read on the forward strand.
ACGTTTTCTGGTGTTTTCAGCACTCCACAGTGCGTTTGATATGCGGAAACTACGATATCTTCGGTATCGTTGTTGTTTCCAGCTGAGATATGCACTTTCAGTGATAATCTTCACGATTCTGCTGTTACAAGTGTGCAGAATCACCGAAATCGCTGTTTTCGTGCTATTGAATGCGAAAAACACGTTTTCTGGTGTTTTCAGCACTCCACAGTGCGTTTGATATGCGGAAACTGCCATATCTTCGGTATCGTTGTTGTTTCCAGCTGAGATATGCACTTTCAGTGATAATCTTCACGATTCTGCTGTTACAAGTGTGCAGAATCACCGAAATCGCTGTTTTCGTGCTTTTGAATGCGAAAAACACGTTTTCTGGTGTTTTCAGCACTCCACAGTGCGTTTGATATGCGGAAACTACGATATCTTCGGTATCGTTGTTGTTTCCAGCTGAGATATGCATCTTCAGTGATAATCTTCATGATTCTGCTGTTACAAGTGTGCAGAATCACCGAAATCGCTGTTTTCGTGCTTTTGTATGCGAAAAACACGTTTTCTGGTGTTTTCAGCACTCCACAGTGCGTTTGATATGCGGAAACTACGATATCTTCGGTATCGTTGTTGTTTCCAGCTGAGACATGCATTTTCAGTGATAATCTTCATGATTCTGCTGTTACAAGTGTGCAGAATCACCGAAATCGCTGTTTTCGTGCTTTTGAATGCGAAAAACACGTTTTCTGGTGTTTTCAACACTCCACAGTGCGTTTGATATGCGGAAACTGCGATATCTTCGGTATCGTTATTGTTTCCAGCTGAGATATGCACTTTCAGTGATAATCCTCACGATTCTGCTGTTACAAGTGTGCAGAATCACCGAAATCTCTGTTTTCGTGCTATTGAATGCGAAAAACACGTTTTCTGGTGTTTTCAGCACTCCACAGTGCGTTTGATATGCGGAAACTGCCATATCTTCGGTATCGTTGTTGTTTCCAGCTGAGAAATGCACTTTCAGTGATAATCTTCACGATTCTGCTGTTACAAGTGTGCAGAATCACCGAAATCGCTGTTTTCGTGCTTTTGAATGCGAAAAACACGTTTTCTGGTGTTTTCAGCACTCCACAGTGCGTTTGATATGCGGAAACTACGATATCTTCGGTATCGTTGTTGTTTCCAGCTGAGATATGCACTTTCAGTGATAATCTTCACGATTCTGCTGTTACAAGTGTGCAGAATCACCGAAATCGCTGTTTTCGTGCTTTTGAATGCGAAAAACACGTTTTCTGGTGTTTTCAACACTCCACAGTGCGTTTGATATGCGGAAACTGCGATATCTTCGGTATCGTTGTTGTTTCCAGCTGAGATATGCACTTTCAGTGATAATCTTCACGATTCTGCTGTTAGAAGTGTGCAGAATCACCGAAATCGCTGTTTTCGTGCTTTTGAATGCGAAACACACGTTTTCTGGTGTTTTCAACACTCCACAGTGCGTTTGATATGCGGAAACTGCGATATCTTCGGTATCGTTATTGTTTCCAGCTGAGATATGCACTTTCAGTGATAATCTTCACGATTCTGCTGTTACAAGTGTGCAGAATCACCGAAATCGCTGTTTTCGTGCTTTTGAATGCGAAAAACACGTTTTCTGGTGTTTTCAGCACTCCACAGTGCGTTTGATATGCGGAAACTGCGATATCTTCGGTATCGTTGTTGTTTCCAGCTGAGATATGCACTTTCAGTGATAATCTTCACGATACTGCTGTTACAAGTGTGCAGAATCCCCGAAATCGCTGTTTTCGTGCTTTTGAATGCGAAAAACACGTTTTCTGGTGTTTTCAGCACTCCACAGTGCGTTTGATATGCGGAAACTACGATATCTTCGGTATCGTTGTTGTTTCCAGCTGAGATATGCACTTTCAGTGATAATCTTCACGATTCTGCTGTTACAAGTGTGCAGAATCACCGAAATCGCTGTTTTCGTGCTTTTGAATGCGAAAAACACGTTTTCTGGTGTTTTCAGCACTCCACAGTGCGTTTGATATGCGGAAACTGCGATATCTTCGGTATCGTTGTTGTTTCCAGCTGAGATATGCACTTTCAGTGATAATCTTCACGATTCTGCTGTTACAAGTGTGCAGAATCACCGAAATCGCTGTTTTCGTGCTTTTGAATGCGAAAAACACGTTTTCTGGTGTTTTCAGCACTCCACAGTGCGTTTGATATGCGGAAACTACGATATCTTCGGTATCGTTGTTGTTTCCAGATGAGATATGCACTTTCAGTGATAATCTTCACGATTGTGCTGTTACAAGAGTGCAGAATCACCGAAATCGCTGTTTTCGTGCTTTCGAATGCGAAAAACACGTTTTCTGGTGTTTTCAGCACTCCACAGTGCGTTTGATATGCGGAAACTACGATATCTTCGGTATCGTTGTTGTTTCCAGCTGAGATATGCACTTTCAGTGATAATCTTCACGATTCTGCTGTTACAAGTGTGCAGAATCACCGAAATCGCTGTTTTCGTGCTTTTGAATGCGAAAAACACGTTTTCTGGTGTTTTCAGCACTCCACAGTGCGTTTGATATGCGGAAACTACGATATCTTCGGTATCGTTGTTGTTTCCAGCTGAGATATGCATCTTCAGTGATAATCTTCATGATTCTGCTGTTACAAGTGTGCAGAATCACCGAAATCGCTGTTTTCGTGCTTTTGTATGCGAAAAACACGTTTTCTGGTGTTTTCAGCACTCCACAGTGCGTTTGATATGCGGAAACTGCGATATCTTCGGTATCGTTATTGTTTCCAGCTGAGATATGCACTTTCAGTGATAATCTTCACGATTCTGCTGTTACAAGTGTGCAGAATCACCGAAATCGCTGTTTTCGTGCTTTTGAATGCGAAAAACACGTTTTCTGGTGTTTTCAGCACTCCACAGTGCGTTTGATATGCGGAAACTACGATATCTTCGGTATCGTTGTTGTTTCCAGCTGAGATATGCACTTTCAGTGATAATCTTCACGATTCGGCTGTTACAAGTGTGCAGAATCACCGAAATCGCTGTTTTCGTGCTTTTGAATGCGAAAAACACGTTTTCTGGTGTTTTCAGCACTCCACAGTGCGTTTGATATGCGGAAACTACGATATCTTCGGTATCGTTGTTGTTTCCAGCTGAGATATGCACTTTCAGTGATAATCTTCACGATTCTGCTGTTACAAGTGTGCAGAATCACCGAAATCGCTGTTTTCGTGCTTTTGAATGCGAAAAACACGTTTTCTGGTGTTTTCAACACTCCACAGTGCGTTTGATATGCGGAAACTGCGATATCTTCGGTATCGTTGTTGTTTCCAGCTGAGATATGCACTTTCAGTGATAATCTTCACGATTCTGCTGTTAGAAGTGTGCAGAATCACCGAAAACGCTGTTTTCGTGCTTTTGAATGCGAAAAACACGTTTTCTGATGTTTTCAGCACTCCACAGTGCGTTTGATATGCGGAAACTACGATATCTTCGGTATCGTTGTTGTTTCCAGCTGAGATATGCATCTTCAGTGATAATCTTCATGATTCTGCTGTTACAAGTGTGCAGAATCACCGAAATCGCTGTTTTCGTGGTTTTGAATGCGAAAAACACGTTTTCTGGTGTTTTCAGCACTCCACAGTGCGTTTGATATGCGGAAACTACGATATCTTCGGTATCGTTGTTGTTTCCAGCTGAGACATGCATTTTCAGTGATAATCTTCATGATTCTGCTGTTACAAGTGTGCAGAATCACCGAAATCGCTGTTTTCGTGCTATTGAATGCGAAAAACACGTTTTCTGGTGTTTTCAGCACTCCACAGTGCGTTTGATATGCGGAAACTGCCATATCTTCGGTATCGTTGTTGTTTCCAGCTGAGAAATGCACTTTCAGTGATAATCTTCACGATTCTGCTGTTACAAGTGTGCAGAATCACCGAAATCGCTGTTTTCGTGCTTTTCAATGCGAAAAACACGTTTTCTGGTGTTTTCAGCACTCCACAGTGCGCTTGATATGCGGAAACTACGATATCTTCGGTATCGTTGTTGTTTCCAGCTGAGATATGCACTTTCAGTGATAATCTTCACGATTCTGCTGTTACAAGTGTGCAGAATCACCGAAATCGCTGTTTTCGTGCTTTTGAATGCGAAAAACACGTTTTCTGGTGTTTTCAGCACTCCACAGTGCGTTTGATATGCGGAAACTACGATATCTTCGGTATCGTTGTTGTTTCCAGCTGAGATATGCATCTTCAGTGATAATCTTCATGATTCTGCTGTTACAAGTGTGCAGAATCACCGAAATCGCTGTTTTCGTGCTTTTGTATGCGAAAAACACGTTTTCTGGTGTTTTCAGCACTCCACAGTGCGTTTGATATGCGGAAACTACGATATCTTCGGTATCGTTGTTGTTTCCAGCTGAGACATGCATTTTCAGTGATAATCTTCATGATTCTGCTGTTACAAGTGTGCAGAATCACCGAAATCGCTGTTTTCGTGCTTTTGAATGCGAAAAACACGTTTTCTGGTGTTTTCAACACTCCACAGTGCGTTTGATATGCGGAAACTGCGATATCTTCGGTATCGTTATTGTTTCCAGCTGAGATATGCACTTTCAGTGATAATCCTCACGATTCTGCTGTTACAAGTGTGCAGAATCACCGAAATCTCTGTTTTCGTGCTATTGAATGCGAAAAACACGTTTTCTGGTGTTTTCAGCACTCCACAGTGCGTTTGATATGCGGAAACTGCCATATCTTCGGTATCGTTGTTGTTTCCAGCTGAGAAATGCACTTTCAGTGATAATCTTCACGATTCTGCTGTTACAAGTGTGCAGAATCACCGAAATCGCTGTTTTCGTGCTTTTGAATGCGAAGAACACGTTTTCTGGTGTTTTCAGCACTCCACAGTGCGTTTGATATGCGGAAACTACGATATCTTCGGTATCGTTGTTGTTTCCAGCTGAGATATGCACTTTCAGTGATAATCTTCACGATTCTGCTGTTACAAGTGTGCAGAATCACCGAAATCGCTGTTTTCGTGCTTTTGAATGCGAAAAACACGTTTTCTGGTGTTTTCAACACTCCACAGTGCGTTTGATATGCGGAAACTGCGATATCTTCGGTATCGTTGTTGTTTCCAGCTGAGATATGCACTTTCAGTGATAATCTTCACGATTCTGCTGTTAGAAGTGTGCAGAATCACCGAAATCGCTGTTTTCGTGCTTTTGAATGCGAAACACACGTTTTCTGGTGTTTTCAACACTCCACAGTGCGTTTGATATGCGGAAACTGCGATATCTTCGGTATCGTTATTGTTTCCAGCTGAGATATGCACTTTCAGTGATAATCTTCACGATTCTGCTGTTACAAGTGTGCAGAATCACCGAAATCGCTGTTTTCGTGCTTTTGAATGCGAAAAACACGTTTTCTGGTGTTTTCAGCACTCCACAGTGCGTTTGATATGCGGAAACTGCGATATCTTCGGTATCGTTGTTGTTTCCAGCTGAGATATGCACTTTCAGTGATAATCTTCACGATACTGCTGTTACAAGTGTGCAGAATCCCCGAAATCGCTGTTTTCGTGCTTTTGAATGCGAAAAACACGTTTTCTGGTGTTTTCAGCACTCCACAGTGCGTTTGATATGCGGAAACTACGATATCTTCGGTATCGTTGTTGTTTCCAGCTGAGATATGCACTTTCAGTGATAATCTTCACGATTCTGCTGTTACAAGTGTGCAGAATCACCGAAATCGCTGTTTTCGTGCTTTTGAATGCGAAAAACACGTTTTCTGGTGTTTTCAGCACTCCACAGTGCGTTTGATATGCGGAAACTGCGATATCTTCGGTATCGTTGTTGTTTCCAGCTGAGATATGCACTTTCAGTGATAATCTTCACGATTCTGCTGTTACAAGTGTGCAGAATCACCGAAATCGCTGTTTTCGTGCTTTTGAATGCGAAAAACACGTTTTCTGGTGTTTTCAGCACTCCACAGTGCGTTTGATATGCGGAAACTACGATATCTTCGGTATCGTTGTTGTTTCCAGCTGAGATATGCACTTTCAGTGATAATCTTCACGATTCTGCTGTTACAAGTGTGCAGAATCACCCAAATCGCTGTTTTCGTGCTTTTGAATGCGAAAAACACGTTTTCTGGTGTTTTCAGCACTCCACAGTGCGTTTGATATGCGGAAACTGCGATATCATCGGTATCGTTGTTGTTTCCAGCTGAGATATGCACTTTCAGTGATAATCTTCACGATTCTGCTGTTACAAGTGTGCAGAATCACCGAAATCGCTGTTTTCGTGCTTTTGAATGCGAAAAACACGTTTTCTGGTGTTTTCAGCACTCCACAGTGCGTTTGATATGCGGAAACTACGATATCTTCGGTATCGTTGTTGTTTCCAGCTGAGATATGCATCTTCAGTGATAATCTTCATGATTCTGCTGTTACAAGTGTGCAGAATCACCGAAATCGCTGTTTTCGTGCTTTTGAATGCGAAAAACACGTTTTCTGGTGTTTTCAGCACTCCACAGTGCGTTTGATATGCGGAAACTACGATATCTTCGGTATCGTTGTTGTTTCCAGCTGAGACATGCATTTTCAGTGATAATCTTCATGATTCTGCTGTTACAAGTGTGCAGAATCACCGAAATCGCTGTTTTCGTGCTATTGAATGCGAAAAACACGTTTTCTGGTGTTTTCAGCACTCCACAGTGCGTTTGATATGCGGAAACTGCCATATCTTCGGTATCGTTGTTGTTTCCAGCTGAGAAATGCACTTTCAGTGATAATCTTCACGATTCTGCTGTTACAAGTGTGCAGAATCACCGAAATCGCTGTTTTCGTGCTTTTGTATGCGAAAAACACGTTTTCTGGTGTTTTCAGCACTCCACAGTGCGTTTGATATGCGGAAACTACGATATCTTCGGTATCGTTGTTGTTTCCAGCTGAGACATGCATTTTCAGTGATAATCTTCATGATTCTGCTGTTACAAGTGTGCAGAATCACCGAAATCGCTGTTTTCGTGCTTTTGAATGCGAAAAACACGTTTTCTGGTGTTTTCAACACTCCACAGTGCGTTTGATATGCGGAAACTGCGATATCTTCGGTATCGTTATTGTTTCCAGATGAGATATGCACTTTCAGTGATAATCTTCACGATTCTGCTGTTACAAGTGTGCAGAATCACCGAAGTCGCTGTTTTCGTGCTTTTGAATGCGAAAAACACGTTTTCTGGTGTTTTCAACACTCCACAGTGCGTTTGATATGCGGAAACTGCGATATCTTCGGTATCGTTGTTGTTTCCAGCTGAGATATGCACTTTCAGTGATAATCTTCACGATTCTGCTGTTAGAAGTGTGCAGAATCACCGAAAACGCTGTTTTCGTGCTTTTGAATGCGAAAAACACGTTTTCTGGTGTTTTCAGCACTCCACAGTGCGTTTGATATGCGGAAACTGCGATATCTTCGGTATCGTTGTTGTTTCCAGCTGAGATATGCACTTTCAGTGATAATCTTCACGATTCTGCTGTTACAAGTGTGCAGAATCACCGAAATCGCTGTTTTCGTGCTTTTGAATGCGAAAAACACGTTTTCTGGTGTTTTCAGCACTCCACAGTGCGTTTGATATGCGGAAACTACGATATCTTCGGTATCGTTGTTGTTTCCAGCTGAGATATGCACTTTCAGTGATAATCTTCACGATTCTGCTGTTAGAAGTGTGCAGAATCACCGAAAACGCTGTTTTCGTGCTTTTGAATGCGAAAAACACGTTTTCTGGTGTTTTCAGCACTCCACAGTGCGTTTGATATGCGGAAACTGCGATATCTTCGGTATCGTTGTTGTTTCCAGCTGAGATATGCATCTTCAGTGATAATCTTCATGATTCTGCTGTTACAAGTGTGTAGAATCACCGAAATCGCTGTTTTCGTGCTTTTGTATGCGAAAAACACGTTTTCTGGTGTTTTCAGCACTCCACAGTGCGTTTGATATGCGGAAACTACGATATCTTCGGTATCGTTGTTGTTTCCAGCTGAGACATGCATTTTCAGTGATAATCTTCATGATTCTGCTGTTACAAGTGTGCAGAATCACCAAAATCGCTGTTTTCGTGCTTTTGAATGCGAAACACACGTTTTCTGGTGTTTTCAACACTCCACAGTGCGTTTGATATGCGGAAACTGCGATATCTTCGGTATCGTTATTGTTTCCAGCTGAGATATGCACTTTCAGTGATAATCTTCACGATTCTGCTGTTACAAGTGTGCAGAATCACCGAAATCGCTGTTTTCGTGCTTTTGAATGCGAAAAACACGTTTTCTGGTGTTTTCAGCACTCCACAGTGCGTTTGATATGCGGAAACTGCGATATCTTCGGTATCGTTGTTGTTTCCAGCTGAGATATGCACTTTCAGTGATAATCTTCACGATTCTGCTGTTAGAAGTGTGCAGAATCACCGAAATCGCTGTTTTCGTGCTTTTGAATGCGAAACACACGTTTTCTGGTGTTTTCAACACTCCACAGTGCGTTTGATATGCGGAAACTGCGATATCTTCGGTATCGTTATTGTTTCCAGCTGAGATATGCACTTTCAGTGATAATCTTCACGATTCTGCTGTTACAAGTGTGCAGAATCACCGAAATCGCTGTTTTCGTGCTTTTGAATGCGAAAAACACGTTTTCTGGTGTTTTCAGCACTCCACAGTGCGTTTGATATGCGGAAACTGCGATATCTTCGGTATCGTTGTTGTTTCCAGCTGAGATATGCACTTTCAGTGATAATCTTCACGATACTGCTGTTACAAGTGTGCAGAATCCCCGAAATCGCTGTTTTCGTGCTTTTGAATGCGAAAAACACGTTTTCTGGTGTTTTCAGCACTCCACAGTGCGTTTGATATGCGGAAACTACGATATCTTCGGTATCGTTGTTGTTTCCAGCTGAGATATGCACTTTCAGTGATAATCTTCACGATTCTGCTGTTACAAGTGTGCAGAATCACCGAAATCGCTGTTTTCGTGCTTTTGAATGCGAAAAACACGTTTTCTGGTGTTTTCAGCACTCCACAGTGCGTTTGATATGCGGAAACTGCGATATCTTCGGTATCGTTGTTGTTTCCAGCTGAGATATGCACTTTCAGTGATAATCTTCACGATTCTGCTGTTACAAGTGTGCAGAATCACCGAAATCGCTGTTTTCGTGCTTTTGAATGCGAAAAACACGTTTTCTGGTGTTTTCAGCACTCCACAGTGCGTTTGATATGCGGAAACTACGATATCTTCGGTATCGTTGTTGTTTCCAGATGAGATATGCACTTTCAGTGATAATCTTCACGATTGTGCTGTTACAAGAGTGCAGAATCACCGAAATCGCTGTTTTCGTGCTTTCGAATGCGAAAAACACGTTTTCTGGTGTTTTCAGCACTCCACAGTGCGTTTGATATGCGGAAACTACGATATCTTCGGTATCGTTGTTGTTTCCAGCTGAGATATGCACTTTCAGTGATAATCTTCACGATTCTGCTGTTACAAGTGTGCAGAATCACCGAAATCGCTGTTTTCGTGCTTTTGAATGCGAAAAACACGTTTTCTGGTGTTTTCAGCACTCCACAGTGCGTTTGATATGCGGAAACTACGATATCTTCGGTATCGTTGTTGTTTCCAGCTGAGATATGCATCTTCAGTGATAATCTTCATGATTCTGCTGTTACAAGTGTGCAGAATCACCGAAATCGCTGTTTTCGTGCTTTTGTATGCGAAAAACACGTTTTCTGGTGTTTTCAGCACTCCACAGTGCGTTTGATATGCGGAAACTGCGATATCTTCGGTATCGTTATTGTTTCCAGCTGAGATATGCACTTTCAGTGATAATCTTCACGATTCTGCTGTTACAAGTGTGCAGAATCACCGAAATCGCTGTTTTCGTGCTTTTGAATGCGAAAAACACGTTTTCTGGTGTTTTCAGCACTCCACAGTGCGTTTGATATGCGGAAACTACGATATCTTCGGTATCGTTGTTGTTTCCAGCTGAGATATGCACTTTCAGTGATAATCTTCACGATTCGGCTGTTACAAGTGTGCAGAATCACCGAAATCGCTGTTTTCGTGCTTTTGAATGCGAAAAACACGTTTTCTGGTGTTTTCAGCACTCCACAGTGCGTTTGATATGCGGAAACTACGATATCTTCGGTATCGTTGTTGTTTCCAGCTGAGATATGCACTTTCAGTGATAATCTTCACGATTCTGCTGTTACAAGTGTGCAGAATCACCGAAATCGCTGTTTTCGTGCTTTTGAATGCGAAAAACACGTTTTCTGGTGTTTTCAACACTCCACAGTGCGTTTGATATGCGGAAACTGCGATATCTTCGGTATCGTTGTTGTTTCCAGCTGAGATATGCACTTTCAGTGATAATCTTCACGATTCTGCTGTTAGAAGTGTGCAGAATCACCGAAAACGCTGTTTTCGTGCTTTTGAATGCGAAAAACACGTTTTCTGATGTTTTCAGCACTCCACAGTGCGTTTGATATGCGGAAACTACGATATCTTCGGTATCGTTGTTGTTTCCAGCTGAGATATGCATCTTCAGTGATAATCTTCATGATTCTGCTGTTACAAGTGTGCAGAATCACCGAAATCGCTGTTTTCGTGGTTTTGAATGCGAAAAACACGTTTTCTGGTGTTTTCAGCACTCCACAGTGCGTTTGATATGCGGAAACTACGATATCTTCGGTATCGTTGTTGTTTCCAGCTGAGACATGCATTTTCAGTGATAATCTTCATGATTCTGCTGTTACAAGTGTGCAGAATCACCGAAATCGCTGTTTTCGTGCTATTGAATGCGAAAAACACGTTTTCTGGTGTTTTCAGCACTCCACAGTGCGTTTGATATGCGGAAACTGCCATATCTTCGGTATCGTTGTTGTTTCCAGCTGAGAAATGCACTTTCAGTGATAATCTTCACGATTCTGCTGTTACAAGTGTGCAGAATCACCGAAATCGCTGTTTTCGTGCTTTTCAATGCGAAAAACACGTTTTCTGGTGTTTTCAGCACTCCACAGTGCGCTTGATATGCGGAAACTACGATATCTTCGGTATCGTTGTTGTTTCCAGCTGAGATATGCACTTTCAGTGATAATCTTCACGATTCTGCTGTTACAAGTGTGCAGAATCACCGAAATCGCTGTTTTCGTGCTTTTGAATGCGAAAAACACGTTTTCTGGTGTTTTCAGCACTCCACAGTGCGTTTGATATGCGGAAACTACGATATCTTCGGTATCGTTGTTGTTTCCAGCTGAGATATGCATCTTCAGTGATAATCTTCATGATTCTGCTGTTACAAGTGTGCAGAATCACCGAAATCGCTGTTTTCGTGCTTTTGTATGCGAAAAACACGTTTTCTGGTGTTTTCAGCACTCCACAGTGCGTTTGATATGCGGAAACTACGATATCTTCGGTATCGTTGTTGTTTCCAGCTGAGACATGCATTTTCAGTGATAATCTTCATGATTCTGCTGTTACAAGTGTGCAGAATCACCGAAATCGCTGTTTTCGTGCTTTTGAATGCGAAAAACACGTTTTCTGGTGTTTTCAACACTCCACAGTGCGTTTGATATGCGGAAACTGCGATATCTTCGGTATCGTTATTGTTTCCAGCTGAGATATGCACTTTCAGTGATAATCCTCACGATTCTGCTGTTACAAGTGTGCAGAATCACCGAAATCTCTGTTTTCGTGCTATTGAATGCGAAAAACACGTTTTCTGGTGTTTTCAGCACTCCACAGTGCGTTTGATATGCGGAAACTGCCATATCTTCGGTATCGTTGTTGTTTCCAGCTGAGAAATGCACTTTCAGTGATAATCTTCACGATTCTGCTGTTACAAGTGTGCAGAATCACCGAAATCGCTGTTTTCGTGCTTTTGAATGCGAAGAACACGTTTTCTGGTGTTTTCAGCACTCCACAGTGCGTTTGATATGCGGAAACTACGATATCTTCGGTATCGTTGTTGTTTCCAGCTGAGATATGCACTTTCAGTGATAATCTTCACGATTCTGCTGTTACAAGTGTGCAGAATCACCGAAATCGCTGTTTTCGTGCTTTTGAATGCGAAAAACACGTTTTCTGGTGTTTTCAACACTCCACAGTGCGTTTGATATGCGGAAACTGCGATATCTTCGGTATCGTTGTTGTTTCCAGCTGAGATATGCACTTTCAGTGATAATCTTCACGATTCTGCTGTTAGAAGTGTGCAGAATCACCGAAATCGCTGTTTTCGTGCTTTTGAATGCGAAACACACGTTTTCTGGTGTTTTCAACACTCCACAGTGCGTTTGATATGCGGAAACTGCGATATCTTCGGTATCGTTATTGTTTCCAGCTGAGATATGCACTTTCAGTGATAATCTTCACGATTCTGCTGTTACAAGTGTGCAGAATCACCGAAATCGCTGTTTTCGTGCTTTTGAATGCGAAAAACACGTTTTCTGGTGTTTTCAGCACTCCACAGTGCGTTTGATATGCGGAAACTGCGATATCTTCGGTATCGTTGTTGTTTCCAGCTGAGATATGCACTTTCAGTGATAATCTTCACGATACTGCTGTTACAAGTGTGCAGAATCCCCGAAATCGCTGTTTTCGTGCTTTTGAATGCGAAAAACACGTTTTCTGGTGTTTTCAGCACTCCACAGTGCGTTTGATATGCGGAAACTACGATATCTTCGGTATCGTTGTTGTTTCCAGCTGAGATATGCACTTTCAGTGATAATCTTCACGATTCTGCTGTTACAAGTGTGCAGAATCACCGAAATCGCTGTTTTCGTGCTTTTGAATGCGAAAAACACGTTTTCTGGTGTTTTCAGCACTCCACAGTGCGTTTGATATGCGGAAACTGCGATATCTTCGGTATCGTTGTTGTTTCCAGCTGAGATATGCACTTTCAGTGATAATCTTCACGATTCTGCTGTTACAAGTGTGCAGAATCACCGAAATCGCTGTTTTCGTGCTTTTGAATGCGAAAAACACGTTTTCTGGTGTTTTCAGCACTCCACAGTGCGTTTGATATGCGGAAACTACGATATCTTCGGTATCGTTGTTGTTTCCAGCTGAGATATGCACTTTCAGTGATAATCTTCACGATTCTGCTGTTACAAGTGTGCAGAATCACCCAAATCGCTGTTTTCGTGCTTTTGAATGCGAAAAACACGTTTTCTGGTGTTTTCAGCACTCCACAGTGCGTTTGATATGCGGAAACTGCGATATCATCGGTATCGTTGTTGTTTCCAGCTGAGATATGCACTTTCAGTGATAATCTTCACGATTCTGCTGTTACAAGTGTGCAGAATCACCGAAATCGCTGTTTTCGTGCTTTTGAATGCGAAAAACACGTTTTCTGGTGTTTTCAGCACTCCACAGTGCGTTTGATATGCGGAAACTACGATATCTTCGGTATCGTTGTTGTTTCCAGCTGAGATATGCATCTTCAGTGATAATCTTCATGATTCTGCTGTTACAAGTGTGCAGAATCACCGAAATCGCTGTTTTCGTGCTTTTGAATGCGAAAAACACGTTTTCTGGTGTTTTCAGCACTCCACAGTGCGTTTGATATGCGGAAACTACGATATCTTCGGTATCGTTGTTGTTTCCAGCTGAGACATGCATTTTCAGTGATAATCTTCATGATTCTGCTGTTACAAGTGTGCAGAATCACCGAAATCGCTGTTTTCGTGCTATTGAATGCGAAAAACACGTTTTCTGGTGTTTTCAGCACTCCACAGTGCGTTTGATATGCGGAAACTGCCATATCTTCGGTATCGTTGTTGTTTCCAGCTGAGAAATGCACTTTCAGTGATAATCTTCACGATTCTGCTGTTACAAGTGTGCAGAATCACCGAAATCGCTGTTTTCGTGCTTTTGTATGCGAAAAACACGTTTTCTGGTGTTTTCAGCACTCCACAGTGCGTTTGATATGCGGAAACTACGATATCTTCGGTATCGTTGTTGTTTCCAGCTGAGACATGCATTTTCAGTGATAATCTTCATGATTCTGCTGTTACAAGTGTGCAGAATCACCGAAATCGCTGTTTTCGTGCTTTTGAATGCGAAAAACACGTTTTCTGGTGTTTTCAACACTCCACAGTGCGTTTGATATGCGGAAACTGCGATATCTTCGGTATCGTTATTGTTTCCAGATGAGATATGCACTTTCAGTGATAATCTTCACGATTCTGCTGTTACAAGTGTGCAGAATCACCGAAGTCGCTGTTTTCGTGCTTTTGAATGCGAAAAACACGTTTTCTGGTGTTTTCAACACTCCACAGTGCGTTTGATATGCGGAAACTGCGATATCTTCGGTATCGTTGTTGTTTCCAGCTGAGATATGCACTTTCAGTGATAATCTTCACGATTCTGCTGTTAGAAGTGTGCAGAATCACCGAAAACGCTGTTTTCGTGCTTTTGAATGCGAAAAACACGTTTTCTGGTGTTTTCAGCACTCCACAGTGCGTTTGATATGCGGAAACTGCGATATCTTCGGTATCGTTGTTGTTTCCAGCTGAGATATGCACTTTCAGTGATAATCTTCACGATTCTGCTGTTACAAGTGTGCAGAATCACCGAAATCGCTGTTTTCGTGCTTTTGAATGCGAAAAACACGTTTTCTGGTGTTTTCAGCACTCCACAGTGCGTTTGATATGCGGAAACTACGATATCTTCGGTATCGTTGTTGTTTCCAGCTGAGATATGCACTTTCAGTGATAATCTTCACGATTCTGCTGTTAGAAGTGTGCAGAATCACCGAAAACGCTGTTTTCGTGCTTTTGAATGCGAAAAACACGTTTTCTGGTGTTTTCAGCACTCCACAGTGCGTTTGATATGCGGAAACTGCGATATCTTCGGTATCGTTGTTGTTTCCAGCTGAGATATGCATCTTCAGTGATAATCTTCATGATTCTGCTGTTACAAGTGTGTAGAATCACCGAAATCGCTGTTTTCGTGCTTTTGTATGCGAAAAACACGTTTTCTGGTGTTTTCAGCACTCCACAGTGCGTTTGATATGCGGAAACTACGATATCTTCGGTATCGTTGTTGTTTCCAGCTGAGACATGCATTTTCAGTGATAATCTTCATGATTCTGCTGTTACAAGTGTGCAGAATCACCAAAATCGCTGTTTTCGTGCTTTTGAATGCGAAACACACGTTTTCTGGTGTTTTCAACACTCCACAGTGCGTTTGATATGCGGAAACTGCGATATCTTCGGTATCGTTATTGTTTCCAGCTGAGATATGCACTTTCAGTGATAATCTTCACGATTCTGCTGTTACAAGTGTGCAGAATCACCGAAATCGCTGTTTTCGTGCTTTTGAATGCGAAAAACACGTTTTCTGGTGTTTTCAGCACTCCACAGTGCGTTTGATATGCGGAAACTGCGATATCTTCGGTATCGTTGTTGTTTCCAGCTGAGATATGCACTTTCAGTGATAATCTTCACGATTCTGCTGTTACAAGTGTGCAGAATCACCGAAATCGCTGTTTTCGTGCTTTTGAATGCGAAAAACACGTTTTCTGGTGTTTTCAGCACTCCACAGTGCGTTTGATATGCGGAAACTACGATATCTTCGGTATCGTTGTTGTTTCCAGCTGAGATATGCACTTTCAGTGATAATCTTCACGATTCTGCTGTTACAAGTGTGCAGAATCACCGAAATCGCTGTTTTCGTGCTTTTGAATGCGAAAAACACGTTTTCTGGTGTTTTCAGCACTCCACAGTGCGTTTGATATGCGGAAACTGCGATATCTTCGGTATCGTTGTTGTTTCCAGCTGAGATATGCACTTTCAGTGATAATCTTCACGATTCTGCTGTTACAAGTGTGCAGAATCACCGAAATCGCTGTTTTCGTGCTTTTGAATGCGAAAAACACGTTTTCTGGTGTTTTCAGCACTCCACAGTGCGTTTGATATGCGGAAACTACGATATCTTCGGTATCGTTGTTGTTTCCAGCTGAGATATGCACTTTCAGTGATAATCTTCACGATTCTGCTGTTACAAGTGTGCAGAATCACCGAAATCGCTGTTTTCGTGCTTTTGAATGCGAAAAACACGTTTTCTGGTGTTTTCAGCACTCCACAGTGCGTTTGATATGCGGAAACTGCGATATCTTCGGTATCGTTGTTGTTTCCAGCTGAGATATGCACTTTCAGTGATAATTTTCACGATTCTGCTGTTACAAGTGTGCAGAATCACCGAAATCGCTGTTTTCGTGCTTTTGAATGCGAAAAACACGTTTTCTGGTGTTTTCAGCACTCCACAGTGCGTTTGATATGCGGAAACTACGATATCTTCGGTATCGTTGTTGTTTCCAGCTGAGATATGCACTTTCAGTGATAATCTTCACGATTCGGCTGTTACAAGTGTGCAGAATCACCGAAATCGCTGTTTTCGTGCTTTTGAATGCGAAAAACACGTTTTCTGGTGTTTTCAGCACTCCACAGTGCGTTTGATATGCGGAAACTGCCATATCTTCGGTATCGCTGTTGTTTCCTGCTGAGATATGCACTTTCAGTGATAATCTTCACGATTCTGCTGTTACAAGTGTGCAGAATCACCGAAATCGCTGTTTTCGTGCTTTTGAATGCGAAAAACACGTTTTCTGGTGTTTTCAGCACCCCACAGTGCGTTTGATATGCGGAAACTACGATATCTTCGGTATCGTTGTTGTTTCCAGCTGAGATATGCACTTTCAGTGATAATCTTCACGATTCTGCTGTTACAAGTGTGCAGAATCACCGAAATCGCTGTTTTCGTGCTTTTGAATGCGAAAAACACGTTGTCTGGTGTTTTCAGCACTCCACAGTGCGTTTGATATGCGGAAACTACGATATCTTCGGTATCGTTGTTGTTTCCAGCTGAGATATGCACTTTCAGTGATAATCTTCACGATTCTGCTGTTACAAGTGTGCAGAATCACCGAAATCGCTGTTTTCGTGCTTTTGAATGCGAAAAACACGTTTTCTGGTGTTTTCAGCACTCCACAGTGCGTTTGATATGCGGAAACTACGATATCTTCGGTATCGTTGTTGTTTCCAGCTGAGACATGCATTTTCAGTGATAATCTTCATGATTCTGCTGTTACAAGTGTGCAGAATCACCGAAATCGCTGTTTTCGTGCTTTTGAATGCGAAAAACACGTTTTCTGGTGTTTTCAACACTCCACAGTGCGTTTGATATGCGGAAACTGCGATATCTTCGGTATCGTTATTGTTTCCAGCTGAGATATGCACTTTCAGTGATAATCTTCACGATTCTGCTGTTACAAGTGTGCAGAATCACCGAAATCGCTGTTTTCGTGCTTTTGAATGCGAAAAACACGTTTTCTGGTGTTTTCAGCACTCCACAGTGCGTTTGATATGCGGAAACTACGATATCTTCGGTATCGTTGTTGTTTCCAGCTGAGATATGCACTTTCAGTGATAATCTTCACGATTCTGCTGTTACAAGTGTGCAGAATCACCGAAATCGCTGTTTTCGTGCTTTTGAATGCGAAAAACACGTTTTCTGGTGTTTTCAGCACTCCACAGTGCGTTTGATATGCGGAAACTACGATATCTTCGGTATCGTTGTTGTTTCCAGCTGAGATATGCACTTTCAGTGATAATCTTCACGATTCTGCTGTTAGAAGTGTGCAGAATCACCGAAAACGCTGTTTTCGTGCTTTTGAATGCGAAAAACACGTTTTCTGGTGTTTTCAGCACTCCACAGTGCGTTTGATATGCGGAAACTACGATATCTTCGGTATCGTTGTTGTTTCCAGCTGAGATATGCATCTTCAGTGATAATCTTCATGATTCTGCTGTTACAAGTGTGCAGAATCACCGAAATCGCTGTTTTCGTGCTTTTGAATGCGAAAAACAAGTTTTCTGGTGTTTTCAGCACTCCACAGTGCGTTTGATATGCGGAAACTACGATATCTTCGGTATCGTTGTTGTTTCCAGCTGAGACATGCATTTTCAGTGATAATCTTCATGATTCTGCTGTTACAAGTGTGCAGAATCACCGAAATCGCTGTTTTCGTGCTATTGAATGCGAAAAACACGTTTTCTGGTGTTTTCAGCACTCCACAGTGCGTTTGATATGCGGAAACTACGATATCTTCGGTATCGTTGATGTTTCCAGCTGAGACATGCATTTTCAGTGATAATCTTCATGATTCTGCTGTTACAAGTGTGCAGAATCACCGAAATCGCTGTTTTCGTGCTTTTGAATGCGAAAAACACGTTTTCTGGTGTTTTCAACACTCCACAGTGCGTTTGATATGCGGAAACTGCGATATCTTCGGTATCGTTATTGTTTCCAGCTGAGATATGCACTTTCAGTGATAATCTTCACGATTCTGCTGTTACAAGTGTGCAGAATCACCGAAATCGCTGTTTTCGTGCTTTTGAATGCGAAAAACACGTTTTCTGGTGTTTTCAACACTCCACAGTGCGTTTGATATGCGGAAACTGCGATATCTTCGGTATCGTTGTTGTTTCCAGCTGAGGTATGCACTTTCAGTGATAATCTTCACGATTCTGCTGTTAGAAGTGTGCAGAATCACCGAAAACGCTGTTTTCGTGCTTTTGAATGCGAAAAACACGTTTTCTGGTGTTTTCAGCACTCCACAGTGCGTTTGATATGCGGAAACTACGATATCTTCGGTATCGTTGTTGTTTCCAGCTGAGATATGCACTTTCAGTGATAATCTTCACGATTCTGCTGTTACAAGTGTGCAGAATCACCGAAATCGCTGTTTTCGTGCTTTTGAATGCGAAAAACACGTTTTCTGGTGTTTTCAGCACTCCACAGTGCGTTTGATATGCGGAAACTGCGATATCTTCGGTATCGTTATTGTTTCCAGCTGAGATATGCACTTTCAGTGATAATCTTCACGATTCTGCTGTTACAAGTGTGCAGAATCACCGAAATCGCTGTTTTCGTGCTTTTGAATGCGAAAAACACGTTTTCTGGTGTTTTCAACACTCCACAGTGCGTTTGATATGCGGAAACTACGATATCTTCGGTATCGTTGTTGTTTCCAGCTGAGATATGCACTTTCAGTGATAATCTTCACGATTCTGCTGTTACAAGTGTGCAGAATCACCGAAATCGCTGTTTTCGTGCTTTTGAATGCGAAAAACACGTTTTCTGGTGTTTTCAGCACTCCGCAGTGCGTTTGATATGCGGAAACTGCGATATCTTCGGTATCGTTGTTGTTTCCAGCTGAGATATGCACTTTCAGTGATAATCTTCACGATTCTGCTGTTACAAGTGTGCAGAATCACCGAAATCGCTGTTTTCGTGCTTTTGAATGCGAAAAACACGTTTTCTGGTGTTTTCAGCACTCCACAGTGCGTTTGATATGCGGAAACTGCCATATCTTCGGTATCGTTGTCGTTTCCACCTGAGATATGCACTTTCAGTGATAATCTTCACGATTCTGCTGTTACAAGTGTGCAGAATCACCGAAATCGCTGTTTTCGTGCTTTTGAATGCGAAAAACACGTTTTCTGGTGTTTTCAGCACTCCACAGTGCGTTTGATATGCGGAAACTACGATATCTTCGGTATCGTTGTTGTTTCCAGCTGAGATATGCACTTTCAGTGATAATCTTCACGATTCTGCTGTTACAAGTGTGCAGAATCACCGAAATCGCTGTTTTCGTGCTTTTGAATGCGAAACACACGTTTTCTGGTGTTTTCAACACTCCACAGTGCGTTTGATATGCGGAAACTGCGATATCTTCGGTATCGTTATTGTTTCCAGCTGAGATATGCACTTTCAGTGATAATCTTCACGATTCTGCTGTTACAAGTGTGCAGAATCACCGAAATCGCTGTTTTCGTGCTTTTGAATGCGAAAAACACGTTTTCTGGTGTTTTCAGCACTCCACAGTGCGTTTGATATGCGGAAACTGCGATATCTTCGGTATCGTTGTTGTTTCCAGCTGAGATATGCACTTTCAGTGATAATCTTCACGGTTCTGCTGTTACAAGTGTGCAGAATCACCGAAATCGCTGTTTTCGTGCTTTTGAATGCGAAAAACACGTTTTCTGGTGTTTTCAGCACTCCACAGTGCGTTTGATATGCGGAAACTACGATATCTTCGGTATCGTTGTTGTTTCCAGCTGAGATATGCACTTTCAGTGATAATCTTCACGATTCTGCTGTTACAAGTGTGCAGAATCACCGAAATCGCTGTTTTCGTGCTTTTGAATGCGAAAAACACGTTTTCTGGTGTTTTCAGCACTCCGCAGTGCGTTTGATATGCGGAAACTGCGATATCTTCGGTATCGTTGTTGTTTCCAGCTGAGATATGCACTTTCAGTGATAATCTTCACGATTCTGCTGTTACAAGTGTGCAGAATCACCGAAATCGCTGTTTTCGTGCTTTTGAATGCGAAAAACACGTTTTCTGGTGTTTTCAGCACTCCACAGTGCGTTTGATATGCGGAAACTGCCATATCTTCGGTATCGTTGTCGTTTCCACCTGAGATATGCACTTTCAGTGATAATCTTCACGATTCTGCTGTTACAAGTGTGCAGAATCACCGAAATCGCTGTTTTCGTGCTTTTGAATGCGAAAAACACGTTTTCTGGTGTTTTCAGCACTCCACAGTGCGTTTGATATGCGGAAACTACGATATCTTCGGTATCGTTGTTGTTTCCAGCTGAGATATGCACTTTCAGTGATAATCTTCACGATTCTGCTGTTACAAGTGTGCAGAATCACCGAAATCGCTGTTTTCGTGCTTTTGAATGCGAAACACACGTTTTCTGGTGTTTTCAACACTCCACAGTGCGTTTGATATGCGGAAACTGCGATATCTTCGGTATCGTTATTGTTTCCAGCTGAGATATGCACTTTCAGTGATAATCTTCACGATTCTGCTGTTACAAGTGTGCAGAATCACCGAAATCGCTGTTTTCGTGCTTTTGAATGCGAAAAACACGTTTTCTGGTGTTTTCAGCACTCCACAGTGCGTTTGATATGCGGAAACTGCGATATCTTCGGTATCGTTGTTGTTTCCAGCTGAGATATGCACTTTCAGTGATAATCTTCACGGTTCTGCTGTTACAAGTGTGCAGAATCACCGAAATCGCTGTTTTCGTGCTTTTGAATGCGAAAAACACGTTTTCTGGTGTTTTCAGCACTCCACAGTGCGTTTGATATGCGGAAACTACGATATCTTCGGTATCGTTGTTGTTTCCAGCTGAGATATGCACTTTCAGTGATAATCTTCACGATTCTGCTGTTACAAGTGTGCAGAATCACCGAAATCGCTGTTTTTTTAGTGCTTTTGAATGCGAAAAACACGTTTTCTGGTGTTTTCAGCACTCCACAGTGCGTTTGATATGCGGAAACTGCGATATCTTCGGTATCGTTGTTGTTTCCAGCTGAGATATGCACTTTCAGTGATAATCTTCACGATTCTGCTGTTACAAGTGTGCAGAATCACCGAAATCGCTGTTTTCGTGCTTTTGAATGCGAAAAACACGTTTTCTGGTGTTTTCAGCACTCCACAGTGCGTTTGATATGCGGAAACTGCCATATCTTCGGTATCGTTGTCGTTTCCACCTGAGATATGCACTTTCAGTGATAATCTTCACGATTCTGCTGTTACAAGTGTGCAGAATCACCGAAATCGCTGCTTTCGTGCTTTTGAATGCGAAAAACACGTTTTCTGGTGTTTTCAGCACTCCACAGTGCGTTTGATATGCGGAAACTACGATATCTTCGGTATCGTTGTTGTTTCCAGCTGAGATATGCACTTTCAGTGATAATCTTCACGATTCTGCTGTTACAAGTGTGCAGAATCACCGAAATCGCTGTTTTCGTGCTTTTGAATGCGAAAAACACGTTTTCTGGAGTTTTCAGCACTCCACAGTGCGTTTGATATGCGGAAACTACGATATCTTCGGTATCGTTGTTGTTTCCAGCTGAGATATGCACTTTCAGTGATAATCTTCACGATTCTGCTGTTACAAGTGTGCAGAATCACCGAAATCGCTGTTTTCGTGCTTTTGAATGCGAAAAACACGTTTTCTGGTGTTTTCAGCACTCCACAGTGCGTTTGATATGCGGAAACTGCGATATCTTCGGTATCGTTATTGTTTCCAGCTGAGATATGCACTTTCAGTGATAATCTTCACGATTCTGCTGTTACAAGTGTGCAGAATCACCGAAATCGCTGTTTTTTTAGTGCTTTTGAATGCGAAAAACACGTTTTCTGGTGTTTTCAGCACTCCACAGTGCGTTTGATATGCGGAAACTGCGATATCTTCGGTATCGTTGTTGTTTCCAGCTGAGATATGCACTTTCAGTGATAATCTTCACGATTCTGCTGTTACAAGTGTGCAGAATCACCGAAATCGCTGTTTTCGTGCTTTTGAATGCGAAAAACACGTTTTCTGGTGTTTTCAGCACTCCACAGTGCGTTTGATATGCGGAAACTGCCATATCTTCGGTATCGTTGTCGTTTCCACCTGAGATATGCACTTTCAGTGATAATCTTCACGATTCTGCTGTTACAAGTGTGCAGAATCACCGAAATCGCTGCTTTCGTGCTTTTGAATGCGAAAAACACGTTTTCTGGTGTTTTCAGCACTCCACAGTGCGTTTGATATGCGGAAACTACGATATCTTCGGTATCGTTGTTGTTTCCAGCTGAGATATGCACTTTCAGTGATAATCTTCACGATTCTGCTGTTACAAGTGTGCAGAATCACCGAAATCGCAGTTTTTTTAGTGCTTTTGAATGCGAAAAACACGTTTTCTGGTGTTTTCAGCACTCCACAGTGCGTTTGATATGCGGAAACTGCGATATCTTCGGTATCGTTGTTGTTCCCAGCTGAGATATGCACTTTCAGTGATAATCTTCACGATT
Source organism: Anthophora plumipes (assembly GCA_951804975.1). Lineage (NCBI taxonomy): Eukaryota > Metazoa > Arthropoda > Insecta > Hymenoptera > Apidae > Anthophora > Anthophora plumipes. Next base: position 243,572 of record CATORF010000403.1, read on the forward strand.
CTGCTGTTACAAGTGTGCAGAATCACCGAAATCGCTGTTTTCGTGCTTTTGAATGCGAAAAACACGTTTTCTGGTGTTTTCAGCACTCCACAGTGCGTTTGATATGCAGAACCGGCGATATCTTGGTTTTCGTGGGGTTTCAAGCTGAGATATACATTTTCTGCGGTAATCTTGGTGAGACTTCTGTCCGAAGTATGCTGAAACATCGAGATCGCTCTTTTCGAGCTAGTTAATGCGAGAAAAACCTTATCCGGTGTTTTCACCACTCCACAATTCGTTTGATATGCAGAACCAGCGATATCTTGGCTTTCGTGGGGTTTCAAGCTGAGATATGCATTTTTTACGATAATCTTGGTGAGACTTCTGTCCGAAGTATGCTGAATCATCGAGATCGCTCTTTGCGAGCTAGTTAGTGCGAGAAATACGTTATCTGGTGTTTTCACCACACCACAGTGCGTTTGATATGCAGAACAGTAGATATCTTGGTTTTCGTGGGGTTTCAAGCTGAAATATGCATTTTCTGCGATAATCTTGTTGAGACTTCTGTTCGAAGTATGCAGAATCATCGAGATCGCACTTTTCGAGCTATTTAATGCGAGAAACACGTTATCTGGGGTTTTCACCACTCCACAGTTGGTTTGATATGCAGAACCGGCGATATCTTGGTTTTCGTGGGGTTTCAAGCTGAGATATGCGTTTTCTGCGATAATCTTGGTGAGACTTCTATCAGAAGTAAGCGGAAACATCGAGATCCCTCTTTTCCAGCTCTTTAATGCGAGAAACACGTTATCTGGTGTTTTCACCTCTCCACAGTGCGTATGATGTGCAGAACCGACGATATCCTGGTTTTCGTGGGGTTTCAAGCTCAGATATGCATTTTGTGCGATAATATTGGAGAGACTTCAGACAGAAGTATGCAGAATCATCAAGATCGAACTTTTCGAGCTATTTTATGCGAGAAACACGTTAACTGGTGTTTTCACCACTCCACAGTGCGTTTGATATGCAGATCCGGCGACATCTTGGATTTCGTCGGGGTTCAAGCTGAGATTTGCAATTCCTGCGATAATCTTGGTGAGACTTCTGTCCGAAGTATGCTTAATCATCGAGAACGCTCTTTTCGAGCTATTTGATGCGAGAAACACGTTTTCTGGTGTTTTCACCACGCCACAGTGCGTTTGATATGCAGAACCGGCGACATCGTGGTTTTCGTCGGGTTTCAAGCTGAGATATGCATTTTCTGCGATCATATTGGTGAGACTTCAGTCAGAAGTATGCAGAATCATCTAGATCGCTCGTTTCGAGCTATTTAAAGCGAGAAACACGTTATCTGGTTGTTTTGACCACTCCACAGTGCGTTTGATATGTAGAGCCGCCGATAACTTGGTTTTCGTGGGGTTTCCAGCTGAAATATGCATTTTCTGCGATAATCTTGGTGTTTCATCTATGAGAAGTATGCAGAATCATCGAGAACGCTCTTTTCGAGCTAGTTAATGCGAGATACACGTTTTCTGATGTTTTCACCACTCCATAGTGCGTCTGATATGCAGAACCGGCGATATCTTGGTTTTCGTGGGGTTTCCAGCTGAGATATGCAATTTCTGTGATAATCTTGGTGAGTCTTCTGTCAGAAGTATGCAGAATCATCGAGATCCCTCTTTTCGAGCTCTTTAATGCGAGAAACACGTTATCTGGTGTTTTCACCACTCCACAGTGCGTTTGATATGCAGAACCGGCGACATCTTGATTTTCGTGAGATTTCAACCTGAGATATGCATTTTCGTCGATAATCTTGGTGAGTCTTCTGTCAGTACTATGCAGAATCATCGAGACCCCTCTTTTCGAGCTATTTAATGCGAGAGACACGTTATCTGGTGTTTTCACCACTCCACAGTGCGTTTGATATGCAGAACAGGCGACATCTTAATTTTGGAGAGATTTCAAGCTGCGATATGCATTTTCTGCTATAATATTGGTGAGTCTTCTGTCAGTAGGATGCAGAATCATCGAGACCCCTCTTTTCGAGCTATTTAATGCGCGAAACACGTTATCTGGTGTTTTCACCACTCCACAGTGCGTATGATATGCAGAACCGGCGATATCTTGGTTTTCGTGGGGTTTCAAGCTGAGATATGCATTTTTTACGATAATCTTGGTGAGACTTCTGTCAGAAGTATGCAGAATCATCTAGATCGCTCTTTTCGAGCTATTTGATGCGAGAAACACGTTTTCTGGTGTTTTCACCACGCCACAGTGCGTTTGATATGCAGAACCGGCGACATCGTGGTTTTCGCCGGGTTTCAAGCTGAGATATGCATTTTCTGCGATCATATTGGTGAGACTTCAGTCAGAAGTATGCAGAATCATCGAGATCGCTCTATTCGAGCTATTTAATGCGAGAAACACGTTATCTGGTTGTTTTCACCACTCCACAGTGCGTTTGATATGCAGATCCGGCGACATCTTGGATTTCGTCGGGGTTCAAGCTGAGATTTGCAATTCCTGCGATAATCTTGGTGAGACTTCTGTCCGAAGTATGCTTAATCATCGAGAACGCTCTTTTCGAGCTGGTTAATGCGAGAAACACGTTATCTGGTGTTTTCAGCACTCCGCAGTGCGTTTGATATGCAGAACCGGCGATATCTTGGTTTTCGTGGGGTTTCCAGCTGAGATATGCATTTTCTGCGATAATCTTGGTGAGTCTTCTGTCAGAAGTATGCAGAATCATCTAGATCGCTCTTTTCGAGCTATTTGATGCGAGAAACACGGTTTCTGGTGTTTTCACCACGCCACAGTGCGTTTGATATGCAGAACCGGCGACATCGTGGTTTTCGTCGGGTTTCAAGCTGAGATATGCATTTTCTGCGATCATATTGGTGAGACTTCAGTCAGAAGTATGCAGAATCATCTAGATCGCTCGTTTCGAGCTATTTAAAGCGAGATACACTTTATCTGGTTGTTTTGACCACTCCACAGTGCGTTTGATATGTAGAACCGCCGATAACTTGGTTTTCGTGGGGTTTCCAGCTGAAATATGCATTTTCTGCGATAATCTTGGTGTTTCATCTATGAGAAGTATGCAGAATCATCGAGAACGCTCTTTTCGAGCTAGTTAATGCGAGATACACGTTTTCTGATGTTTTCACCACTCCGTAGTGCGTCTGATATGCAGAACCGGCGATATCTTGGTTTTCGTGGGGTTTCCAGCTGAGATATGCACTTTCAGTGATAATCTTCACGATTCTGCTGTTACAAGTGTGCAGAATCACCGAAATCGCTGTTTTCGTGCTTTTGAATGCGAAAAACACGTTTTCTGGTGTTTTCAGCACTCCACAGTGCGTTTGATATGCGGAAACTACGATATCTTCGGTATCGTTGTTGTTTCCAGCTGAGATATGCACTTTCAGTGATAATCTTCACGATTCTGCTGTTACAAGTGTGCAGAATCACCGAAATCGCTGTTTTCGTGCTTTTGAATGCGAAAAACACGTTTTCTGGTGTTTTCAACACTCCACAGTGCGTTTGATATGCGGAAACTGCGATATCTTCGGTATCGTTGTTGTTTCCAGCTGAGATATGCACTTTCAGTGATAATCTTCACGATTCTGCTGTTAGAAGTGTGCAGAATCACCGAAAACGCTGTTTTCGTGCTTTTGAATGCGAAAAACACGTTTTCTGGTGTTTTCAGCACTCCACAGTGCGTTTGATATGCGGAAACTACGATATCTTCGGTATCGTTGTTGTTTCCAGCTGAGATATGCATCTTCAGTGATAATCTTCATGATTCTGCTGTTACAAGTGTGCAGAATCACCGAAATCGCTGTTTTCGTGCTTTTGAATGCGAAAAACACGTTTTCTGGTGTTTTCAGCACTCCACAGTGCGTTTGATATGCGGAAACTACGATATCTTCGGTATCGTTGTTGTTTCCAGCTGAGACATGCATTTTCAGTGATAATCTTCATGATTCTGCTGTTACAAGTGTGCAGAATCACCGAAATCGCTGTTTTCGTGCTATTGAATGCGAAAAACACGTTTTCTGGTGTTTTCAGCACTCCACAGTGCGTTTGATATGCGGAAACTACGATATCTTCGGTATCGTTGTTGTTTCCAGCTGAGATATGCATCTTCAGTGATAATGTTCATGATTCTGCTGTTACAAGTGTGCAGAATCACCGAAATCGCTGTTTTCGTGCTTTTGTATGCGAAAAACACGTTTTCTGGTGTTTTCAGCACTCCACAGTGCGTTTGATATGCGGAAACTACGATATCTTCGGTATCGTTGTTGTTTCCAGCTGAGACATGCATTTTCAGTGATAATCTTCATGATTCTGCTGTTACAAGTGTGCAGAATCACCGAAATCGCTGTTTTCGTGCTTTTGAATGCGAAAAACACGTTTTCTGGTGTTTTCAGCACTCCACAGTGCGTTTGATATGCGGAAACTACGATATCTTCGGTATCGTTGTTGTTTCCAGCTGAGATATGCATCTTCAGTGATAATCTTCATGATTCTGCTGTTACAAGTGTGCAGAATCACCGAAATCGCTGTTTTCGTGCTTTTGAATGCGAAAAACAAGTTTTCTGGTGTTTTCAGCACTCCACAGTGCGTTTGATATGCGGAAACTACGATATCTTCGGTATCGTTGTTGTTTCCAGCTGAGACATGCATTTTCAGTGATAATCTTCATGATTCTGCTGTTACAAGTGTGCAGAATCACCGAAATCGCTGTTTTCGTGCTATTGAATGCGAAAAACACGTTTTCTGGTGTTTTCAGCACTCCACAGTGCGTTTGATATGCGGAAACTACGATATCTTCGGTATCGTTGTTGTTTCCAGCTGAGATATGCATCTTCAGTGATAATCTTCATGATTCTGCTGTTACAAGTGTGCAGAATCACCGAAATCGCTGTTTTCGTGCTTTTGTATGCGAAAAACACGTTTTCTGGTGTTTTCAGCACTCCACAGTGCGTTTGATATGCGGAAACTACGACATCTTCGGTATCGTTGATGTTTCCAGCTGAGACATGCATTTTCAGTGATAATCTTCATGATTCTGCTGTTACAAGTGTGCAGAATCACCGAAATCGCTGTTTTCGTGCTTTTGAATGCGAAAAACACGTTTTCAGGTGTTTTCAACACTCCACAGTGCGTTTGATATGCGGAAACTGCGATATCTTCGGTATCGTTATTGTTTCCAGCTGAGATATGCACTTTCAGTGATAATCTTCACGATTCTGCTGTTACAAGTGTGCAGAATCACCGAAATCGCTGTTTTCGTGCTTTTGAATGCGAAAAACACGTTTTCTGGTGTTTTCAACACTCCACAGTGCGTTTGATATGCGGAAACTGCGATATCTTCGGTATCGTTGTTGTTTCCAGCTGAGGTATGCACTTTCAGTGATAATCTTCACGATTCTGCTGTTAGAAGTGTGCAGAATCACCGAAAACGCTGTTTTCGTGCTTTTGAATGCGAAAAACACGTTTTCTGGTGTTTTCAGCACTCCACAGTGCGTTTGATATGCGGAAACTACGATATCTTCGGTATCGTTGTTGTTTCCAGCTGAGATATGCACTTTCAGTGATAATCTTCACGATTCTGCTGTTACAAGTGTGCAGAATCACCGAAATCGCTGTTTTCGTGCTTTTGAATGCGAAAAACACGTTTTCTGGTGTTTTCAGCACTCCACAGTGCGTTTGATATGCGGAAACTGCGATATCTTCGGTATCGTTATTGTTTCCAGCTGAGATATGCACTTTCAGTGATAATCTTCACGATTCTGCTGTTACAAGTGTGCAGAATCACCGAAATCGCTGTTTTCGTGCTTTTGAATGCGAAAAACACGTTTTCTGGTGTTTTCAGCACTCCACAGTGCGTTTGATATGCGGAAACTACGATATTTTCGGTATCGTTGTTGTTTCCAGCTGAGATATGCACTTTCAGTGATAATCTTCACGATTCTGCTGTTACAAGTGTGCAGAATCACCGAAATCGCTGTTTTCGTGCTTTTGAATGCGAAAAACACGTTTTCTGGTGTTTTCAGCACTCCACAGTGCGTTTGATATGCGGAAACTGCGATATCTTCGGTATCGTTGTTGTTTCCAGCTGAGATATGCACTTTCAGTGATAATCTTCACGATTCTGCTGTTACAAGTGTGCAGAATCACCGAAATCGCTGTTTTCGTGCTTTTGAATGCGAAAAACACGTTTTCTGGTGTTTTCAGCACTCCACAGTGCGTTTGATATGCGGAAACTGCCATATCTTCGGTATCGTTGTCGTTTCCACCTGAGATATGCACTTTCAGTGATAATCTTCACGATTCTGCTGTTACAAGTGTGCAGAATCACCGAAATCGCTGTTTTCGTGCTTTTGAATGCGAAAAACACGTTTTCTGGTGTTTTCAGCACTCCACAGTGCGTTTGATATGCGGAAACTACGATATCTTCGGTATCGTTGTTGTTTCCAGCTGAGATATGCACTTTCAGTGATAATCTTCACGATTCTGCTGTTACAAGTGTGCAGAATCACCGAAATCGCTGTTTTCGTGCTTTTGAATGCGAAACACACGTTTTCTGGTGTTTTCAACACTCCACAGTGCGTTTGATATGCGGAAACTGCGATATCTTCGGTATCGTTATTGTTTCCAGCTGAGATATGCACTTTCAGTGATAATCTTCACGATTCTGCTGTTACAAGTGTGCAGAATCACCGAAATCGCTGTTTTCGTGCTTTTGAATGCGAAAAACACGTTTTCTGGTGTTTTCAGCACTCCACAGTGCGTTTGATATGCGGAAACTGCGATATCTTCGGTATCGTTGTTGTTTCCAGCTGAGATATGCACTTTCAGTGATAATCTTCACGGTTCTGCTGTTACAAGTGTGCAGAATCACCGAAATCGCTGTTTTCGTGCTTTTGAATGCGAAAAACACGTTTTCTGGTGTTTTCAGCACTCCACAGTGCGTTTGATATGCGGAAACTACGATATCTTCGGTATCGTTGTTGTTTCCAGCTGAGATATGCACTTTCAGTGATAATCTTCACGATTCTGCTGTTACAAGTGTGCAGAATCACCGAAATCGCTGTTTTTTTAGTGCTTTTGAATGCGAAAAACACGTTTTCTGGTGTTTTCAGCACTCCACAGTGCGTTTGATATGCGGAAACTGCGATATCTTCGGTATCGTTGTTGTTTCCAGCTGAGATATGCACTTTCAGTGATAATCTTCACCATTCTGCTGTTACAAGTGTGCAGAATCACCGAAATCGCTGTTTTCGTGCTTTTGAATGCGAAAAACACGTTTTCTGGTGTTTTCAGCACTCCACAGTGCGTTTGATATGCGGAAACTGCCATATCTTCGGTATCGTTGTCGTTTCCACCTGAGATATGCACTTTCAGTGATAATCTTCACGATTCTGCTGTTACAAGTGTGCAGAATCACCGAAATCGCTGTTTTCGTGCTTTTGAATGCGAAAAACACGTTTTCTGGTGTTTTCAGCACTCCACAGTGCGTTTGATATGCGGAAACTACGATATCTTCGGTATCGTTGTTGTTTCCAGCTGAGATATGCACTTTCAGTGATAATCTTCACGATTCTGCTGTTACAAGTGTGCAGAATCACCGAAATCGCTGTTTTCGTGCTTTTGAATGCGAAACACACGTTTTCTGGTGTTTTCAACACTCCACAGTGCGTTTGATATGCGGAAACTGCGATATCTTCGGTATCGTTATTGTTTCCAGCTGAGATATGCACTTTCAGTGATAATCTTCACGATTCTGCTGTTACAAGTGTGCAGAATCACCGAAATCGCTGTTTTCGTGCTTTTGAATGCGAAAAACACGTTTTCTGGTGTTTTCAGCACTCCACAGTGCGTTTGATATGCGGAAACTGCGATATCTTCGGTATCGTTGTTGTTTCCAGCTGAGATATGCACTTTCAGTGATAATCTTCACGGTTCTGCTGTTACAAGTGTGCAGAATCACCGAAATCGCTGTTTTCGTGCTTTTGAATGCGAAAAACACGTTTTCTGGTGTTTTCAGCACTCCACAGTGCGTTTGATATGCGGAAACTACGATATCTTCGGTATCGTTGTTGTTTCCAGCTGAGATATGCACTTTCAGTGATAATCTTCACGATTCTGCTGTTACAAGTGTGCAGAATCACCGAAATCGCTGTTTTTTTAGTGCTTTTGAATGCGAAAAACACGTTTTCTGGTGTTTTCAGCACTCCACAGTGCGTTTGATATGCGGAAACTGCGATATCTTCGGTATCGTTGTTGTTTCCAGCTGAGATATGCACTTTCAGTGATAATCTTCACGATTCTGCTGTTACAAGTGTGCAGAATCACCGAAATCGCTGTTTTCGTGCTTTTGAATGCGAAAAACACGTTTTCTGGTGTTTTCAGCACTCCACAGTGCGTTTGATATGCGGAAACTGCCATATCTTCGGTATCGTTGTCGTTTCCACCTGAGATATGCACTTTCAGTGATAATCTTCACGATTCTGCTGTTACAAGTGTGCAGAATCACCGAAATCGCTGCTTTCGTGCTTTTGAATGCGAAAAACACGTTTTCTGGTGTTTTCAGCACTCCACAGTGCGTTTGATATGCGGAAACTACGATATCTTCGGTATCGTTGTTGTTTCCAGCTGAGATATGCACTTTCAGTGATAATCTTCACGATTCTGCTGTTACAAGTGTGCAGAATCACCGAAATCGCTGTTTTCGTGCTTTTGAATGCGAAAAACACGTTTTCTGGTGTTTTCAGCACTCCACAGTGCGTTTGATATGCGGAAACTACGATATCTTCGGTATCGTTGTTGTTTCCAGCTGAGATATGCACTTTCAGTGATAATCTTCACGATTCTGCTGTTACAAGTGTGCAGAATCACCGAAATCGCTGTTTTCGTGCTTTTGAATGCGAAAAACACGTTTTCTGGAGTTTTCAGCACTCCACAGTGCGTTTGATATGCGGAAACTACGATATCTTCGGTATCGTTGTTGTTTCCAGCTGAGATATGCACTTTCAGTGATAATCTTCACGATTCTGCTGTTACAAGTGTGCAGAATCACCGAAATCGCTGTTTTCGTGCTTTTGAATGCGAAAAACACGTTTTCTGGTGTTTTCAGCACTCCACAGTGCGTTTGATATGCGGAAACTGCGATATCTTCGGTATCGTTATTGTTTCCAGCTGAGATATGCACTTTCAGTGATAATCTTCACGATTCTGCTGTTACAAGTGTGCAGAATCACCGAAATCGCTGTTTTTTTAGTGCTTTTGAATGCGAAAAACACGTTTTCTGGTGTTTTCAGCACTCCACAGTGCGTTTGATATGCGGAAACTGCGATATCTTCGGTATCGTTGTTGTTTCCAGCTGAGATATGCACTTTCAGTGATAATCTTCACGATTCTGCTGTTACAAGTGTGCAGAATCACCGAAATCGCTATTTTCGTGCTTTTGAATGCGAAAAACACGTTTTCTGGTGTTTTCAGCACTCCACAGTGCGTTTGATATGCGGAAACTGCCATATCTTCGGTATCGTTGTCGTTTCCACCTGAGATATGCACTTTCAGTGATAATCTTCACGATTCTGCTGTTACAAGTGTGCAGAATCACCGAAATCGCTGCTTTCGTGCTTTTGAATGCGAAAAACACGTTTTCTGGTGTTTTCAGCACTCCACAGTGCGTTTGATATGCGGAAACTACGATATCTTCGGTATCGTTGTTGTTTCCAGCTGAGATATGCACTTTCAGTGATAATCTTCACGATTCTGCTGTTACAAGTGTGCAGAATCACCGAAATCGCTGTTTTTTTAGTGCTTTTGAATGCGAAAAACACGTTTTCTGGTGTTTTCAGCACTCCACAGTGCGTTTGATATGCGGAAACTGCGATATCTTCGGTATCGTTGTTGTTTCCAGCTGAGATATGCACTTTCAGTGATAATCTTCACGATTCTGCTGTTACAAGTGTGCAGAATCACCGAAATCGCTGTTTTCGTGCTTTTGAATGCGAAAAACACGTTTTCTGGTGTTTTCAGCACTCCACAGTGCGTTTGATATGCAGAACCGGCGATATCTTGGTTTTCGTGGGGTTTCAAGCTGAGATATACATTTTCTGCGGTAATCTTGGTGAGACTTCTGTCCGAAGTATGCTGAAACATCGAGATCGCTCTTTTCGAGCTAGTTAATGCGAGAAAAACCTTATCCGGTGTTTTCACCACTCCACAATTCGTTTGATATGCAGAACCAGCGATATCTTGGCTTTCGTGGGGTTTCAAGCTGAGATATGCATTTTTTACGATAATCTTGGTGAGACTTCTGTCCGAAGTATGCTGAATCATCGAGATCGCTCTTTGCGAGCTAGTTAGTGCGAGAAATACGTTATCTGGTGTTTTCACCACACCACAGTGCGTTTGATATGCAGAACAGTAGATATCTTGGTTTTCGTGGGGTTTCAAGCTGAAATATGCATTTTCTGCGATAATCTTGTTGAGACTTCTGTTCGAAGTATGCAGAATCATCGAGATCGCACTTTTCGAGCTATTTAATGCGAGAAACACGTTATCTGGGGTTTTCACCACTCCACAGTTGGTTTGATATGCAGAACCGGCGATATCTTGGTTTTCGTGGGGTTTCAAGCTGAGATATGCGTTTTCTGCGATAATCTTGGTGAGACTTCTATCAGAAGTAAGCGGAAACATCGAGATCCCTCTTTTCCAGCTCTTTAATGCGAGAAACACGTTATCTGGTGTTTTCACCTCTCCACAGTGCGTATGATGTGCAGAACCGACGATATCCTGGTTTTCGTGGGGTTTCAAGCTCAGATATGCATTTTGTGCGATAATATTGGAGAGACTTCAGACAGAAGTATGCAGAATCATCAAGATCGAACTTTTCGAGCTATTTTATGCGAGAAACACGTTAACTGGTGTTTTCACCACTCCACAGTGCGTTTGATATGCAGATCCGGCGACATCTTGGATTTCGTCGGGGTTTAAGCTGAGATTTGCAATTCCTGCGATAATCTTGGTGAGACTTCTGTCCGAAGTATGCTTAATCATCGAGAACGCTCTTTTCGAGCTATTTGATGCGAGAAACACGTTTTCTGGTGTTTTCACCACGCCACAGTGCGTTTGATATGCAGAACCGGCGACATCGTGGTTTTCGTCGGGTTTCAAGCTGAGATATGCATTTTCTGCGATCATATTGGTGAGACTTCAGTCAGAAGTATGCAGAATCATCTAGATCGCTCGTTTCGAGCTATTTAAAGCGAGAAACACGTTATCTGGTTGTTTTGACCACTCCACAGTGCGTTTGATATGTAGAGCCGCCGATAACTTGGTTTTCGTGGGGTTTCCAGCTGAAATATGCATTTTCTGCGATAATCTTGGTGTTTCATCTATGAGAAGTATGCAGAATCATCGAGAACGCTCTTTTCGAGCTAGTTAATGCGAGATACACGTTTTCTGATGTTTTCACCACTCCATAGTGCGTCTGATATGCAGAACCGGCGATATCTTGGTTTTCGTGGGGTTTCCAGCTGAGATATGCAATTTCTGTGATAATCTTGGTGAGTCTTCTGTCAGAAGTATGCAGAATCATCGAGATCCCTCTTTTCGAGCTCTTTAATGCGAGAAACACGTTATCTGGTGTTTTCACCACTCCACAGTGCGTTTGATATGCAGAACCGGCGACATCTTGATTTTCGTGAGATTTCAACCTGAGATATGCATTTTCGTCGATAATCTTGGTGAGTCTTCTGTCAGTACTATGCAGAATCATCGAGACCCCTCTTTTCGAGCTATTTAATGCGAGAGACACGTTATCTGGTGTTTTCACCACTCCACAGTGCGTTTGATATGCAGAACAGGCGACATCTTAATTTTGGAGAGATTTCAAGCAGCGATATGCATTTTCTGCTATAATATTGGTGAGTCTTCTGTCAGTAGGATGCAGAATCATCGAGACCCCTCTTTTCGAGCTATTTAATGCGCGAAACACGTTATCTGGTGTTTTCACCACTCCACAGTGCGTATGATATGCAGAACCGGCGATATCTTGGTTTTCGTGGGGTTTCAAGCTGAGATATGCATTTTTTACGATAATCTTGGTGAGACTTCTGTCAGAAGTATGCAGAATCATCTAGATCGCTCTTTTCGAGCTATTTGATGCGAGAAACACGTTTTCTGGTGTTTTCACCACGCCACAGTGCGTTTGATATGCAGAACCGGCGACATCGTGGTTTTCGCCGGGTTTCAAGCTGAGATATGCATTTTCTGCGATCATATTGGTGAGACTTCAGTCAGAAGTATGCAGAATCATCGAGATCGCTCTATTCGAGCTATTTAATGCGAGAAACACGTTATCTGGTTGTTTTCACCACTCCACAGTGCGTTTGATATGCAGATCCGGCGACATCTTGGATTTCGTCGGGGTTCAAGCTGAGATTTGCAATTCCTGCGATAATCTTGGTGAGACTTCTGTCCGAAGTATGCTTAATCATCTAGATCGCTCTTTTCGAGCTATTTGATGCGAGAAACACGTTATCTGGTGTTTTCAGCACTCCGCAGTGCGTTTGATATGCAGAACCGGCGATATCTTGGTTTTCGTGGGGTTTCCAGCTGAGATATGCATTTTCTGCGATAATCTTGGTGAGTCTTCTGTCAGAAGTATGCAGAATCATCTAGATCGCTCTTTTCGAGCTATTTGATGCGAGAAACACGGTTTCTGGTGTTTTCACCACGCCACAGTGCGTTTGATATGCAGAACCGGCGACATCGTGGTTTTCGTCGGGTTTCAAGCTGAGATATGCATTTTCTGCGATCATATTGGTGAGACTTCAGTCAGAAGTATGCAGAATCATCTAGATCGCTCGTTTCGAGCTATTTAAAGCGAGATACACTTTATCTGGTTGTTTTGACCACTCCACAGTGCGTTTGATATGTAGAACCGCCGATAACTTGGTTTTCGTGGGGTTTCCAGCTGAAATATGCATTTTCTGCGATAATCTTGGTGTTTCATCTATGAGAAGTATGCAGAATCATCGAGAACGCTCTTTTCGAGCTAGTTAATGCGAGATACACGTTTTCTGATGTTTTCACCACTCCGTAGTGCGTCTGATATGCAGAACCGGCGATATCTTGGTTTTCGTGGGGTTTCCAGCTGAGATATGCAGTTTCTGTGATAATCTTGGTGAGTCTTCTGTCAGAAGTATGCAGAATCATCTAGATCGCTCTTTTCGAGCTATTTAATGCGTGAAACACGTTTTCTGGTGTTTTCACCACGCCACAGTGCGTTTGATATGCAGAACCGGCGACATCTTGATTTTCGTGAGGTTTCAAGCTGAGATATGCATTTTCTGCGATAATCTTGGTGAGACTTCTGTCAGAATTATGCAGAATCATCGCGATCGCTCTATTCGAGCTATTTAATGCGAGAAACACGTTATCTGGTGTTTTCATCACTCCACAGGGCGTTTGATATGCAGAACCGGCGATATCTTGGTTTTCCTGGGGTTTCCAGCTGAGATATGCATTTTCTGTGATAATGTTGGTGAGTCTACTGTCAGAAGTATGCAGAATCATCTAGATCGCTCTTTTCGAGCTATTTAATGCGAGAAACAGGTTTTCTGGTGTTTTCACCACGCCACAGTGCGTTTGATATGCAGAACCGGCGATATCTTGGTTTTCGTGGGGTTTCCAGCTGAAATATGCATTTTCTGCGATAATCTTGGTGAGTCTTCTGTCAGAAGTATGCAGAATCATCTAGATCGCTCTTTTCGAGCTATTTGATGCGAGAAACACGTTTTCTGGTGTTTTCACCACGCCACAGTGCGTTTGATATGCAGAACCGGCGACATCGTGGTTTTCGTCGGGTTTCAAGCTGAGATATGCATTTTCTGCGATCATATTGGTGAGACTTCAGTCAGAAGTATGCAGAATCATCTAGATCGCTCGTTTCGAGCTATTTAAAGCGAGAAACACGTTATCTGGTTGCTTTGACCACTCCACAGTGCGTTTGATATGTAGAGCCGCCGATAACTTGGTTTTCGTGGGGTTTCCAGCTGAAATATGCATTTTCTGCGATAATCTTGGTGTTTCATCTATGAGAAGTATGCACAATCATCGAGAACGCTCTTTTCGAGCTAGTTAATGCGAGATACACGTTTTCTGATGTTTTCACCACTCCATAGTGCGTCTGATATGCAGATCCGGCGATATCTTGGTTTTCGTGGGGTTTCCAGCTGAGATATGCAATTTCTGTGATAATGTTGGTGAGTCTTCTGTCAGAAGTATGCAGAATCATCTAGATCGCTCTTTTCGAGCTATTTAATGCGAGAAACAGGTTTTCTGGTGTTTTCACCACTCCACAGTGCGTTTGATATGCAGATCCGGCGACATCTTGGATTTCGTGGGGTTTCCAGCTGAGATATGCAATTTCTGTGATAATCTTGGTGAGTCTTCTGTCAGAAGTATGCAGAATCATCGAGATCCCTCATTTCGAGCTCTTTAATGCGAGAAACACGTTATCTGGTGTTTTCACCACTCCACAGTGCGTTTGATATGCAGAACCGGCGACATCTTGATTTTCGTGAGATTTCAACCTGAGATATGCATTTTCGTCGATAATCTTGGTGAGTCTTCTGTCAGTACTATGCAGAATCATCGAGACCCCTCTTTTCGAGCTATTTAATGCGAGAGACACGTTATCTGGTGTTTTCACCACTCCACAGTGCGTTTGATATGCAGAACAGGCGACATCTTAATTTTCGTGAGATTTCAAGCTGCGATATGCATTTTCTACGATAACCATGGTGAGTCTTCTGTCAGAAGTATGCAGAAACATCTAGATCGCTCTCTTCGAGCTATTTAATGTGAGAAACACGTTTTCTGGTGTATTCACCACCCCACAGTACGTTTGACATGCAGAACCGGATATATCTTGGTTTCGGTCGGGTTTCAAGCTGAGATATGCATTTTCTACGATAATCTTGGTGAGACTTCTGTCAGAAGTATGCAGAATCATCGGGATCGCTCTTTTCGAGCTATTTAATGCGAGAAACACGTTTTCTGGTGTATTCACCACTCCACAGTACGTTTGACATGCAGAACAGGAGATATCTTGGTTTAGGTCGGGTATCAAGCTGAGATATGCATTTACAACGATAATCTTGGTGAGACTTCTGTCAGAAGTATGCAGAATCATCGGGATCGCTCTTTTCGAGCTATTTAATGCGAGAAACACGTTGTCTGGTTGGTTTCACGACTCCACAGTGCGTTTGATATGCAGAACCGGCGACATCTTGATTTTCGTGAGGTTTCAAGCTGAGATATGCATTTTTTACGATAATCTTGGTGAGACTTCTGTTCGAAGTATGCTTAATCATCGAGATCGCTCGTTTCGAGCTATTTAATGCGCGAAACACGTTATCTGGTGTTTTCACCACTCCACAGTGCGTATGATATGCAGAACCGGCGATATCTTGGTTTTCGTGGGGTTTCAAGCTGAGATATACATTTTCTGCGGTAATCTTGGTGAGACTTCTGTCCGAAGTATGCTGAAACATCGAGATCGCTCTTTTCGAGCTAGTTAATGCGAGAAAAACCTTATCCGGTGTTTTCACCACTCCACAATTCGTTTGATATGCAGAACCAGCGATATCTTGGCTTTCGTGGGGTTTCAAGCTGAGATATGCATTTTTTACGATAATCTTGGTGAGACTTCTGTCCGAAGTATGCTGAATCATCGAGATCGCTCTTTGCGAGCTAGTTAGTGCGAGAAACACGTTATCTGGTGTTTTCACCACACCACAGTGCGTTTGATATGCAGAACAGTAGATATCTTGGTTTTCGTGGGGTTTCAAGCTGAAATATGCATTTTCTGCGATAATCTTGTTGAGACTTCTGTTCGAAGTATGCAGAATCATCGAGATCGCACTTTTCGAGCTATTTAATGCGAGAAACACGTTATCTGGGGTTTTCACCACTCCACAGTTGGTTTGATATGCGGAACCGGCGATATCTTGGTTTTCGTGGGGTTTCAAGCTGAGATATGCGTTTTCTGCGATAATCTTGGTGAGACTTCTATCAGAAGTAAGCGGAAACATCGAGATCCCTCTTTTCCAGCTCTTTAATGCGAGAAACACGTTATCTTGTGTTTTCACCTCTCCACAGTGCGTTAGATATGCAGAACCGGCGACATCTTGGCTTTCGTCGGGTATCAACCTGAGATATGCATTTTCTGCGATAATCTTGGTGAGAATTCATTTAGAAGTATGCAGAATCATCGAGATCGCTCTTTTAGAGCTATATAATGCGAGAAACACGTTATCTGGTGTTTTGACCACTCCACAGTGCGTATGATGTGCAGAACCGACGATATCCTGGTTTTCGTGGGGTTTCAAGCTCAGATATGCATTTTGTGCGATAATATTGGAGAGACTTCAGACAGAAGTATGCAGAATCATCAAGATCGAACTTTTCGAGCTATTTTATGCGAGAAACACGTTAACTGGTGTTTTCACCACTCCACAGTGCGTTTGATATGCAGATCCGGCGACATCTTGGATTTCGTCGGGGTTCAAGCTGAGATTTGCAATTCCTGCGATAATCTTGGTGAGACTTCTGTCCGAAGTATGCTTAATCATCGAGAACGCTCTTTTCGAGCTAGTTAATGCGAGAAACACGTTATCTGGTGTTTTCAGCACTCCACAGTGCGTTTGATATGCAGAACCGGCGATATCTTGGTTTTCGTGGGGTTTCCAGCTGAGATATGCATTTTCTGCGATAATCTTGGTGAGTCTTCTGTCAGAAGTATGCAGAATCATCTAGATCGCTCTTTTCGAGCTATTTGATGCGAGAAACACGTTTTCTGGTGTTTTCACCACGCCACAGTGCGTTTGATATGCAGAACCGGCGACATCGTGGTTTTCGTCGGGTTTCAAGCTGAGATATGCATTTTCTGCGATCATATTGGTGAGACTTCAGTCAGAAGTATGCAGAATCATCTAGATCGCTCGTTTCGAGCTATTTAAAGCGAGAAATACGTTATCTGGTTGTTTTGACCACTCCACAGTGCGTATGATATGCAGAACCGGCGATATCTTGGTTTTCGTGGGGTTTCAAGCTGAGATATGCATTTTCTACGATAACCATGGTGAGTCTTCTGTCAGAAGTATGCAGAATCATCGGGATCGCTCTTTTCGAGCTATTTAATGCGAGAAACACGTTGTCTGGTTGGTTTCACGACTCCACAGTGCGTTTGATATGCAGAACCGGCGACATCTTGATTTTCGTGAGGTTTCAAGCTGAGATATGCATTTTCTGCTATAATATTGGTGAGTCTTCTGTCAGTAGGATGCAGAATCATCGAGACCCCTCTTTTCGAGCTATTTAATGCGAGAAACACGTTATCTGGTGTTTTCACCACTCCACAGTGCGTTTGATATGCAGAACCGGCGACATCTTGATTTTCGTGAGATTTCAACCTGAGATATGCATTTTCGTCGATAATCTTGGTGAGTCTTCTGTCAGTACTATGCAGAATCATCGAGACCCCTCTTTTCGAGCTATTTAATGCGAGAGACACGTTATCTGGTGTTTTCACCACTCCACAGTGCGTTTGATATGCAGAACAGGCGACATCTTAATTTTCGTGAGATTTCAAGCTGCGATATGCATTTTCTACGATAACCATGGTGAGTCTTCTGTCAGAAGTATGCAGAATCATCGGGATCGCTCTTTTCGAGCTATTTAATGCGAGAAACACGTTGTCTGGTTGGTTTCACGACTCCACAGTGCGTTTGATATGCAGAACCGGCGACATCTTGATTTTCGTGAGGTTTCAAGCTGAGATATGCATTTTCTGCTATAATATTGGTGAGTCTTCTGTCAGTAGGATGCAGAATCATCGAGACCCCTCTTTTCGAGCTATTTAATGCGAGAAACACGTTATCTGGTGTTTTCACCACTCCACAGTGCGTTTGATATGCAGAACAGGCGACATCTTGATTTTCGTGAGATTTCAAGCTGAGATATGCATTTTCTACGATAACCATGGTGAGTCTTCTGTCAGGAGTATGCAGAATCATCTAGATCGCTCTTTCCGAGCTATTTAATGTGAGAAACACGTTTTCTGGTGTATTCACCACCCCACAGTACGTTTGACATGCAGAACCGGATATATCTTGGTTTCGGTCGGGTTTCAAGCTGAGATATGCATTTTCTACGATAATCTTGGTGAGACTTCTGTCAGAAGTATGCAGAATCATCGGGATCGCTCTTTTCGAGCTATTTAATGCGAGAAACACGTTTTCTGGTGTATTCACCACTCCACAGTACGTTTGACATGCAGAACAGGAGATATCTTGGTTTAGGTCGGGTATCAAGCTGAGATATGCATTTACAACGATAATCTTGGTGAGACTTCTGTCAGAAGTATGCAGAATCATCGGGATCGCTCTTTTCGAGCTATTTAATGCGAGAAACACGTTGTCTGGTTGGTTTCACGACTCCACAGTGCGTTTGATATGCAGAACCGGCGACATCTTGATTTTCGTGAGGTTTCAAGCTGAGATATGCATTTTCTGCTATAATATTGGTGAGTCTTCTGTCAGTAGGATGCAGAATCATCGAGACCCCTCTTTTCGAGCTATTTAATGCGAGAAACACGTTATCTGGTGTTTTCACCACTCCACAGTGCGTTTGATATGCAGAACAGGCGACATCTTGATTTTCGTGAGATTTCAAGCTGAGATATGCATTTTCTACGATAACCATGGTGAGTCTTCTGTCAGGAGTATGCAGAATCATCTAGATCGCTCTTTCCGAGCTATTTAATGCGAGAAACACGTTATATGGTTGTTTCCACCACTCCACAGTGCGTTTGATATGCAGAACCAGCAATATCTTGGTTTTCGTGGGGTTTCAAGCTGAGATATGCATTTTTTACGATAATCTTGGTGAGACTTCTGTTCGAAGTATGCTTAATCATCGAGATCGCTCGTTTCGAGCTATTTAATGCGCGAAACACGTTATCTGGTGTTTTCACCACTCCACAGTGCGTATGATATGCAGAACCGGCGATATCTTGGTTTTCGTGGGGTTTCAAGCTGAGATATACATTTTCTGCGGTAATCTTGGTGAGACTTCTGTCCGAAGTATGCTGAAACATCGAGATCGCTCTTTTCGAGCTAGTTAATGCGAGAAAAACCTTATCCGGTGTTTTCACCACTCCACAATTCGTTTGATATGCAGAACCAGCGATATCTTGGTTTTCGTGGGGTTTCAAGCTGAGATATGCATTTTTTACGATAATCTTGGTGAGACTTCTGTCCGAAGTATGCTGAATCATCGAGATCGCTCTTTGCGAGCTAGTTAGTGCGAGAAACACGTTATCTGGTGTTTTCACCACACCACAGTGCGTTTGATATGCAGAACAGTAGATATCTTGGTTTTCGTGGGGTTTCAAGCTGAAATATGCATTTTCTGCGATAATCTTGTTGAGACTTCTGTTCGAAGTATGCAGAATCATCGAGATCGCACTTTTCGAGCTATTTAATGCGAGAAACACTTTATCTGGGGTTTTCACCACTCCACAGTTGGTTTGATATGCAGAACCGGCGATATCTTGGTTTTCGTGGGGTTTCAAGCTGAGATATGCGTTTTCTGCGATAATCTTGGTGAGACTTCTATCAGAAGTAAGCGGAAACATCGAGATCCCTCTTTTCCAGCTCTTTAATGCGAGAAACACGTTGTCTTGTGTTTTCACCTCTCCACAGTGCGTTAGATATGCAGAACCGGCGACATCTTGGCTTTCGTCGGGTATCAACCTGAGATATGCATTTTCTGCTATAATCTTGGTGAGAATTCATTTAGAAGTATGCAGAATCATCGAGATCGCTCTTTTAGAGCTATATAATGCGAGAAACACGTTATCTGGTGTTTTGACCACTCCACAGTGCGTATGATGTGCAGAACCGACGATATCCTGGTTTTCGTGGGGTTTCAAGCTCAGATATGCATTTTGTGCGATAATATTGGAGAGACTTCAGACAGAAGTATGCAGAATCATCAAGATCGAACTTTTCGAGCTATTTGATGCGAGAAACACGTTTTCTGGTGTTTTCACCACGCCACAGTGCGTTTGATATGCAGAACCGGCGACATCGTGGTTTTCGTCGGGTTTCAAGCTGAGATATGCATTTTCTGCGATCATATTGGTGAGACTTCAGTCAGAAGTATGCAGAATCATCTAGATCGCTCGTTTCGAGCTATTTAAAGCGAGAAACACGTTATCTGGTTGTTTTGACCACTCCACAGTGCGTTTGATATGTAGAGCCGCCGATAACTTGGTTTTCGTGGGGTTTCCAGCTGAAATATGCATTTTCTGCGATAATCTTGGTGTTTCATCTATGAGAAGTATGCAGAATCATCGAGAACGCTCTTTTCGAGCTAGTTAATGCGAGATACACGTTTTCTGATGTTTTCACCACTCCATAGTGCGTCTGATATGCAGAACCGGCGATATCTTGGTTTTCGTGGGGTTTCCAGCTGAGATATCCAATTTCTGTGATAATCTTGGTGAGTCTTCTGTCAGAAGTATGCAGAATCATCGAGATCCCTCTTTTCGAGCTCTTTAATGCGAGAAACACGTTATCTGGTGTTTTCACCACTCCACAGTGCGTTTGATATGCAGAACCGGCGACATCTTGATTTTCGTGAGATTTCAACCTGAGATATGCATTTTCGTCGATAATCTTGGTGAGTCTTCTGTCAGTACTATGCAGAATCATCGAGACCCCTCTTTTCGAGCTATTTAATGCGAGAGACACGTTATCTGGTGTTTTCACCACTCCACAGTGCGTTTGATATGCAGAACAGGCGACATCTTAATTTTCGTGAGATTTCAAGCTGCGATATGCATTTTCTACGATAACCATGGTGAGTCTTCTGTCAGAAGTATGCAGAATCATCTAGATCGCTCTCTTCGAGCTATTTAATGTGAGAAACACGTTTTCTGGTGTATTCACCACCCCACAGTACGTTTGACATGCAGAATCGGATATATCTTGGTTTCGGTCGGGTTTCAAGCTGAGATATGCATTTTCTACGATAATCTTGGTGAGACTTCTGTCAGACGTATGCAGAATCATCGGGATCGCTCTTTTCGAGCTATTTAATGCGAGAAACACGTTATCTGGTGTTTTCACCACTCCACAGTGCGTTTGATATGCAGTACCAGCGATATCTTGGTTTTCGTGGGGTTTCAAGCTGAGATATTCATTTTCTACGATAATCTAGGGGATACTTCTGTCAGAAGTATGCAGAATCTTCGAGAACGCTCTTTTCGAGATACTTAATGCGAGAAACACGTTTTCTGGTGTTTCACCACTCCACAGTGCGTCTGAAATGCAGAACCGGCGATATCTTGGTTTTCGTGGGGTTTGTAGATGAGATATGCATTTTCTGCGATAATCTTGGTGAGTCTTCTGTCAGAAGTATGCAGAACCATCTAGATCTCTCTTCTCGAGCTATTTAATGCGAGAAACACGTTTTCTTGTGTTTTCACCACCCCACAGTGCGTTTGATATGCAGAACCGGAGATATCTTGGTTTTCGTGGGGTTTGTAGCTGAGATATGCATTTTCTGCGATAATCTTGGTGAGTCTTCTGTCAGAAGTATGCAGAATCATCTAGATCGCTCTTTTCGAGCTATTTAATGCGAGAAACACGTTTTCTTGTGTTTTCACCACCCCACAGTGCGTTTGATATGCAGAACCGGCGATATCTTGATTTTCGTGGTGTTTCCAGGTGAGATATGCATTTTCTGCGATAATCTAGGTGAGTCTTCTGTCAGAAGTATGCAGAATCATCGAGATCGCTCTTTTCGAGCTAGTTAATGCGAGAAAAACCTTGTCTGGTGTTTTTACCACTCCACAGTGCGTTTGATATGCAGAACCAGCGATATCTTGGCTTTCGTTGGGTTTCAATCTGAGATATGCATTTTTTACGATAATCTTGGTGAGACTACTGTCCGAAGTATGCAGATTCATCGCGATCGCTCTTTTCGAGCTGTTTAATGCGAGAAACACGTTATCTGGTGTTTTCACCACTCCACAGTGCGTTTGATATGCAGTACCAGCGATATCTTGGTTTTCGTGGGGTTTCAAGCCGAGATATGCATTTTTTACGATAATCTTGGTGAGACTTCTGTCCGAAGTATGCAGATTCATCGAGATCGCTCTTTTCGAGCTATTTAATGCGAGAAACACGTTATCTGGTGTTTTCACCACTCCACAGTGCGTTTGATATGTAGAGCCACCGATAAATTGGTTTTCGTGGGGTTTCCAGCTGAAATATGCATTTTCTGCGATAATCTTTGTGTTTCATCTATGAGAAGTATGCAGAATCATCCAGAACGCTCTTTTCGAGCTAGTTAATGCGAGTAACACGTTTTCTGGTGTTTTCACCACCCCACAGTGCGTTTGATATGCAGAACCGGCGATATCTGGGTTTTCGTGGGTTTTCAAGCTGAGATATGCATTTTCTGCGGCAATCTTGGTGAGACTTCAGTCAGAAGTATGCAGAATAATCGAGATCGCTCTTTTCGAGCTACTTAATGCTAGAAACACGTTATCTGGTGTTTTCGGCACTCCACAGTGCGTTTGACATGCAGAACCGGAGATATCTTGGTTACGGTCGGGATTCAAGCTGAGATATGCATTTTCTACGATAATCTAGGCGATACTTCTGTCAGAAGTATGCAGAATCTTCGAGAACGCTCTTTTCGAGATACTTAATGCGAGAAACACGTTTTCTGGTGTTTCACCACTCCACAGTGCGTCTGAAATGCAGAACCGGCGATATCTTGGTTTTCGTGGGGTTTGTAGATGAGATATGCATTTTCTGCGATAATCTTGGTGAGTCTTCTGTCAGAAGTATGCAGAACAATCTAGATCTCTCTTCTCGAGCTATTTAATGCGAGAAACACGTTTTCTTGTGTTTTCACCACCCCACAGTGCGTTTGATATGCAGAACCGGAGATATCTTGGTTTTCGTGGGGTTTGTAGCTGAGATATGCATTTTCTGCGATAATCTTGGTGAGTCTTCTGTCAGAAGTATGCAGAATCATCTAGATCGCTCTTTTCGAGCTATTTAATGCGAGAAACACGTTTTCTTGTGTTTTCACCACCCCACAGTGCGTTTGATATGCAGAACCGGCGATATCTTGATTTTCGTGGTGTTTCCAGGTGAGATATGCATTTTCTGCGATAATCTAGGTGAGTCTTCTGTCAGAAGTATGCAGAATCATCGAGATCGCTCTTTTCGAGCTAGTTAATGCGAGAAAAACCTTGTCTGGTGTTTTTACCACTCCACAGTGCGTTTGATATGCAGAACCAGCGATATCTTGGCTTTCGTTGGGTTTCAATCTGAGATATGCATTTTTTACGATAATCTTGGTGAGACTACTGTCCGAAGTATGCAGATTCATCGCGATCGCTCTTTTCGAGCTGTTTAATGCGAGAAACACGTTATCTGGTGTTTTCACCACTCCACAGTGCGTTTGATATGCAGTACCAGCGATATCTTGGTTTTCGTGGGGTTTCAAGCCGAGATATGCATTTTTTACGATAATCTTGGTGAGACTTCTGTCCGAAGTATGCAGATTCATCGAGATCGCTCTTTTCGAGCTATTTAATGCGAGAAACACGTTATCTGGTGTTTTCACCACTCCACAGTGCGTTTGATATGTAGAGCCACCGATAAATTGGTTTTCGTGGGGTTTCCAGCTGAAATATGCATTTTCTGCGATAATCTTTGTGTTTCATCTATGAGAAGTATGCAGAATCATCCAGAACGCTCTTTTCGAGCTAGTTAATGCGAGTAACACGTTTTCTGGTGTTTTCACCACCCCACAGTGCGTTTGATATGCAGAACCGGCGATATCTGGGTTTTCGTGGGTTTTCAAGCTGAGATATGCATTTTCTGCGGCAATCTTGGTGAGACTTCAGTCAGAAGTATGCAGAATAATCGAGATCGCTCTTTTCGAGCTACTTAATGCTAGAAACACGTTATCTGGTGTTTTCGGCACTCCACAGTGCGTTTGACATGCAGAACCGGAGATATCTTGGTTACGGTCGGGATTCAAGCTGAGATATGCATTTTCTACGATAATCTAGGCGATACTTCTGTCAGAAGTATGCAGAATCTTCGAGAACGCTCTTTTCGAGATACTTAATGCGAGAAACACGTTTTCTGGTGTTTCACCACTCCACAGTGCGTCTGAAATGCAGAACCGGCGATATCTTGGTTTTCGTGGGGTTTGTAGATGAGATATGCATTTTCTGCGATAATCTTGGTGAGTCTTCTGTCAGAAGTATGCAGAACCATCTAGATCTCTCTTCTCGAGCTATTTAATGCGAGAAACACGTTTTCTTGTGTTTTCACCACCCCACAGTGCGTTTGATATGCAGAACCGGAGATATCTTGGTTTTCGTGGGGTTTGTAGCTGAGATATGCATTTTCTGCGATAATCTTGGTGAGTCTTCTGTCAGAAGTATGCAGAATCATCTAGATCGCTCTTTTCGAGCTATTTAATGCGAGAAACACGTTTTCTTGTGTTTTCACCACCCCACAGTGCGTTTGATATGCAGAACCGGAGATATCTTGGTTTTCGTGGGGTTTGTAGCTGAGATATGCATTTTCTGCGATAATCTTGGTGAGTCTTCTGTCAGAAGTATGCAGAATCATCTAGATCGCTCTTTTCGAGCAATTTAATGCGAGAAACACGTTTTCTTGTGTTTTCAACACTCCACAGTACGTTTGATATGCAGAACCGGCGATATCTTGATTTTCGTGGTTTTTCCTGCTGAGATATGCATTTTCAGCGATTATCTTGGTGAGTCTTCTGTCAGAAGTATGCAGAATCTTCGAGATCGCTCATTTCGAGCTAGTTAATGCTAGTAACACGTTATCTGGTGTTTTCACAACTCCACAGTGCGTTTGATATGTAGAGCCACCGATAAATTGGTTTTCGTGGGGTTTCCAGCTGAAATATGCATTTTCTGCGATAATCTTTGTGTTTCATCTATGAGAAGTATGCAGAATCATCCAGAACGCTCTTTTCGAGCTAGTTAATGCGAGTAACACGTTTTCTGGTGTTTTCACCACCCCACAGTGCGTTTGATATGCAGAACCGGCGACATCTTGGTTTTCGTCGGGTTTCAAGCTGAGATATGCATTTTCTGCGATAATATTGGTGAGACTTCAGTCAGAAGTATGCAGAATCATCTAGATCGCTCTTCTCGAGCTATTTAATTCGACAAACACGTTTTCTGGTGTATTGACCACTCCACAGTACGTTTGACATGCAGAACCGGCGACATCTTGGATTTCGTCGGGTTTCAAGCTGAGATATGCATTTTCTGCGGCAATCTTGGTGAGCCTTCTGTCCGAAGTATGCAGAATCATCGAGATCGCTCGTTTCGAGCTATTTAATGTGAAAAAACAAGATTTCTGGTGTTTTGACCGCTCCACAGTGCGTTTGATATGTAGAGCCACCGATAAATTGGTTTTCGTGGGGTTTGTAGCTGAGATATGCATTTTCTGCGATAATCTTGGTGAGTCTTCTGCCAGAAGTATGCAGAATCTTCGAGATCGTTCTTTTCGAGCAACTTAATGCGAGAAACACGATATATGGTTGTTTTCACCACTCCACAGTGCGTTCGATATGCAGAACGGGCGACATCTTGATTTTCGTGAGGTTTCAAGCTGAGATATGCATTTTCTGCGATAATCTTGGTGAGACTTCAGTCAGAAATATGCAGAATCTTCTAGATCGCTCTTTTCGTGCTATTTAATGCGAAAAAACAAGTTTTCTGGTGTTTTAAACATTCCACAGTGCGTTTGACATGCAGAACCGATGATATCTTGTTTTTCGTGGTGTTTCCAGCTGAGATATGCATTTTCTGCGATAAACTTGGTGAGTCTTCTGTCAGAAGTATGCAGAATCATCGAGATCCCTCTTTTCGAGCTATTTAATGCGAGAAACACGTTAATTGGTGTTTTCACCACTCCACAGAGCGTTTGATATGCGGAACCAGCGACATCTTGGATTTCGTCGGGTTTCAAGCTGAGACATGCATTTTCTGCGATAATCTTGGTGAGACTTCAGTCAGAAGTATGCAGAATCTTCGAGATCGCTCATTTCGAGCTAGTTAATGCGAGAAACACGTTATCTGGTGTTTTCACCACTCCACAGTTCGTTGTATATGCAGAACAGGAGATATCTTGGTTTTCGTGGGGTTGCTAGCAGAGATATGCATTTTCTGCGATAATCTTGGTGAGACTTCAGTCAGAGGTATGCAGAATCTACGAGATCGCTCATTTCGAGCTAGTTAATGCAAGAAACACGTTATCTGGTGTTTTCACCACTCCACAGTTCGTTGTATATGCAGAACAGGAGATATCTTGGTTTGCGTGGGGTTTCTAGCAGAGATATGCATTTTCTGCGATAATCTAGGTGAGTCTTCTGCCAGAAGTATGCAGAATCATCTAGATCGCTTTTTTCGAGCTATTTACTGCGAGAAACACGATATCTGGTGTTTTCAGCACTCCACAGTGCGTATGATATGCAGAACCGGCGATATCTTGGTTTTCGTGGGGTTTCAAGCTGAAATATGCATTTTCTGCGATAATCTTGGTGAGACTTCAGTCAGAAGTATGCAGAATCTTCGAGATCGCTCATTTCGAGCTAGTTAATGCGAGAAACACGTTATCTGGTGTTTTCACCACTGCACAGTTCGTTGTATATGCAGAACAGGAGATATCTTGGTTTTCGTGGGGTTTCTAGCAGAGATATGCATTTTCTGCGATAATCTAGGTGAGTCTTCTGCCAGAAGTATGCAGAATCTTCGAGATCGCTCTTTTCGAGCAACTTAATGCGAGAAACACGATATCTGGTTGTTTTCACCACTCCACAGTGCGTTTGATATGCAGAGCGGGCGACATCTTGATTTTCGTGAGGTTTCAAGCTGAGATATGCATTTTCTGCGATAATCTTGGTGAGACATCATGTCAGAAATATGCAGAATCTTCTATATCGCTCTTTTCGAGCTATTTAATGCGAAAAAACAAGTTTTCTGGTGTTTTCAACATTCCACAGTGCGTTTGATATGCAGAACCGGCGATATCTTGATTTTCGTGGTGTTTCCAGCTGAAATATGCATTTTCTACGATAATCTTGGTGAGACGTCTGTCAGAAGTATGCAGAATCTTCGAGATCGTTCTTTTCGAGCTACTTAATGCGAGAAACACGATATCTGGTTGTTTTCACCACTCCACAGTGCGTTTGATATGCAGAACGGGCGACATCTTGATTTTCGTGAGGTTTCAAGCTGAGATATGCATTTTCTGCGATAATCTTGGTGAGACTTCAGTCAGAAATATGCAGAATTTTCTAGATCGCTCTTTTCGAGCTATTTAATGCGAGAAACAAGTTATCTGGTGTTTTCACCACTCCACAGTGCGTTTAATATGCAGAACCGGCTACATCTTGGCTGTCGTAGGGTATCAAGTTGAGATATGCATTTTCTGCGATAATCATGGTGAGACTTCTGTCAGAAGTATGCAGAATCATCGGGATCGCTCTTTTCGAGCAATTTAATGCGAGAAACACGTTTTCTGGGGTTTTCACCACTCCACATTTCGTTGGATATGCAGAACAGGAGATATCTTGGTTTTCGTGGGGTTTCTAGCAGAGAAATGCATTTTCTGCGATAATCATGGTGAGACTTCTGTTAGAAGTATGCAGAATCGTCGAGATCGCACATTTCGATCTATTTAATGCGAGAAACACGTTATCTGGTGTTTTCACCACTCCACAGTGCGTTTGATATGCAGAACCTGCGATATCTTGGTTTTCGTGGGGTTTCAAGCTGAGATATGCATTTTTTACGATAATCATGGTGAGACTTCTGTCCGAAGTATGCAGAATCATCGAGATCGCACTTTTCGAGCTATTTAATGCGAGAAACAGGATATCTGGTGTTTTCAGCACTCCACAGTGCGTTTGATATGCAGAACCAGCGATATCTAGGTTTTCGTGGGGTTTCAAGCTGAGATATGCAATTTCTGCGATAATCTTGGTGAGACTTATGTCCGAAGTATGCAGAGTCATCGAGATCGTACTTTTCGAGCTATTTAATGCGAGAAACACGTTTTCTGGGGCTTTCACCACTCCACAGTTCGTTGGATATGCAGAACAGGAGATATCTTGGTTTTCGTGGGGTTTCTAGCAGAGATATGCATTTTCTGCGATAATCATGGTGAGACTTCTGTTAGAAGTATGCAGAATCATCGAGATCGCACTTTTCGATCTATTTCATGCGAGAAACACGTTGTATGGTGTTTTCACCACTCCACAGTTGGTTTGATATGCAGAACCCGCGATGTTTGGTTTTCGTCGGGTTTCAAGTTGAGATATGCATTTTCTGCGACAATCTTGGTGAGACTTCTGTCCGAAGTATGCAGAATCATCGGGATCGCTCTTTTCGAGCTATTTAATGCGAGAAACACGTTTTCTGGCGATTTCACCACACCACTGTTCGTTGGATATGCAGAACCGGAGATATCTTGGTTTTCGTGGGGTTTCAAGCTGAAATATGCATTTTCTGCGATAATCTTGGTGAGACTTCTGTCCGATGTATGCAGAATCATCGAGATCGCTCTTTTCGAGCTATTTAATGCGAGAAACACGTTATCCGGTGTTTTCACCACTCCACAGTGGGTTTGATATGCAGAACTGGCGACATCTTGGATTTCGTCGGGTTTCAAGCTGAGATATGCATTTTCTACGATAATCTTGGTGAGACTTCTGTCAGAAGTTTGCAGAATCATCTAGATCGCTCTTTTCGAGCTATTTAATGCGAGAAACACGTTAACTGGTGTTTTCACCACTCCGCAGTGCGTTTGATATGTAGAACCAGCGATATCTGGGTTTTCGTGGGCTTTCCAGCTGAAATATGCATTGTCTGCGATAATCTTGGTGTTTCATCTATGAGAAGTATGCAGAATCATCAAGAACGCTCTTTTCGAGCTAGTTAATGCGAGAAACACGTTATCTGGTGTTTTAACCACTCCACAGTGCGTATGATATGCAGAACCGACGATATCCTGGTTTTCGTGGGGTTTCAAGCTCAGATGTGCATTTTCTGCGATAATCTTGGTGAGACTTCTGTCCGAAGTATGCAGAGTCATCGAGATCGTACTTTTCGAGCTATTTAATGCGTGAAACACGTTTTCTGGGGTTTTCACCATTCCACAGTTGGTTTGATATGCAGAACCGGCGATGTTTGGTTTTCGTCGGGTTTCAAGTTGAGATATGCATTATCTGCGATAATCATGGTGAGACTTCTGTTACAAGTATGCAGAATCATCGAGATCGCACATTTCGATCTATTTAATGCGAGAAACACGTTATCTGGTTGTTTTCACCACTCCACAGTGCGTTTGATATGCAGAACCGGCGACATCTTGATTTTCGTGGGGTTTCTAGCTGAGATATGCATTTTCTACGATAATCTTGGTGAGACTTCTGTCCGATGTATGCAGAATCATCGAGATCGATGTTTTCGAGCTATTTAATGCGAGAAACACGTTATCCGGTGTTTTCACCACTCCACAGTGGGTTTGATATGCAGAACTGGCGACATCTTGGTTTTCGTGGGGTTTCCAGCTGAGACATACATTTTCTGCGATAATCATGGTGAGTCTTCTGTCAGAAGTATGCAGAATCTTCGAGATCGCTCTATTCGAGCTATTTAATGCGAGAAACACGTTATCTGGTTGTTTTCACCACTCCACAGTGCGTTTGATATGCAGAACCGGCGACATCTTGATTTTCGTGGGGTTTCTAGCTGAGAAATGCATTTTCTGCGAAAATATTGGTGAGACTTCTGTCCGAAGTATGCAGAGTCATCGAGATCGTACTTTTCGAGCTATTTAATGCGAGAAACACGTTTTCTGGGGTTTTCACCACTCCACAGTTGGTTTGATATGCAGAACCGGCGATGTTTGGTTTTCGTCGGGTTTCAAGTTGAGATATGCATTTTCTACGATAATCTTGGAGAAACATCTGTCCGAAGTATGCAGAATCATCAAGATCGCTCTTTTCGAGCTTTTTAATGCGAAAAAACAAGTTTTCTGGTGTTTTCACCACTCCACTGTGCGTTTGATATGCAGAACCGGCGACATCTTGGATTTCGTCGGGGTTCAAGCTGAGATATGCAATTCCTGCGATAATCTTTGTGAGACTTCTGTCCGAAGTATGCTGAATCATCGAGATCGCTCGTTTCGAGCTATTTAATGCGAGAAACACGTTATCTGGTGTTTTCTCCACTCCACAGTGCGTATGATGTGCAGAACCAACGATATCCTGCTTTTCGTGGGGTTTCAAGCTCAGATATGCATTTTGTGCGATAAAATTGGTGAGACGTCAGACAGAAGTATGCAGAATCATCGAGATCACACTTTTCGAGCTATTTAATGCGAGAAACACGTTATCTGGTGTTTTCACTACTCCACAGTTGGTTTGATATGCAGAACCGGAGATAATTTGGTTTTCGTGGGGTTTCAAGCTGAGATATGCATTTTCTGCGATAATCTTGGTGAGTCTTCTGTCAGAAGTATGCAGAATCTCCGAGATCGCTCTATTCGAGCTATTTAATGGGAGAAACACGTTATCTGGTTGTTTTCACCACTCCACAGTGCGTTTGATATGCAGAACCGGCGACATCTTGATTTTCGTGGGGTTTCTAGCTGAGATATGCATTTTCTGCGAAAATATTGGTGAGACTTCTGTCCGAAGTATGCAGAGTCATCGAGATCGTACTTTTCGAGCTATTTAATGCGAGAAACACGTTTTCTGGGGTTTTCACCACTCCACAGTTGGTTTGATATGCAGAACCGGCGATGTTTGGTTTTCGTCGGGTTTCAAGTTGAGATATGCATTTTCTACGATAATCTTGGTGAAACATCTGTCCGAAGTATGCAGAATCATCAAGATCGCTCTTTTCGAGCTTTTTAATGCGAAAAAACAAGTTTTCTGGTGTTTTCACCACTCCACAGTGCGTTTGATATGCAGAACCGGCGACATCTTGGATTTCGTCGGGGTTCAAGCTGAGATATGCAATTCCTGCGATAATGTTGGTGAGACTTCTGTCCGAAGTATGCTGAATCATCGAGATCGCTCGTTTCGAACTATTTAATGCGAGAAACACGTTATCTGGTGTTTTCTCCACTCCACAGTGCGTATGATGTGCAGAACCAACGATATCCTGCTTTTCGTGGGGTTTCAAGCTCAGATATGCATTTTGTGCGATAATATTGGGGAGACTTCAGATAGAAGTATGCAGAATCATCGAGATCACACTTTTCGAGCTATTTAATGCGAGAAACACGTTATCTGGTGTTTTCACTACTCCACAGTTGGTTTGATATGCAGAACCGGAGATAATTTGGTTTTCGTGGGGTTTCAAGCTGAGATATGCATTTTCTGCGATAATCTTGGTGAGACTTCTGTCCGTAGTATGCAGAATCATCGCGATCGCTCTTATCGAGCTATTTAATGCGAGAAACACGTTATCTGGTGTTTTCAGCACTCCACAGTGCGTTTGATATGCAGAACCGGCGACATCTTGATGTTCGTGAGGTTTCAAGCTGAGATATGCATTTTCTGCGATAATATTGGTGAGACTTCTGTCCGAAGTATGTAGAATCATCTAGATCGCTCGTTTCGAGATATTTAATGCGAAAAAACAAGTTTTCTGGTGTTTTCACCACTCCAAAGTGCGTCTGATATGCAGAACCGGCGACATCTTGATTTTCGTGGTGTTTCCAGCTGGGATATGCATTTTCTGCGATAATCTTGGTTAGACTTCAGTCAGAAGTATGCAGAAAAATCGAGAGCGCTCTTTTCGAGCTATTTGATGCGAGAAACACGTTAACTGGTGTTTCCACCACTCCACAGTGCGTTTGATATGCAGAACCGGCGACATCTTGGATTTCGTCGGGGTTCAAGCTGAGATATGCATTTTCTACGATAATCTTGGTGAGACTTCTGTCAGAAGTATGCAGAATCATCGGGATCGCTTTTTTCGAGATATCTAATGCGAGAAACACGTTATCTGGTGTTTTCACCACTCCGCAGTGCGTTTGATATGTAGAACCAGCGATATCTGGGCTTTCGTGGGGTTTCAAGCTGAGATATGCATTTTCTGCGATAATCTTGGTGAGACTTCTGTCCGAAGTATGCAGAAACATCGAGAGCGCTCTTTTCGAGCTATTTAATGCGAGAAACACGTTTTCTGGGGTTTTCACCACACCACTGTTCGTTGGATATGCAGAAACGGAGATATCTTGGTTTTCGTGGGGTTTCAAGCTGAAATATGCATTTTCTGCGATAATCTTGGTGAGACTTCTGTCCGATGTATGCAGAATCATCGAGATCGCTCTTTTCGAGATATTTAATGCGAGAGACACGTTAACTGGTGTTTTCACCACTCCACAGTGCGTATGATGTGCAGAACCGACGATATCCTGGTTTTCGTGGGGTTTCAAGCTCAGATATGCATTTTCTGCGATAATATTGGTGAGACTTCAGACAGAAGTATGCAGAATCATCTAGATCACTCTTTTCGAGCTATTTAATGCGAGAAACACGTTATCCGGTGTTTTCACCACTCCACAGTGGGTTTGATATGCAGAACTGGCGACATCTTGGATTTCGTCGGGTTTCAAGCTGAGATATGCATTTTCTACGATAATCTTGGTGAGACTTCTGCCAGAAGTTTGCAGAATCATCTAGATCGCTCGTTTCGAGATATTTAATGCGAAAAAACAAGTTTTCTGGTGTTTTCACCACTCCACAGTGCGTCTGATATGCAGAACCGGCGATATCTTGGTTTTCGTGGGGTTTCAAGCTGAGATATGCATTTTCTGCGATAATCTTGGTGAGTCTTCTGTCAGAAGTATGTAGAATCTTCGAGATCGCTCTATTCGAGCTATTTAATGCGAGAAACACGTTATCTGGTTGTTTTCACCACTCCACAGTGCGTTTGATATGCAGAACCGGCGACATCTTGATTTTCGTGGGGTTTGTAGCTGAGATGTGCATTTTCTGCGAAAATATTGGTGAGACTTCTGTCCGAAGTATGCAGAGTCATCGAAATCGTACTTTTCGAGCTATTTAATGCGAGAAACACGTTTTCTGGGGTTTTCACCACTCCACAGTTGGTTTGATATGCAGAACCGGCGATGTTTGGTTTTCGTCGGGTTTCAAGTTGAGATATGCATTTTCTACGATAATCTTGGTGAAACATCTGTCCGAAGTATGCAGAATCATCATGATCGCTCTTTTCGAGCTATTTAATGCGAAAAAACAAGTTTTCTGGTGTTTTCACCACTCCACAGTGCGTTTGATATGCAGAACCGGCGACATCTTGGATTTCGTCGGGGTTCAAGCTGAGATATGCAATTCCTGCGATAATCTTTGTGAGACTTCTGTCCGAAGTATGCTGAATCATCGAGATCGCTCGTTTCGAGCTATTTAATGCGAGAAACACGTTATCTGGTGTTTTCTCCACTCCACAGTGCGTATGATGTGCAGAACCAACGATATCCTGCTTTTCGTGGGGTTTCAAGCTCAGATATGCATTTTGTGCGATAAAATTGGTGAGACTTCAGACAGAAGTATGCAGAATCATCGAGATCACACTTTTCGAGCTATTTAATGCGAGAAACACGTTATCTGGTGTTTTCACTACTCCACAGTTGGTTTGATATGCAGAACCGGAGATAATTTGGTTTTCGTGGGGTTTCAAGCTGAGATATGCATTTTCTGCGATAATCTTGGTGAGTCTTCTGTCAGAAGTATGCAGAATCTTCGAGATCGCTCTATTCGAGCTATTTAATGCGAGAAACACGTTATCTGGTTGTTTTCACCACTCCACAGTGCGTTTGATATGCAGAACCGGCGACATCTTGATTTTCGTGGGGTTTCTAGCTGAGATATGCATTTTCTGCGAAAATATTGGTGAGACTTCTGTCCGAAGTATGCAGAGTCATCGAGATCGTACTTTTCGAGCTATTTAATGCGAGAAACACGTTTTCTGGGGTTTTCACCACTCCACAGTTGGTTTGATATGCAGAACCGGCGATGTTTGGTTTTCGTCGGGTTTCAAGTTGAGATATGCATTTTCTACGATAATCTTGGTGAAACATCTGTCCGAAGTATGCAGAATCATCAAGATCGCTCTTTTAGAGCTTTTTAATGCGAAAAAACATGTTTTCTGGTGTTTTCACCACTCCACAGTGCGTTTGATATGCAGAACCGGCGACATCTTGGATTTCGTCGGGGTTCAAGCTGAGATATGCAATTCCTGCGATAATGTTGGTGAGACTTCTGTCCGAAGTATGCTGAATCATCGAGATCGCTCGTTTCGAACTATTTAATGCGAGAAACACGTTATCTGGTGTTTTCTCCACTCCACAGTGCGTATGATGTGCAGAACCAACGATATCCTGCTTTTCGTGGGGTTTCAAGCTCAGATATGCATTTTGTGCGATAATATTGGGGAGACTTCAGACAGAAGTATGCAGAATCATCGAGATCACACTTTTCGAGCTATTTAATGCGAGAAACACGTTATCTGGTGTTTTCACTACTCCACAGTTGGTTTGATATGCAGAACCGGAGATAATTTGGTTTTCGTGGGGTTACAAGCTGAGATATGCATTTTCTGCGATAATCTTGTTGAGACTTCTGTCCGTAGTATGCAGAATCATCGCGATCGCTCTTATCGAGCTATTTAATGCGAGAAACACGTTATCTGGTGTTTTCAGCTCTCCACAGTGCGTTTGATATGCAGAACCGGCGACATCTTGATGTTCGTGAGGTTTCAAGCTGAGATATGCATTTTCTGCGATAATATTGGTGAGACTTCTGTCCGAAGTATGTAGAATCATCTAGATCGCTCGTTTCGAGATATTTAATGCGAAAAAACAAGTTTTCTGGTGTTTTCACCACTCCACAGTGCGTCTGATATGCAGAACCGGCGACATCTTGATTTTCGTGGTGTTTCCAGCTGGGATATGCATTTTCTGCGATAATCTTGGTGAGACTTCAGTCAGAAGTATGCAGAAAAATCGAGAGCGCTCTTATCGAGCTATTTAATGCGAGAAACACGTTATCTGGTGTTTTCAGCACTCCACAGTGCGTTTGATATACCAGAACCGGCGACATCTTGATGTTCGTGAGGTTTCAAGCTGAGATATGCATTTTCTGCGATAATATTGGTGAGACTTCTGTCCGAAGTATGCAGAATCATCGATATCGCTCTTTTAGAGCTATTTAATGCGAGCAACACGTTATGTGGTGTATTCACCACTCCACAGTACGTTAGACATGCAGAACCGGAGGTATCTTCGTTTCGGTCGGGTTTCAAGCTGAGGTATGCATTTTCTACGACAATATTGGTGAGACCTCTGTCAGAAGTATGCAGAACCTTCGAGAACGCTCTTTTCGAGCTACTTAATGCGAGAAACACGTTTTCTGGTGTTTTCACCACCCCTCAGTGCGTTTGATATGCAGAACCGGCGACATCGTGGTTTTCGTCGGGTTTCAAGCTGAGATATGCATTTTCTGCGATAATATTGGTGAAACTTCTGTCCGAAGTATGCAGAATCATCGATATCGCTCTTTTCGAGCTATTTAATGCGAGAAACACGTTGTCTGGTGTTTTGACCACTCCACAGCGCGTTTGATATGTAGAGCCGCCGATAACTTGGTTTTCGTGGTGTTTCCAGCTGAGATATGCATTTTCTGCGATAATCTTGGTGAGACTTCAGTCAGCAGTACGCAGAATCATCTAGATCGCTCGTTTCGAGCTATTTAATGCGAGAAACCCGTTATCTGGTTGTTTTCACCACTCCATAGTGCGTTTGATATGCAGAACCGGCGACATCTTGATTTTCGTGAGGTTTCTAGATGAGATATGCATTTTCTGCGATAATATTGGTGAGACGTCAGTCAGAAGTACGCAGAATCATCTAGATCGCTCGTTTCGAGCTATTTAATGCGAGAAACCCGTTATCTGGTTGTTTTCACCACTCCATAGTGCGTTTGATATGCAGAACCGGCGACATCTTGATTTTCGTGAGGTTTCTAGATGAGATATGCATTTTCTGCGATAATATTGGTGAGACGTCAGTCAGAAGTATGCAGAATCATCTAGATCGCTCGTTTGGAGCTATTTAATGCGAGAAACACGTTATCTGGTGTTTTCACCACTCCACAGTGCGTTTGATATGCAGAACCGGCGACATCTTGATTTTCGTGGGGTTTCTAGCTGAGATATGCATTTTCTGCGAAAATATTGGTGAGACTTCTGTCCGAAGTATGCAGAGTCATCGAGATCGTACTTTTCGAGCTATTTAATGCGAGAAACACGTTTTCTGGGGTTTTCACCACTCCACAGTTGGTTTGATATGCAGAACCGGCGATGTTTGGTTTTCGTCGGGTTTCAAGTTGAGATATGCATTTTCTACGATAATCTTGGAGAAACATCTGTCCGAAGTATGCAGAATCATCAAGATCGCTCTTTTCGAGCTTTTTAATGCGAAAAAACAAGTTTTCTGGTGTTTTCACCACTCCACAGTGCGTTTGATATGCAGAACCGGCGACATCTTGGATTTCGTCGGGGTTCAAGCTGAGATATGCAATTCCTGCGATAATCTTGGTGAGAAATCTGTCCGAAGTATGCTTAATCATCGAGATCGCTCGTTTCCAGCTATTTAATGCGAGAAACACGTTATCTGGTGTTTTCACCACTCCACAGTGCGTGTGATATGCAGAACCGACGATATCCTAGTTTTCGTGGGGTTTCAAGCTCAGATGTGCATTTTCAGCGATAATCTTGGTGAGAGTTCTGTCCGAAGTATGCAGAATCATCGAGATCGCTCTATTCGAGCTATTTAACGCGACAAAACGTTATCTGGTGTTTTCAGCACTCCACAGTGCGTTTGATATGCAGAACCAGCGATATCTTGGTTTTCGTGGGGTTTCAAGCTGAGATATGCATTTTCTCCGATAAACATGGAGAGACTTCTGTCCGAATTAGGCTGAATCATCGAGATCGCTCTTTTCGAGCTAGTTAATGCGAGAAACACGTTATCTGGTGTTTTCACCACTCCGCAGTGCGTTTGATATGTAGAACCAGCGATATCTGGGCTTTCGTGGGGTTTCAAGCTGAGATATGCATTTTCTGCGATAATATTGGTGAGACGTCAGTCAGAAGTATGCAGAATCATCTAGATCGCTCGTTTGGAGCTATTTAATGCGAGAAACACGTTATCTGGTGTTTTCACCACTCCACAGTGCGTTTGATATGCAGAACCGGCGACATCTTGATTTTCGTGGGGTTTCTAGCTGAGATATGCATTTTCTGCGAAAATATTGGTGAGACTTCTGTCCGAAGTATGCAGAGTCATCGAGATCGTACTTTTCGAGCTATTTAATGCGAGAAACACGTTTTCTGGGGTTTTCACCACTCCACAGTTGGTTTGATATGCAGAACCGGCGATGTTTGGTTTTCGTCGGGTTTCAAGTTGAGATATGCATTTTCTACGATAATCTTGGAGAAACATCTGTCCGAAGTATGCAGAATCATCAAGATCGCTCTTTTCGAGCTTTTTAATGCGAAAAAACAAGTTTTCTGGTGTTTTCACCACTCCACAGTGCGTTTGATATGCAGAACCGGCGACATCTTGGATTTCGTCGGGGTTCAAGCTGAGATATGCAATTCCTGCGATAATCTTGGTGAGAAATCTGTCCGAAGTATGCTTAATCATCGAGATCGCTCGTTTCCAGCTATTTAATGCGAGAAACACGTTATCTGGTGTTTTCACCACTCCACAGTGCGTGTGATATGCAGAACCGACGATATCCTAGTTTTCGTGGGGTTTCAAGCTCAGATGTGCATTTTCAGCGATAATCTTGGTGAGAGTTCTGTCCGAAGTATGCAGAATCATCGAGATCGCTCTTTTCGAGCTATTTGATGCGAGAAACACGTTAACTGGTGTTTCCACCACTCCACAGTGCGTTTGATATGCAGAACCGGCGACATCTTGGATTTCGTCGGGGTTCAAGCTGAGATATGCATTTTCTACGATAATCTTGGTGAGACTTCTGTCAGAAGTATGCAGAATCATCGGGATCGCTTTTTTCGAGATATCTAATGCGAGAAACACGTTATCTGGTGTTTTCACCACTCCGCAGTGCGTTTGATATGTAGAACCAGCGATATCTGGGCTTTCGTGGGGTTTCAAGCTGAGATATGCATTTTCTGCGATAATCTTGGTGAGACTTCTGTCCGAAGTATGCAGAAACATCGAGAGCGCTCTTTTCGAGCTATTTAATGCGAGAAACACGTTTTCTGGGGTTTTCACCACACCACTGTTCGTTGGATATGCAGAACCGGAGATATCTTGGTTTTCGTGGGGTTTCAAGCTGAAATATGCATTTTCTGCGATAATCTTGGTGAGACTTCTGTCCGATGTATGCAGAATCATCGAGATCGCTCTTTTCGAGCTATTTAATGCGAGAGACACGTTAACTGGTGTTTTCACCACTCCACAGTGCGTATGATGTGCAGAACCGACGATATCCTGGTTTTCGTGGGGTTTCAAGCTGAGATATGCATTTTCTACGATAATCTTGGTGAGACTTCTGCCAGAAGTTTGCAGAATCATCTAGATCGCTCG
The DNA here is from genome assembly GCA_951804975.1 of Anthophora plumipes. Classification (NCBI taxonomy): domain Eukaryota; kingdom Metazoa; phylum Arthropoda; class Insecta; order Hymenoptera; family Apidae; genus Anthophora; species Anthophora plumipes. Next base: position 282,385 of record CATORF010000403.1, read on the forward strand.
TTTCGAGATATTTAATGCGAAAAAACAAGTTTTCTGGTGTTTTCACCACTCCACAGTGCGTCTGATATGCAGAACCGGCGATATCTTGGTTTTCGTGGGGTTTCCAGCTGAGACATACATTTTCTGCGATAATCTTGGTGAGACTTCTGTCCGAAGTATGCAGAATCATCGCGATCGCTCTTATCGAGCTATTTAATGCGAGAAACACGTTATCTGGTGTTTTCAGCACTCCACAGTGCGTTTGATATGCAGAACCGGCGACATCTTGATGTTCGTGAGGTTTCAAGCTGAGATATGGTTTTCTGCGATAATATTGGTGAGACTTCTGTCCGAAGTATGCAGAATCATCGATATCGCTCTTTTAGAGCTATTTAATGCGAGCAACACGTTATGTGGTGTATTCACCACTCCCCAGTACGTTAGACATGCAGAACCGGAGGTATCTTCGTTTCGGTCGGGTTTCAAGCTGAGGTATGCATTTTCTACGACAATATTGGTGAGACCTCTGTCAGAAGTATGCAGAACCTTCGAGAACGCTCTTTTCGAGCTACTTAATGCGAGAATCACGTTTTCTGGTGTTTTCACCACCCCACAGTGCGTTTGATATGCAAAACCGGAGATATCTTGGTTTTCGAGGGGTTTCAAGCTGAGATATGCATTTTCTGCAATAATCTTGTTGAGACTTCTGTCCGAAGTATGCAGAAAAATCGAGAGCGCTCTTTTCGAGCTATTTAATGCGAGAAACACGTTTTCTGGGGTTTTCACCACACCTCTGTTCGTTGGATATGCAGAACCGGAGATATCTTGGTTTTCCTGGGGTTTCAAGCTGAGATCTGCATTTTCTGCGACAATCTTGGTGAGACTTCTGTCCGAAGTATGCAGAATCATCGGGATCGCTCTTATCGAGCTATTTAATGCGAGAAACACGTTTTCTGGCGATTTCACCACACCACTGTTCGTTGGATATGCAGAACCGGAGATATCTTGGTTTTCGTGGGGTGTCAAGCTGAAATATGCATTTTCTGCGATAATCTTGGTGAGACTTCTGTCCGATGTATGCAGAATCATCGAGATCGATCTTTTCGAGCTATTTAATGCGAGAAACACGTTATCCGGTGTTTTCACCACTCCACAGTGGGTTTGATATGCAGAACCGGCGACATCTTGATTTTCGTGGGGTTTCTAGCTGAGATATGCATTTTCTGTGAAAATATTGGGGAGACTTCTGTCCGAAGTATGCAGAGTCATCGAGATCGTACTTTTCGAGCTATTTAATGCGAGAAACACGTTTTCTGGGGTTTTCACCACTCCACAGTTGGTTTGATATGCAGAACCGGCGATGTTTGGTTTTCGTCGGGTTCCCAAGCTGAGATATGCATTTTCTGCGATAATATTGGTGAGACTTCTGTCCGAAGTATGCAGAATCATCTAGATCGCTCGTTTCGAGATATTTAATGCGAAAAAACAAGTTTTCTGGTGTTTTCACCACTCCACAGTGCGTCTGATATGCAGAACCGGCGACATCTTGATTTTCGTGGTGTTTCCAGCTGGGATATGCATTTTCTGCGATAATCTTGGTGAGACTTCAGTCAGAAGTATGCAGAAAAATCGAGAGCGCTCTTATCGAGCTATTTAATGCGAGAAACACGTTATCTGGTGTTTTCAGCACTCCACAGTGCGTTTGATATACCAGAACCGGCGACATCTTGATGTTCGTGAGGTTTCAAGCTGAGATATGCATTTTCTGCGATAATATTGGTGAGACTTCTGTCCGAAGTATGCAGAATCATCGATATCGCTCTTTTCGAGCTATTTAATGCGAGCAACACGTTATGTGGTGTATTCACCACTCCACAGTACGTTAGACATGCAGAACCGGAGGTATCTTCGTTTCGGTCGGGTTTCAAGCTGAGGTATGCATTTTCTACGACAATATTGGTGAGACCTCTGTCAGAAGTATGCAGAACCTTCGAGAACGCTCTTTTCGAGCTACTTAATGCGAGAAACACGTTTTCTGGTGTTTTCACCACCCCTCAGTGCGTTTGATATGCAGAACCGGCGACATCGTGGTTTTCGTCGGGTTTCAAGCTGAGATATGCATTTTCTGCGATAATATTGGTGAAACTTCTGTCCGAAGTATGCAGAATCATCGATATCGCTCTTTTCGAGCTATTTAATGCGAGAAACACGTTGTCTGGTGTTTTGACCACTCCACAGCGCGTTTGATATGTAGAGCCGCCGATAACTTGGTTTTCGTGGGGTTTCCAGCTGAAATATGCATTTTCTGCGATAATCTTGGTGTTTCATCTATGAGAAGTATGCAGAATCATCGAGAACGCTCCTTTCGAGCTAGTTAATGCGAGAAACACGTTTTCTGGTGTTTTCACCACTCCACAGTGCGTCTGATATGCAGAACCGGCGATATCTTGATTTTCGTGGTGTTTCCGGCTGAGATATGCATTTTCTGCGATAATCTTGGTGAGACTTCAGTCAGAAGTACGCAGAATCATCTAGATCGCTCGTTTCGAGCTATTTAATGCGAGAAACCCGTTATCTGGTTGTTTTCACCACTCCATAGTGCGTTTGATATGCAGAACCGGCGACATCTTGATTTTCGTGAGGTTTCTAGATGAGATATGCATTTTCTGCGATAATATTGGTGAGACGTCAGTCAGAAGTATGCAGAATCATCTAGATCGCTCGTTTGGAGCTATTTAATGCGAGAAACACGTTATCTGGTGTTTTCACCACTCCACAGTGCGTTTGATATGCAGAACCGGCGACATCTTGATTTTCGTGGGGTTTCTAGCTGAGATATGCATTTTCTGCGAAAATATTGGTGAGACTTCTGTCCGAAGTATGCAGAGTCATCGAGATCGTACTTTTCGAGCTATTTAATGCGAGAAACACGTTTTCTGGGGTTTTCACCACTCCACAGTTGGTTTGATATGCAGAACCGGCGATGTTTGGTTTTCGTCGGGTTTCAAGTTGAGATATGCATTTTCTACGATAATCTTGGAGAAACATCTGTCCGAAGTATGCAGAATCATCAAGATCGCTCTTTTCGAGCTTTTTAATGCGAAAAAACAAGTTTTCTGGTGTTTTCACCACTCCACAGTGCGTTTGATATGCAGAACCGGCGACATCTTGGATTTCGTCGGGGTTCAAGTTGAGATATGCAATTCCTGCGATAATCTTGGTGAGAAATCTGTCCGAAGTATGCTTAATCATCGAGATCGCTCGTTTCCAGCTATTTAATGCGAGAAACACGTTATCTGGTGTTTTCACCACTCCACAGTGCGTGTGATATGCAGAACCGACGATATCCTGGTTTTCGTGGGGTTTCAAGCTCAGATGTGCATTTTCAGCGATAATCTTGGTGAGAGTTCTGTCCGAAGTATGCAGAATCATCGAGATCGCTCTATTCGAGCTATTTAACGCGACAAAACGTTATCTGGTGTTTTCAGCACTCCACAGTGCGTTTGATATGCAGAACCAGCGATATCTTGGTTTTCGTGGGGTTTCAAGCTGAGATATGCATTTTCTCCGATAAACATGGAGAGACTTCAGTCCGAATTAGGCTGAATCATCGAGATCGCTCTTTTCGAGCTAGTTAATGCGAGAAAAACCTTGTCAGGGGTTTTCACCACTCCACAGTGCGTTTGATATGCAGAACCAGCGATATCTTGGCTTTCGTTGGGTTTCAAGCTGAGATATGCATTTTTTACGATAATCTTGGTGAGACTTCTGTCCGAAGTATGCAGAATCATCGAGATCGCTCTTTTCGAGCTATTTGATGCGAGAAACACGTTAACTGGTGTTTCCACCACTCCACAGTGCGTTTGATATGCAGAACCGGCGACATCTTGGATTTCGTCGGGGTTCATGCTGAGATATGCATTTTCTACGATAATCTTGGTGAGACTTCTGTCAGAAGTATGCAGAATCATCGGGATCGCTTTTTTCGAGATATCTAATGCGAGAAACACGTTATCTGGTGTTTTCACCACTCCGCAGTGCGTTTGATATGTAGAACCAGCGATATCTGGGCTTTCGTGGGGTTTCAAGCTGAGATATGCATTTTCTGCGATAATCTTGGTGAGACTTCTGTCCGAAGTATGCAGAAACATCGAGAGCGCTCCTTTCGAGCTATTTAATGCGAGAAACACGTTTTCTGGGGTTTTCACCACACCACTGTTCGTTGGATATGCAGAACCGGAGATATCTTGGTTTTCGTGGGGTTTCAAGTTGAGATATGCATTTTCTACGATAATCTTGGTGAGACTTCTGCCAGAAGTTTGCAGAATCATCTAGATCGCTCGTTTCGAGATATTTAATGCGAAAAAACAAGTTTTCTGGTGTTTTCACCACTCCACAGTGCGTCTGATATGCAGAACCGGCGATATCTTGGTTTTCGTGGGGTTTCCAGCTGAGACATACATTTTCTGCGATAATCTTGGTGAGACTTCTGTCCGAAGTATGCAGAAAAATCGAGAGAGCTCTTTTCGAGCTATTTAATGCGAGAAACACGTTTTCTGGGGTTTTCACCACACCTCTGTTCGTTGGATATGCAGAACCGGAGATATCTTGGTTTTCCTGGGGTTTCAAGCTGAGATCTGCATTTTCTGCGACAATCTTGGTGAGACTTCTGTCCGAAGTATGCAGAGTCATCGAAATCGTACTTTTCGAGCTATTTAATGCGAGAAACACGTTTTCTGGGGTTTTCACCTCTCCACAGTTGGTTTGATATGCAGAACCGGCGATGTTTGGTTTTCGTCGGGTTTCAAGTTGAGATATGCATTTTCTACGATAATCTTGGTGAAACATCTGTCCGAAGTATGCAGAATCATCAAGATCGCTCTTTTCGAGCTATTTAATGCGAGAAACACGTTATCTGGTGTTTTCTCCACTCCACAGTGCGTATGATGTGCAGAACCAACGATATCCTGCTTTTCGTGGGGTTTCAAGCTCAGATATGCATTTTGTGCGATAAAATTGGTGAGACTTCAGACAGAAGTATGCAGAATCATCGAGATCACACTTTTCGAGCTATTTAATGCGAGAAACACGTTATCTGGTGTTTTCACTACTCCACAGTTGGTTTGATATGCAGAACCGGAGATAATTTGGTTTTCGTGGGGTTTCAAGCTGAGATATGCATTTTCTGCGATAATCTTGGTGAAACATCTGTCCGAAGTATGCAGAATCATCAAGATCGCTCTTTTCGAGCTATTTAATGCGAAAAAACAAGTTTTCTGGTGTTTTCACCACTCCACAGTGCGTTTGATATGCAGAACCGGAGATATCTTGGTTTTCCTGGGGTTTCAAGCTGAGGTATGCATTTTCTACGACAATATTGGTGAGACCTCTGTCAGAAGTATGCAGAACCTTCGAGAACGCTCTTTTCGAGCTACTTAATGCGAGAATCACGTTTTCTGGTGTTTTCACCACCCCACAGTGCGTTTGATATGCAAAACCGGAGATATCTTGGTTTTCGAGGGGTTTCAAGCTGAGATCTGCATTTTCTGCGACAATCTTAGTGAGACTTCTGTCCGAAGTATGCAGAATCATCGGGATCGCTCTTATCGAGCTATTTAATGCGAGAAACACGTTTTCTGGCGATTTCACCACACCACTGTTCGGTGGATATGCAGAACCGGAGATATCTTGGTTTTCGTGGGGTGCCAAGCTGAAATATGCATTTTCTGCGAAAATATTGGTGAGACTTCTGTCCGAAGTATGCAAAGTCATCGAGATCGTACTTTTCGAGCTATTTAATGCGAGAAACACGTTTTCTGGGGTTTTCACCACTCCACAGTTGGTTTGATATGCAGAACCGGCGATGTTTGGTTTTCGTCGGGTTTCAAGTTGAGATATGCATTTTCTACGATAATCTTGGTGAAACATCTGTCCGAAGTATGCAGAATCATCAAGATCGCTCTTTTCGAGCTATTTAATGCGAAAAAACAAGTTTTCTGGTGTTTTCACCACTCCACAGTGCGTTTGATATGCAGAACCGGCGACATCTTGGATTTCGTCGGGGTTCAAGCTGAGATATGCAATTCCTGCGATAATCTTGGTGAGACTTCTGTCCGAAGTATGCTGAATCATCGAGATCGCTCGTTTCGAGCTATTTAATGCGAGAAACACGTTATCTGGTGTTTTCTCCACTCCACAGTGCGTATGATGTGCAGAACCAACGATATCCTGCTTTTCGTGGGGTTTCAAGCTCAGATATGCATTTTGTGCGATAATATTGGGGAGACTTCAGACAGAAGTATGCAGAATCATCGAGATCACACTTTTCGAGCTATTTAATGCGAGAAACACGTTATCTGGTGTTTTCACTACTCCACAGTTGGTTTGATATGCAGAACCGGAGATAATTTGGTTTTCGTGGGGTTTCAAGCTGAGATATGCATTTTCTGCGATAATCTTGGTGAGACTTCTGTCCGTAGTATGCAGAATCATCGCGATCGCTCTTATCGAGCTATTTAATGCGAGAAACACGTTATCTGGTGTTTTCAGCACTCCACAGTGCGTTTGATATGCAGAACCGGCGACATCTTGATGTTCGTGAGGTTTCAAGCTGAGATATGCATTTTCTGCGATAATATTGGTGAGACTTCTGTCCGAAGTATGCAGAATCATCTAGATCGCTCGTTTCGAGATATTTAATGCGAAAAAACAAGTTTTCTAGTGTTTTCACCACTCCACAGTGCGTCTGATATGCAGAACCGGCGACATCTTGATTTTCGTGGTGTTTCCAGCTGGGATATGCATTTTCTGCGATAATCTTGGTGAGACTTCAGTCAGAAGTATGCAGAAAAATCGAGAGCGCTCTTATCGAGCTATTTAATGCGAGAAACACGTTATCTGGTGTTTTCAGCACTCCACAGTGCGTTTGATATACCAGAACCGGCGACATCTTGATGTTCGTGAGGTTTCAAGCTGATATATGCATTTTCTGCGATAATATTGGTGAGACTTCTGTCCGAAGTATGCAGAATCATCGATATCGCTCTTTTAGAGCTATTTAATGCGAGAAACACGTTATCTGGTTGTTTTCACCACTCCACAGTGCGTTTGATATGCAGAACCGGCGACATCTTGATTTTCGTGGGGTTTCTAGCTGAGATATGCATTTTCTGCGAAAATATTGGTGAGACCTCTGTCAGAAGTATGCAGAACCTTCGAGAACGCTCTTTTCGAGCTACTTAATGCGAGAAACACGTTTTCTGGTGTTTTCACCACCCCTCAGTGCGTTTGATATGCAGAACCGGCGACATCGTGGTTTTCGTCGGGTTTCAAGCTGAGATATGCATTTTCTGCGATAATATTGGTGAAACTTCTGTCCGAAGTATGCAGAATCATCGATATCGCTCTTTTCGACCTATTTAATGCGAGAAACACGTTGTCTGGTGTTTTGACCACTCCACAGCGCGTTTGATATGTAGAGCCGCCGATAACTTGGTTTTCGTGGGGTTTCCAGCTGAAATATGCATTTTCTGCGATAATCTTGGTGTTTCATCTATGAGAAGTATGCAGAATCATCGAGAACGCTCCTTTCGAGCTAGTTAATGCGAGAAACACGTTTTCTGGTGTTTTCACCACTCCACAGTGCGTCTGATATGCAGAACCGGCGATATCTTGATTTTCGTGGTGTTTCCAGCTGAGATATGCATTTTCTGCGATAATCTTGGTGAGACTTCAGTCAGAAGTATGCAGAATCATCGGGATCGCTCTTTTCGAGCTATTTAATGCGAGAAAAACGATATCCGGTGTTTTCACCACTCCACAGTGCGTTTGATATGCAGAACCGGCGACATTTTGGATTTCGACGGGTTTCAAGCTGAGGATTGCATTTTCTACGATAATCTTGGTGAGACGTCTGTCAGAAGTATGCAGAATCTTCGAGATCGCTCTTTTCGAGCAACTTAATGCGAGAAACACGATATCTGGTTGTTTTCACCACTCCACAGTGCGTTTGATATGCAGAACCGGCGACATCTTGATTTTCGTGAGGTTTCCAGCTGAGATATGCATTTTCGGCGATAATCTTGGTGAGTCTTCTGCCAGAAGTATGCAGAATCATCTAGATCGCTCTTTTCGAGCTATTTAATGCGAGAAACAAGTTTTCTGGTGTATTCACCACTCCACAGTACGTTAGACATGCAGAACCGGAGATATCTTCGTTTCGGTCGGGTTACAAGCTGAGATATGCATTTTCTACGATAATATTGGTGAGACCTCTGTCAGAAGTATGCAGAATCTTCGAGAACGCTCTTTTCGAGCTACTTAATGCGAGAAACACGTTTTCTGGTGTTTTCACCACTCCACAGTACGTTTGATGTGCCGAACCGGCGACATCTTGATTTTCGTGATGTTTCTAGCTGAGATATGCATTCTCTGCGATAATATTGGTGAGACTTCAGTCAGCAGTATGCAGAATCATCTAGATCGCTCTTTTCGAGCTATTTAATGCGGGAAACACGTTTTCTGGTGTATTCACCACTCCACAGTACGTTAGAAATGCAGAACCGGCGATATCTTCGTTTCGGTCGGGTTTCAAGCTGAGATATGCATTTTCTGCGATAATCTTGGTGAGTGTTCAGTCAGAAGTATGCAGAATCATCTAGATCGCTCTTTTCGAGCTATTTAATGCGGGAAACACGTTTTCTGGTGTTTTCACCACTCCACGGTGCGTCTGATATGCAGAACCGGCGATATCTTGGTTTTCGCGGGGTTTCCAGCTGAGATATGCATTTTCTGCGATAATCTTGGTGAGTCTTCTGTCAGAAGGATGCAGAATCATCTAGATCGCTCTTTTCGAGCTGTTTAATGCGAGAAACACGTTCTCTGGTGTTTTCACCACCCCACAGTGCGTTTGATATGCAGAACCGGAGATATCTTCGTTTCGGTCGGGTTTCAAGCTGAGATATGCATTTTCTACGATAATATTGGTGAGGCCTCAGTCAGAAGTATGCAGAATCTTCGAGAACGCTCTTTTCGAGCTACTTAATGCGAGAAACACGTTTTCTGGTGTTTTCACTACCCCACAGTGCGTTTGATATGCAGAACCGGCGACATCGTGGTTTTCGTGGGGTTTCCAGCTGAGATAGGCATTTTCTGCGATAATCTTGGTGAGTCTTCTGTCAGAAGTATGCAGAATCATCGAGATCGCTCTATTCGAGCTATTTAATGCGAGAAACACGTTATCTGGTTGTTTTCACTACTCCACAGTGGGTTTGATATGCAGAACCGGCGACATCTTAATTTTCGTGATGTTTCTAGCTGAGATAGGCATTTTCAGCGATAATATTGGTGAGACTTCAGTCAGAAATATGCAGAATCATCTAGATCGCTCTTTTCGAGCTATTTAATGCGGGAAACACGTTTTCTGGTGTATTCACCACTCCACAGTGCGTTTGATATGCAGAACCGGCGACATCTTGATTTTCGCGGTGTTTCCAGCTGGGATATGCATTTTCTGCGATAATCTTGGTGAGACTTCAGTCAGAAGTATGCAGAATCATCTAGATCGCTCGTTTCGAGCTATTTAATGCGAGAAACACGTTATCTGATGTTTTTACCACTCCACAGTGCGTTTGATATGCAGAACCGGCGACATCTTGATTTTCGTGATGTTTCTAGCTGAGATAGGCATTTTCTGCGATAATCTTGGTGTTTCCTCTATGAGAAGTATGCAGAATCATCGAGATCGCTCTATTCGAGCTATTTAATGCGAGAAACACGTTATCTGGTTGTTTTCACTACTCCACAGAGGGTTTGATATGCAGAACCGGCGACATCGTGGTTTTCGTGGGGTTTCCAGCTGAAATATGCATTTTCTGCGATAATCTTGGTGTTTCCTCTATGAGAAGTATGCAGAATCTTCGAGAACGCTCTTTTCGAGCTACTTAATGCGAGAAACACGTTTTCTGGTGTTTTCACCACCCCACAGTGCGTTTGATATGCAGAACAATCGACATCGTGGTTTTCGTGGGGTTTCCAGCTGAAATATGCATTTTCTGCGATAATCTTGGTGTTTCCTCTATGAGAAGTATGCAGAATCATCGAGAACGCTCTTTTCGAGCTAGTTAATGCGAGAAACACGTTTTCTGGTGTTTTCACCAATCCACAGTGCGTCTGATATGCAGAACCGGCGATATCTTGATTTTCGTGGTGTTTCCAGCTGAGATATGCATTTTCTGCGATAAGCTTGCTGAGTCTTCTCCCATAAGTATGCAGAATCATCTAGATCGCTCTTTTCGAGCTATTTAATGCGGGAAACACGTTTTCTGGTGTATTCGCCACTCCACAGTACGTTAGACATGCAGAACCGGAGGTATCTTCGTTTCGGTCGGGTTTCAATCTGAGATATGCATTTTCTACGACAATATTGGTGAGACCTCTGTCAGAAGTATGCAGAATCTTCGAGAACGCTCTTTTCGAGCTACTTAATGGGAGAAACACGTTTTCTGGTGTTTTCACCACCCCACAGTGCGTTTGATATGCAGAACCGGCGACATCGTGGTTTTCGTCGGGTTTCAAGCTGAGATATGCATTTTCTGCGATAATATTGGTGAGACTTCTGTCCGAAGTATGCAGAATCATCGATATCGCTCTTTTCGAGCTATTTAATGCGAGAAACACGTTGTCTGGTGTTTTGACCACTCCACAGTGCGTTTGATATGTAGAGCCGCCGATAACTTGGTTTTCGTGGGGTTTCCAGCTGAAATATGCATTTTCTGCGATAATCTTGGTGTTTCCTCTATGAGAAGTATGCAGAATCATCGAGATCGCTCTATTCGAGCTATTTAATGCGAGCAACACGTTATCTGGTTGTTTTCACTACTCCACAGTGGGTTTGATATGCAGAACCGGCGACATCTTAATTTTCGTGATGTTTCTAGCTGAGATAGGCATTTTCAGCGATAATATTGGTGAGACTTCAGTCAGAAGTATGCAGAATCATCTAGATCGCTCTTTTCGAGCTATTTAATGGGAGAAACACGTTTTCTGGTGTTTTCACCACCCCACAGTGCGTTTGATATGCAGAACCGGCGACATCGTGGTTTTCGTCGGGTTTCAAGCTGAGATATGCATTTTCTGCGATAATATTGGTGAGACTTCTGTCCGAAGTATGCAGAATCATCGATATCGCTCTTTTCGAGCTATTTAATGCGAGAAACACGTTGTCTGGTGTTTTGACCACTCCACAGTGCGTCTGATATGCAGAACCGGCGATATCTTGATTTTCGTGGTGTTTCCAGCTGGGATATACATTTTCTGCGATAATCTTGGTGAGACTTCAGTCAGAAGTATGCAGAATCATCTAGATCGCTCGTTTCGAGCTATTTAATGCGAGAAACACGTTATCTGGTGTTTTTACCAATCCACAGTGCGTTTGATATGCAGAACCGGCGACATCTTGATTTTTGTGATGTTTCTAGCTGAGATAGGCATTTTCTGCGATAATATTGGTGAGACTTCAGTCAGAAGTATGCAGAATCATCGGGATCGCTCTTTTGGAGCTATTTAATGCGAGAAACACGATATCCGGTGTTTTCACCACTCCACAGTGCGTTTGATATGCAGAAACGGCGACATTTTGGATTTCGGCGGGTTTCAAGCTGAGGAATGCATTTTCTACGATAATCTTGGTGAGACGTCTGTCAGAAGTATGCAGAATCTTCGAGATCGCTCTTTTCGAGCAACTTAATGCGAGAAACACGATATCTGGTTGTTTTCACCACTCCACAGTGCGTTTGATATGCAGAACCGGCGATATCTTGATTTTCGTGGTGTTTCCAGCTGAGATATGCATTTTCGGCGATAATCTTGGTGAGTCTTCTGCCAGAAGTATGCAGAATCATCTAGATCGCTCTTTTCGAGCTATTTAATGCGAGAAACAAGTTTTCTGGTGTATTCACCACTCCACAGTACGTTAGACATGCAGAACCGGAGATATCTTCGTTTCGGTCGGGTTACAAGCTGAGATATGCATTTTCTACGATAATATTGGTGAGACCTCTGTCAGAAGTATGCAGAATCTTCGAGAACGCTCTTTTCGAGCTACTTAATGCGAGAAACACGTTTTCTGGTGTTTTCACCACTCCACAGTACGTTTGATGTGCAGAACCGGCGACATCTTGATTTTCGTGATGTTTCTAGCTGAGATATGCATTCTCTGCGATAATATTGGTTGAGTCTTCTGTCAGAAGGATGCAGAATAATCTAGATCGCTCTTTTCGAGCTGTTTAATGCGAGAAACACGTTCTCTGGTGATTTCACCACCCCACAGTGCGTTTGATATGCAGAACCGGAGATATCTTCGTTTCGGTCGGGTTTCAAGCTGAGATATGCATTTTCTACGATAATATTGGTGAGACCTCAGTCAGAAGTATGCAGAATCTTCGAGAACGCTCTTTTCGAGCTACTTAATGCGAGAAACACGTTTTCTGGTGTTTTCACCACCCCACAGTGCGTTTGATATGCAGAACCGGCGACATCGTGGTTTTCGTGGGGTTTCCAGCTGAGATAGGCATTTTCTGCGATAATCTTGGTGAGTCTTCTGTCAGAAGTATGCAGAATCATCGAGATCGCTCTATTCGAGCTATTTAATGCGAGAAACACGTTATCTGGTTGTTTTCACTACTCCACAGTGGGTTTGATATGCAGAACCGGCGACATCTTAATTTTCGTGATGTTTCTAGCTGAGACAGGCATTTTCAGCGATAATATTGGTGAGACTTCAGTCAGAAATATGCAGAATCATCTAGATCGCTCTTTTCGAGCTATTTAATGCGGGAAACACGTTCTCTGGTGTATTCACCACTCCACAGTGCGTTTGATATGCAGAACCGGCGACATCTTGATTTTCGTGGTGTTTCCAGCTGGGATATGCATTTTCTGCGATAATCTTGGTGAGACTTCAGTCAGAAGTATGCAGAATCATCTAGATCGCTCGTTTCCTGCTATTTAATGCGAGAAACACGTTATCTGGTGTTTTTACCACTCCACAGTGCGTTTGATATGCAGAACCGGCGACATCTTGATTTTCGTGATGTTTCTAGCTGAGATTGGCATTTTCTGCGATAATATTGGTGAGACTTCAGTCAGAAGTATGCAGAATCATCGGGATCGCTCTTTTCGAGCTATTTAATGCGAGAAACACGTTATCTGGTGTTTTCACCACTCCTCAGTGCGTTGGATATGCAGAACCGGAGATATTTTGGTTTTCGTCGGGTTTCAAGCTGAGATATGCATTTTCTGCGATAATCTTTGTGTTTCATCTATGAGAAGTATGCAGAATCATCCAGAACACTCTTTTCGAGCTAGTTAATGCGAGTAACACGTTTTCTGGTGTTTTCACCACCCCACAGTGCGTTTGATATGCAGAACCGGCGACATCTTGGTTTTCGTCGGGTTTCAAGCTGAGATATGCATTTTCTGCTATAATATTGGTGAGACTTCAGTCAGAAGTATGCAGAATCATCTCGATCGCTCGTTTCGAGCTATTTAATGCGAAAAAACAAGTTTTCTGGTGTTTTGACCACTCCACAGTACGTTTGACATGCAGAAACGGAGATACCTTGATTTCCGTCGGGTTTCAAGCTGAGATATGCATTTTCTGCGATAATATTGGTGAGACTTCAGTTAGAAGTATGCAGAATCATCGAGATCGCTCTGTTTGAGCTATTTAATGCGAGAAACACGTTTTCTGGTGTATTCACCACTCCACAGTGCGTTTGATATGCAGAACCAGCGATATCTTGGCTTTCGTGGGGTTTCAAGCTGAGATATGCATTTTCTGCGATAAGCTTGGTGAGACATTTGTCCGAAGTATGCAGAATCATCGAGATCGCTCTATTCGAGCTATTTAATGCGAGAAACACGTTATCTGGTGTTTTCATCACTCCACAGGGCGTTTGATATGCAGAACCGGCGATATCTTGGTTTTCGTGGGGTTTCCAGCTGAAATATGCATTTTCTGCGATGGTCTTGGTGCGACTTCTGTCAGAAGTATGCAGAATCATCTAGATCGCTCGTTTCGAGCTATTTAATGCGAAAAAACAAGTTTTCTGGTGTTTTGACCACTCCACAGTACGTTTGACATGCAGAAACGGAGATACCTTGATTTCCGTCGGGTTTCAAGCTGAGATATGCATTTTCTGCGATAATATTGGTGAGACTTCAGTTAGAAGTATGCAGAATCATCGAGATCGCTCTGTTTGAACTATTTAATGCGAGAAACACGTTTTCTGGTGTATTCACCACTCCACAGTGCGTTTGATATGCAGAACCAGCGATATCTTGGCTTTCGTGGGGTTTCAAGCTGAGATATGCATTTTCTGCGATAATCTTGGTGAGTCTTCTGTCCGAAGTATGCAGAATCATCGAGATCGCTCTTTTCGAGCTATTTAATGCGAGAAACACGTTATCTGGTGTTTTCACCACTCCACAGTGCGTTTGATATGCAGTACCAGCGATATCTTGGTTTTCGTAGGGTTTCCAGCTGAGATATGCATTTTCTACGATAATCTTGGTGAGTCTTCTGTCAGAAGTATGCAGAATCATCTAGATCGGTCTTCTCGAGCTATTTAATTCGAGAAACACGTTTTCTGCTGTATTGACCACTCCACAGTACGTTTGACTTGCAGAAACGGAGATATCTTGGTTTCGGCAGGGTTTCAAGCTGAGATATGCATTTTCGGCGATAAAATTGGTGAGACGTCAGTCAGAAGTATGCAGAATCATCTAGATCGCTCGTTTCGAGCTATTTAATGCGAAAAGCAAGTTTTCTGGTGTTTTGACTACTCCACAGAGCGTTTGATATGTAGAGCCGCCGATAACTTGGTTTTCGTGGGGTTTCCATCTGAGATATGCATTTCCTGCGATAATCTTGGTGAGACTTCAGTCAGAAGTATGCAGAATCATCTAGATCGCTCTTTTCGAGCTATTTAATGCGAGAAACACGTTTTCTGGTGTATTCACCACTCCACAGTGCGTTTGATATGCAGAACCAGCGATATCTTGGCTTTCGGGGGGTTTCCATCTGAGATATGCATTTCCTGCGATAATCTTGGTGAGACTTCAGTCAGAAGTATGCAGAATCATCTAGATCGGTCTTCTCGAGCTATTTAATTCGAGAAACACGTTTTCTGCTGTATTGACCACTCCACAGTACGTTTGACTTGCAGAAACGGAGATATCTTGGTTTCGGCCGGGTTTCAAGCTGAGATATGCATTTTCTGCGATAAAATTGGTGAGACGTCAGTCCGAAGCATGCAGAATCATCTAGATCGCTCGTTTCGAGCTATTTAATGCGAAAAGCAAGTTTTCTGGAGTTTTGACCACTCCACAGAGCGTCTGATATGCAGAACCGGCGACATCTTGATTTTCGTGAGGTTTCCAGCTGAAATATGCATTTTCTGCGATAATCTTGGTGCGACTTCTGTCAGAAGTATGATGAATAATCGAGATCGCTCTTTTCGATATATTTAATGCGAGATACACGTTTTCTGGTGTATTCACCACTCCACAGTGCGTTTGATATGCAGAACCAGCGATATCTTGGCTTTCGTGGGGTTTCCATCTGAGATATGCATTTCCTGCGATAATCTTGGTGAGACATCAGTCAGAAGTATGCAGAATCATCTAGATCGCTCGTTTCGAGCTATTTAATGCGAAAAAAGAAGTTTTCTGGTGTTTTGACCACTCCACAGTGCGTTTGATATGTAGAGCCGCCGATAACTTGGTTTTCGTGGGGTTTCCCGCTGAAATATGCATTTTCTGCGATAATCTTGGTGAGACTTCTGTCCGAAGAGTGCAGAATCATAGACATCGCTTTTTTCGAGCTATTTAATGCGAGAAACACGTTATTTGGTGTTTTCACCACTCCACAGTGCGTTTGATATACAGTACCAGCGATATCTTGGTTTTCGTGGGGTTTCAAGCTGAGATATGCAATTCCTGCGATAATCTTGGTGAGACTTCTGTCCGAAGTATGCTGAATCATCGAGATCGCTCGTTTCGAGCTATTTAATGCGAGAAACACGTTATCTGGTGTTTTCTCCACTCCACAGTGCGTATGATGTGCAGAACCAACGATATCCTGCTTTTCGTGGGGTTTCAAGCTCAGATATGCATTTTGTGCGATAATATTGGGGAGACTTCAGACAGAAGTATGCAGAATCATCGAGATCACACTTTTCGAGCTATTTAATGCGAGAAACACGTTATCTGGTGTTTTCACTACTCCACAGTTGGTTTGATATGCAGAACCGGAGATAATTTGGTTTTCGTGGGGTTTCAAGCTGAGATATGCATTTTCTGCGATAATCTTGGTGAGACTTCTGTCCGTAGTATGCAGAATCATCGCGATCGCTCTTATCGAGCTATTTAATGCGAGAAACACGTTATCTGGTGTTTTCAGCACTCCACAGTGCGTTTGATATGCAGAACCGGCGACATCTTGATGTTCGTGAGGTTTCAAGCTGAGATATGCATTTTCTGCGATAATATTGGTGAGACTTCTGTCCGAAGTATGCAGAATCATCTAGATCGCTCGTTTCGAGATATTTAATGCGAAAAAACAAGTTTTCTAGTGTTTTCACCACTCCACAGTGCGTCTGATATGCAGAACCGGCGACATCTTGATTTTCGTGGTGTTTCCAGCTGGGATATGCATTTTCTGCGATAATCTTGGTGAGACTTCAGTCAGAAGTATGCAGAAAAATCGAGAGCGCTCTTATCGAGCTATTTAATGCGAGAAACACGTTATCTGGTGTTTTCAGCACTCCACAGTGCGTTTGATATACCAGAACCGGCGACATCTTGATGTTCGTGAGGTTTCAAGCTGATATATGCATTTTCTGCGATAATATTGGTGAGACTTCTGTCCGAAGTATGCAGAATCATCGATATCGCTCTTTTAGAGCTATTTAATGCGAGAAACACGTTATCTGGTTGTTTTCACCACTCCACAGTGCGTTTGATATGCAGAACCGGCGACATCTTGATTTTCGTGGGGTTTCTAGCTGAGATATGCATTTTCTGCGAAAATATTGGTGAGACCTCTGTCAGAAGTATGCAGAACCTTCGAGAACGCTCTTTTCGAGCTACTTAATGCGAGAAACACGTTTTCTGGTGTTTTCACCACCCCTCAGTGCGTTTGATATGCAGAACCGGCGACATCGTGGTTTTCGTCGGGTTTCAAGCTGAGATATGCATTTTCTGCGATAATATTGGTGAAACTTCTGTCCGAAGTATGCAGAATCATCGATATCGCTCTTTTCGACCTATTTAATGCGAGAAACACGTTGTCTGGTGTTTTGACCACTCCACAGCGCGTTTGATATGTAGAGCCGCCGATAACTTGGTTTTCGTGGGGTTTCCAGCTGAAATATGCATTTTCTGCGATAATCTTGGTGTTTCATCTATGAGAAGTATGCAGAATCATCGAGAACGCTCCTTTCGAGCTAGTTAATGCGAGAAACACGTTTTCTGGTGTTTTCACCACTCCACAGTGCGTCTGATATGCAGAACCGGCGATATCTTGATTTTCGTGGTGTTTCCAGCTGAGATATGCATTTTCTGCGATAATCTTGGTGAGACTTCAGTCAGAAGTATGCAGAATCATCGGGATCGCTCTTTTCGAGCTATTTAATGCGAGAAAAACGATATCCGGTGTTTTCACCACTCCACAGTGCGTTTGATATGCAGAACCGGCGACATTTTGGATTTCGACGGGTTTCAAGCTGAGGATTGCATTTTCTACGATAATCTTGGTGAGACGTCTGTCAGAAGTATGCAGAATCTTCGAGATCGCTCTTTTCGAGCAACTTAATGCGAGAAACACGATATCTGGTTGTTTTCACCACTCCACAGTGCGTTTGATATGCAGAACCGGCGACATCTTGATTTTCGTGAGGTTTCCAGCTGAGATATGCATTTTCGGCGATAATCTTGGTGAGTCTTCTGCCAGAAGTATGCAGAATCATCTAGATCGCTCTTTTCGAGCTATTTAATGCGAGAAACAAGTTTTCTGGTGTATTCACCACTCCACAGTACGTTAGACATGCAGAACCGGAGATATCTTCGTTTCGGTCGGGTTACAAGCTGAGATATGCATTTTCTACGATAATATTGGTGAGACCTCTGTCAGAAGTATGCAGAATCTTCGAGAACGCTCTTTTCGAGCTACTTAATGCGAGAAACACGTTTTCTGGTGTTTTCACCACTCCACAGTACGTTTGATGTGCCGAACCGGCGACATCTTGATTTTCGTGATGTTTCTAGCTGAGATATGCATTCTCTGCGATAATATTGGTGAGACTTCAGTCAGCAGTATGCAGAATCATCTAGATCGCTCTTTTCGAGCTATTTAATGCGGGAAACACGTTTTCTGGTGTATTCACCACTCCACAGTACGTTAGAAATGCAGAACCGGCGATATCTTCGTTTCGGTCGGGTTTCAAGCTGAGATATGCATTTTCTGCGATAATCTTGGTGAGTGTTCAGTCAGAAGTATGCAGAATCATCTAGATCGCTCTTTTCGAGCTATTTAATGCGGGAAACACGTTTTCTGGTGTTTTCACCACTCCACGGTGCGTCTGATATGCAGAACCGGCGATATCTTGGTTTTCGCGGGGTTTCCAGCTGAGATATGCATTTTCTGCGATAATCTTGGTGAGTCTTCTGTCAGAAGGATGCAGAATCATCTAGATCGCTCTTTTCGAGCTGTTTAATGCGAGAAACACGTTCTCTGGTGTTTTCACCACCCCACAGTGCGTTTGATATGCAGAACCGGAGATATCTTCGTTTCGGTCGGGTTTCAAGCTGAGATATGCATTTTCTACGATAATATTGGTGAGGCCTCAGTCAGAAGTATGCAGAATCTTCGAGAACGCTCTTTTCGAGCTACTTAATGCGAGAAACACGTTTTCTGGTGTTTTCACTACCCCACAGTGCGTTTGATATGCAGAACCGGCGACATCGTGGTTTTCGTGGGGTTTCCAGCTGAGATAGGCATTTTCTGCGATAATCTTGGTGAGTCTTCTGTCAGAAGTATGCAGAATCATCGAGATCGCTCTATTCGAGCTATTTAATGCGAGAAACACGTTATCTGGTTGTTTTCACTACTCCACAGTGGGTTTGATATGCAGAACCGGCGACATCTTAATTTTCGTGATGTTTCTAGCTGAGATAGGCATTTTCAGCGATAATATTGGTGAGACTTCAGTCAGAAATATGCAGAATCATCTAGATCGCTCTTTTCGAGCTATTTAATGCGGGAAACACGTTTTCTGGTGTATTCACCACTCCACAGTGCGTTTGATATGCAGAACCGGCGACATCTTGATTTTCGCGGTGTTTCCAGCTGGGATATGCATTTTCTGCGATAATCTTGGTGAGACTTCAGTCAGAAGTATGCAGAATCATCTAGATCGCTCGTTTCGAGCTATTTAATGCGAGAAACACGTTATCTGATGTTTTTACCACTCCACAGTGCGTTTGATATGCAGAACCGGCGACATCTTGATTTTCGTGATGTTTCTAGCTGAGATAGGCATTTTCTGCGATAATCTTGGTGTTTCCTCTATGAGAAGTATGCAGAATCATCGAGATCGCTCTATTCGAGCTATTTAATGCGAGAAACACGTTATCTGGTTGTTTTCACTACTCCACAGAGGGTTTGATATGCAGAACCGGCGACATCGTGGTTTTCGTGGGGTTTCCAGCTGAAATATGCATTTTCTGCGATAATCTTGGTGTTTCCTCTATGAGAAGTATGCAGAATCTTCGAGAACGCTCTTTTCGAGCTACTTAATGCGAGAAACACGTTTTCTGGTGTTTTCACCACCCCACAGTGCGTTTGATATGCAGAACAATCGACATCGTGGTTTTCGTGGGGTTTCCAGCTGAAATATGCATTTTCTGCGATAATCTTGGTGTTTCCTCTATGAGAAGTATGCAGAATCATCGAGAACGCTCTTTTCGAGCTAGTTAATGCGAGAAACACGTTTTCTGGTGTTTTCACCACTCCACAGTGCGTCTGATATGCAGAACCGGCGATATCTTGATTTTCGTGGTGTTTCCAGCTGAGATATGCATTTTCTGCGATAAGCTTGCTGAGTCTTCTCCCATAAGTATGCAGAATCATCTAGATCGCTCTTTTCGAGCTATTTAATGCGGGAAACACGTTTTCTGGTGTATTCGCCACTCCACAGTACGTTAGACATGCAGAACCGGAGGTATCTTCGTTTCGGTCGGGTTTCAATCTGAGATATGCATTTTCTACGACAATATTGGTGAGACCTCTGTCAGAAGTATGCAGAATCTTCGAGAACGCTCTTTTCGAGCTACTTAATGGGAGAAACACGTTTTCTGGTGTTTTCACCACCCCACAGTGCGTTTGATATGCAGAACCGGCGACATCGTGGTTTTCGTCGGGTTTCAAGCTGAGATATGCATTTTCTGCGATAATATTGGTGAGACTTCTGTCCGAAGTATGCAGAATCATCGATATCGCTCTTTTCGAGCTATTTAATGCGAGAAACACGTTGTCTGGTGTTTTGACCACTCCACAGTGCGTTTGATATGTAGAGCCGCCGATAACTTGGTTTTCGTGGGGTTTCCAGCTGAAATATGCATTTTCTGCGATAATCTTGGTGTTTCCTCTATGAGAAGTATGCAGAATCATCGAGATCGCTCTATTCGAGCTATTTAATGCGAGCAACACGTTATCTGGTTGTTTTCACTACTCCACAGTGGGTTTGATATGCAGAACCGGCGACATCTTAATTTTCGTGATGTTTCTAGCTGAGATAGGCATTTTCAGCGATAATATTGGTGAGACTTCAGTCAGAAGTATGCAGAATCATCTAGATCGCTCTTTTCGAGCTATTTAATGGGAGAAACACGTTTTCTGGTGTTTTCACCACCCCACAGTGCGTTTGATATGCAGAACCGGCGACATCGTGGTTTTCGTCGGGTTTCAAGCTGAGATATGCATTTTCTGCGATAATATTGGTGAGACTTCTGTCCGAAGTATGCAGAATCATCGATATCGCTCTTTTCGAGCTATTTAATGCGAGAAACACGTTGTCTGGTGTTTTGACCACTCCACAGTGCGTCTGATATGCAGAACCGGCGATATCTTGATTTTCGTGGTGTTTCCAGCTGGGATATACATTTTCTGCGATAATCTTGGTGAGACTTCAGTCAGAAGTATGCAGAATCATCTAGATCGCTCGTTTCGAGCTATTTAATGCGAGAAACACGTTATCTGGTGTTTTTACCAATCCACAGTGCGTTTGATATGCAGAACCGGCGACATCTTGATTTTTGTGATGTTTCTAGCTGAGATAGGCATTTTCTGCGATAATATTGGTGAGACTTCAGTCAGAAGTATGCAGAATCATCGGGATCGCTCTTTTGGAGCTATTTAATGCGAGAAACACGATATCCGGTGTTTTCACCACTCCACAGTGCGTTTGATATGCAGAAACGGCGACATTTTGGATTTCGGCGGGTTTCAAGCTGAGGAATGCATTTTCTACGATAATCTTGGTGAGACGTCTGTCAGAAGTATGCAGAATCTTCGAGATCGCTCTTTTCGAGCAACTTAATGCGAGAAACACGATATCTGGTTGTTTTCACCACTCCACAGTGCGTTTGATATGCAGAACCGGCGATATCTTGATTTTCGTGGTGTTTCCAGCTGAGATATGCATTTTCGGCGATAATCTTGGTGAGTCTTCTGCCAGAAGTATGCAGAATCATCTAGATCGCTCTTTTCGAGCTATTTAATGCGAGAAACAAGTTTTCTGGTGTATTCACCACTCCACAGTACGTTAGACATGCAGAACCGGAGATATCTTCGTTTCGGTCGGGTTACAAGCTGAGATATGCATTTTCTACGATAATATTGGTGAGACCTCTGTCAGAAGTATGCAGAATCTTCGAGAACGCTCTTTTCGAGCTACTTAATGCGAGAAACACGTTTTCTGGTGTTTTCACCACTCCACAGTACGTTTGATGTGCAGAACCGGCGACATCTTGATTTTCGTGATGTTTCTAGCTGAGATATGCATTCTCTGCGATAATATTGGTTGAGTCTTCTGTCAGAAGGATGCAGAATAATCTAGATCGCTCTTTTCGAGCTGTTTAATGCGAGAAACACGTTCTCTGGTGATTTCACCACCCCACAGTGCGTTTGATATGCAGAACCGGAGATATCTTCGTTTCGGTCGGGTTTCAAGCTGAGATATGCATTTTCTACGATAATATTGGTGAGACCTCAGTCAGAAGTATGCAGAATCTTCGAGAACGCTCTTTTCGAGCTACTTAATGCGAGAAACACGTTTTCTGGTGTTTTCACCACCCCACAGTGCGTTTGATATGCAGAACCGGCGACATCGTGGTTTTCGTGGGGTTTCCAGCTGAGATAGGCATTTTCTGCGATAATCTTGGTGAGTCTTCTGTCAGAAGTATGCAGAATCATCGAGATCGCTCTATTCGAGCTATTTAATGCGAGAAACACGTTATCTGGTTGTTTTCACTACTCCACAGTGGGTTTGATATGCAGAACCGGCGACATCTTAATTTTCGTGATGTTTCTAGCTGAGACAGGCATTTTCAGCGATAATATTGGTGAGACTTCAGTCAGAAATATGCAGAATCATCTAGATCGCTCTTTTCGAGCTATTTAATGCGGGAAACACGTTCTCTGGTGTATTCACCACTCCACAGTGCGTTTGATATGCAGAACCGGCGACATCTTGATTTTCGTGGTGTTTCCAGCTGGGATATGCATTTTCTGCGATAATCTTGGTGAGACTTCAGTCAGAAGTATGCAGAATCATCTAGATCGCTCGTTTCCTGCTATTTAATGCGAGAAACACGTTATCTGGTGTTTTTACCACTCCACAGTGCGTTTGATATGCAGAACCGGCGACATCTTGATTTTCGTGATGTTTCTAGCTGAGATTGGCATTTTCTGCGATAATATTGGTGAGACTTCAGTCAGAAGTATGCAGAATCATCGGGATCGCTCTTTTCGAGCTATTTAATGCGAGAAACACGTTATCTGGTGTTTTCACCACTCCTCAGTGCGTTGGATATGCAGAACCGGAGATATTTTGGTTTTCGTCGGGTTTCAAGCTGAGATATGCATTTTCTGCGATAATCTTTGTGTTTCATCTATGAGAAGTATGCAGAATCATCCAGAACACTCTTTTCGAGCTAGTTAATGCGAGTAACACGTTTTCTGGTGTTTTCACCACCCCACAGTGCGTTTGATATGCAGAACCGGCGACATCTTGGTTTTCGTCGGGTTTCAAGCTGAGATATGCATTTTCTGCTATAATATTGGTGAGACTTCAGTCAGAAGTATGCAGAATCATCTCGATCGCTCGTTTCGAGCTATTTAATGCGAAAAAACAAGTTTTCTGGTGTTTTGACCACTCCACAGTACGTTTGACATGCAGAAACGGAGATACCTTGATTTCCGTCGGGTTTCAAGCTGAGATATGCATTTTCTGCGATAATATTGGTGAGACTTCAGTTAGAAGTATGCAGAATCATCGAGATCGCTCTGTTTGAGCTATTTAATGCGAGAAACACGTTTTCTGGTGTATTCACCACTCCACAGTGCGTTTGATATGCAGAACCAGCGATATCTTGGCTTTCGTGGGGTTTCAAGCTGAGATATGCATTTTCTGCGATAAGCTTGGTGAGACATTTGTCCGAAGTATGCAGAATCATCGAGATCGCTCTATTCGAGCTATTTAATGCGAGAAACACGTTATCTGGTGTTTTCATCACTCCACAGGGCGTTTGATATGCAGAACCGGCGATATCTTGGTTTTCGTGGGGTTTCCAGCTGAAATATGCATTTTCTGCGATGGTCTTGGTGCGACTTCTGTCAGAAGTATGCAGAATCATCTAGATCGCTCGTTTCGAGCTATTTAATGCGAAAAAACAAGTTTTCTGGTGTTTTGACCACTCCACAGTACGTTTGACATGCAGAAACGGAGATACCTTGATTTCCGTCGGGTTTCAAGCTGAGATATGCATTTTCTGCGATAATATTGGTGAGACTTCAGTTAGAAGTATGCAGAATCATCGAGATCGCTCTGTTTGAACTATTTAATGCGAGAAACACGTTTTCTGGTGTATTCACCACTCCACAGTGCGTTTGATATGCAGAACCAGCGATATCTTGGCTTTCGTGGGGTTTCAAGCTGAGATATGCATTTTCTGCGATAATCTTGGTGAGTCTTCTGTCCGAAGTATGCAGAATCATCGAGATCGCTCTTTTCGAGCTATTTAATGCGAGAAACACGTTATCTGGTGTTTTCACCACTCCACAGTGCGTTTGATATGCAGTACCAGCGATATCTTGGTTTTCGTAGGGTTTCCAGCTGAGATATGCATTTTCTACGATAATCTTGGTGAGTCTTCTGTCAGAAGTATGCAGAATCATCTAGATCGGTCTTCTCGAGCTATTTAATTCGAGAAACACGTTTTCTGCTGTATTGACCACTCCACAGTACGTTTGACTTGCAGAAACGGAGATATCTTGGTTTCGGCAGGGTTTCAAGCTGAGATATGCATTTTCGGCGATAAAATTGGTGAGACGTCAGTCAGAAGTATGCAGAATCATCTAGATCGCTCGTTTCGAGCTATTTAATGCGAAAAGCAAGTTTTCTGGTGTTTTGACTACTCCACAGAGCGTTTGATATGTAGAGCCGCCGATAACTTGGTTTTCGTGGGGTTTCCATCTGAGATATGCATTTCCTGCGATAATCTTGGTGAGACTTCAGTCAGAAGTATGCAGAATCATCTAGATCGCTCTTTTCGAGCTATTTAATGCGAGAAACACGTTTTCTGGTGTATTCACCACTCCACAGTGCGTTTGATATGCAGAACCAGCGATATCTTGGCTTTCGGGGGGTTTCCATCTGAGATATGCATTTCCTGCGATAATCTTGGTGAGACTTCAGTCAGAAGTATGCAGAATCATCTAGATCGGTCTTCTCGAGCTATTTAATTCGAGAAACACGTTTTCTGCTGTATTGACCACTCCACAGTACGTTTGACTTGCAGAAACGGAGATATCTTGGTTTCGGCCGGGTTTCAAGCTGAGATATGCATTTTCTGCGATAAAATTGGTGAGACGTCAGTCCGAAGCATGCAGAATCATCTAGATCGCTCGTTTCGAGCTATTTAATGCGAAAAGCAAGTTTTCTGGAGTTTTGACCACTCCACAGAGCGTCTGATATGCAGAACCGGCGACATCTTGATTTTCGTGAGGTTTCCAGCTGAAATATGCATTTTCTGCGATAATCTTGGTGCGACTTCTGTCAGAAGTATGATGAATAATCGAGATCGCTCTTTTCGATATATTTAATGCGAGATACACGTTTTCTGGTGTATTCACCACTCCACAGTGCGTTTGATATGCAGAACCAGCGATATCTTGGCTTTCGTGGGGTTTCCATCTGAGATATGCATTTCCTGCGATAATCTTGGTGAGACATCAGTCAGAAGTATGCAGAATCATCTAGATCGCTCGTTTCGAGCTATTTAATGCGAAAAAAGAAGTTTTCTGGTGTTTTGACCACTCCACAGTGCGTTTGATATGTAGAGCCGCCGATAACTTGGTTTTCGTGGGGTTTCCCGCTGAAATATGCATTTTCTGCGATAATCTTGGTGAGACTTCTGTCCGAAGAGTGCAGAATCATAGACATCGCTTTTTTCGAGCTATTTAATGCGAGAAACACGTTATTTGGTGTTTTCACCACTCCACAGTGCGTTTGATATACAGTACCAGCGATATCTTGGTTTTCGTGGGGTTTCAAGCTGAGATATGAATTTTTTAGGATAATCTTGGTGAGACTTCTGTCCGAAGTAAGCAGAATCATCGAGATCGCTCTGCTCGAGCTATTTAATGCGACAAAACGTTATCCGGTGTTTTCACCACTCCACAGTGCGTATGATATGCAGAACCGACGATATCTTGGTTTTCGTGGGGTTTCAAGCTCAGATATGCATTTTCTGCGGTAATCTTGGTGAGACTTCTGTCCGAAGTATGCAAAAACATCGAGAGCGCTCTTTTCGAGCTATTTAATGCGAGAAACACGTTTACTGGGGTTTTCACCACACCACAGTTCGTTGGATATGCAGAACCGGAGATATCTTGGTTTTCGTGGGGTTTAAAGCTGAGATATGCATTTTCTGCGATAATCTTGGTGAGACTTCTGTCCGAAGTATGCAGAATCATCGAGATCGCTCTTTTCGAGCTATTTAATGCGAGAAACACGTTATCTGGTGTTTTCACCACTCCACAGTGCGTTTGATATGCAGTACCAGCGATATCTTGGTTTTCGTAGGGTTTCCAGCTGAGATATGCATTTTCTACGATAATCTTGGTGAGTCTTCAGTCAGAAGAATGCAGAATCATCTAGATCGCTCGTTTCGAGCTATTTAATGGGAAAAAACAAGTTTTCTGGTGTTTTGACCACTCCACAGTGCGTTTGATATGTAGAGCCGCCGATAACTTGGTTTTCGTGGGGTTTCCAGCTGAAATATGCATTTTCTGCGATAATCTTTGTGTTTCATCTATGAGAAGTATGCAGAATCATCCAGAACGCTCTTTTCGAGCTAGTTAATGCGAGTAACACGTTTTCTGGTGTTTTCACCACCCCACAGTGCGTTTGATATGCAGAACCGGCGACATCTTGGTTTTCGTCGGGTTTCAAGCTGAGATATGCATTTTCTGCGATAATCTTGGTGAGTCTTCTGTCAGAAGTATGCAGAATCATCGAGATCGCTCTTTTCGTGCTATTTAATGCGAGAAACACGTTTTCTGGTGTATTCATCACTCCACAGAGCGTTTGATATGCAGAACCGGCGATATCTTGATATTCGTGGTGTTTCCAGCTGAGATATGCATTTTCTGCGATAATATTGGTGAGAGTTCAGTCAGAAGTATGCAGGATCATCTAGATCGCTCGTTTCGAGCTATTTAATTCGAGAAACACGTTATCTGGTGTTTTCACCACTCCACAGTGCGTTTGATATGCAGAACCGGCGACATCATGGCTGTCGTCGGGCATCAAGCTGAGATATGCATTTTCTGCGGTAATCTTGATGAGACATCAGTCAGAAGTATGCAGAATCATCGAGATCGCTCTTTTCGAGCTATTTAATGGAGAAACACGTTATCTGGTGTATTGACCACTCCACAGTGCGTTTGATATGCGGAACCGGCGCCATCTTGATTTTCGTGAGGTTTCAAGCTGAGATATGCATTTTCTGCGATAATATTGGTGAGAGTTCAGTCAGAAGTATGCAGGATCATCTAGATCGCTCGTTTCGAGCTATTTAATTCGAGAAACACGTTATCTGGTGTTTTCACCACTCCACAGTGCGTTTGATATGCAGAACCGGCGACATCATGGCTGTCGTCGGGCATCAAGCTGAGATATGCATTTTCTGCGGTAATCTTGATGAGACATCAGTCAGAAGTATGCAGAATCATCGAGATCGCTCTTTTCGAGCTATTTAATGGAGAAACACGTTATCTGGTGTATTGACCACTCCACAGTGCGTTTGATATGCGGAACCGGCGCCATCTTGATTTTCGTGAGGTTTCAAGCTGAGATATGCATTTTCTGCGATAATATTGGTGAGAGTTCAGTCAGAAGTATGCAGGATCATCTAGATCGCTCGGTTCGAGCTATTTAATGCGAGAAACACGTTGTCTGGTTGTTTTCACCACTCCACGGTGCGATTGATATGCAGAACCGGCGATATCTTGATTTTCGTGGTGTTTCCAGCTGAGATATGCATTTTCTTCGATAATCTTGGTGAGTCTTCTGTCAGCAGTATGCAGAATCATCGAGATCGCTCTATTCGAGCTATTTAATGCGAGAAACACGTTATCTGGTGTATTGACCACTCCACAGTGCCTATGATATGCGGAACCGGCGCCATCTTGATTTTCGTGAGGTTTCAAGCTGAGATATGCATTTTCTGCGATAATATTGGTGAGAGTTCAGTCAGAAGTATGCAGGATCATCTAGATCGCTCGTTTCGAGCTATTTAATGCGAGAAACACGTTTTCTGGTGTTTTCACCACTCCACAGTA
Source organism: Anthophora plumipes (assembly GCA_951804975.1). Lineage (NCBI taxonomy): Eukaryota > Metazoa > Arthropoda > Insecta > Hymenoptera > Apidae > Anthophora > Anthophora plumipes. The sequence continues at coordinate 310,550 of CATORF010000403.1, forward strand.
CGTTTGACATGCAGAACCGGAGATATCCTGGTTTCGGTCGGGTTTCAAGCTGAGATATGCTTTTCTACGATAATCTTGGTGAGACTTCTGTCAGAAGTATGCAGAATCTTCGAGAACTCTCTTTTCGAGCTACTTAATGCGAGAAACACGTTTTCTGGTGTTTTCACCACTCCACTGTGCGTTTGATATGCAGAACCAGCGTCATCTTGATTTTCGTGGTGTTTCCAGCTGAGATATGCTTTTCTACGATAATCTTGGTGAGACTTCTGTCAGAAGTATGCAGAATCTTCGAGAACTCTCTTTTCGAGCTATTTAATGCGAGAAACACGTTTTCTGGCGATTTCACCACACCACTGTTCGTTGGATATGCAGAACCGGAGATATCTTGGTTTTCGTGGGGTGTCAAGCTGAAATATGCATTTTCTGCGATAATCTTGGTGAGACTTCTGTCCGATGTATGCAGAATCATCGAGATCGATCTTTTTGAGCTATTTAATGCGAGAAACACGTTATCCGGTGTTTTCACCACTCCACAGTGGGTTTGATATGCAGAACCGGCGACATCTTGATTTTCGTGGGGTTTCTAGCTGAGATATGCATTTTCTGCGAAAATATTGGGGAGACTTCTGTCCGAAGTATGCAGAGTCATCGAGATCGTACTTTTCGAGCTATTTAATGCGAGAAACACGTTTTCTGGGGTTTTCACCACTCCACAGTTGGTTTGATATGCAGAACCGGCGATGTTTGGTTTTCGTCGGGTTCCCAATTTGAGATATGCATTTTCTACGATAATCTTGGAGAAACATCTGTCCGAAGTATGCAGAATCATCAAGATCGCTCTTTTCGAGCTATTTAATGCGAAAAAACAAGTTTTCTGGTGTTTTCACCACTCCACAGTGCGTTTGATATGCAGAACCGGCGACATCTTGGATTTCGTCGGGGTTCAAGCTGAGATATGCAATTCCTGCGATAATCTTGGTGAGAAATCTGTCCGAAGTATGCTTAATCATCGAGATCGCTCGTTTCCAGCTATTTAATGCGAGAAACACGTTATCTGGTGTTTTCACCACTCCACAGTTCGTTGGATGTGCAGAACCGGAGATATCTTGGTTTTCGCGGGGTTTCTAGCAGAGATATGCATTTTCTGCGATAATCATGGAGAGACTTCTGTCCGAATTAGGCTGAATCATCGAGATCGCTCTTTTCGAGCTAGTTAATGCGAGAAAAACCTTGTCAGGGGTTTTCACCACTCCACAGTGCGTTTGATATGCAGAACCAGCGATATCTTGGCTTTCGTTGGGTTTCAAGCTGAGATATGCATTTTTTACGATAATCTTGGTGAGACTTCTGTCCGAAGTATGCAGAATCATCGAGATCGCTCTTTTCGAGCTATTTGATGCGAGAAACACGTTAACTGGTGTTTCCACCACTCCACAGTGCGTTTGATATGCAGAACCGGCGACATCTTGGATTTCGTCGGGGTTCAAGCTGAGATATGCATTTTCTACGATAATCTTGGTGAGACTTCTGTCAGAAGTATGCAGAATCATCGGGATCGCTTTTTTCGAGATATCTAATGCGAGAAACACGTTATCTGGTGTTTTCACCACTCCGCAGTCCGTTTGATATGCAGAACCAGCGTCATCTTGATTTTCGTGGTGTTTCCAGCTGAGATATGCTTTTCTACGATAATCTTGGTGCGACTTCTGTCAGAAGTATGATGAATAATCGAGATCGCTCTTTTCGATATATTTAATGCGAGATACACGTTTTCTGGTGTATTCACCACTCCACAGTGCGTTTGATATGCAGAACCAGCGATATCTTGGCTTTCGTGGGGTTTCCATCTGAGATATGCATTTCCTGCGATAATCTTGGTGAGACATCAGTCAGAAGTATGCAGAATCATCTAGATCGCTCGTTTCGAGCTATTTAATGCGAAAAAAGAAGTTTTCTGGTGTTTTGACCACTCCACAGTGCGTTTGATATGTAGAGCCGCCGATAACTTGGTTTTCGTGGGGTTTCCCGCTGAAATATGCATTTTCTGCGATAATCTTGGTGAGACTTCTGTCCGAAGAGTGCAGAATCATAGACATCGCTTTTTTCGAGCTATTTAATGCGAGAAACACGTTATTTGGTGTTTTCACCACTCCACAGTGCGTTTGATATACAGTACCAGCGATATCTTGGTTTTCGTGGGGTTTCAAGCTGAGATATGAATTTTTTAGGATAATCTTGGTGAGACTTCTGTCCGAAGTAAGCAGAATCATCGAGATCGCTCTGCTCGAGCTATTTAATGCGACAAAACGTTATCCGGTGTTTTCACCACTCCACAGTGCGTATGATATGCAGAACCGACGATATCTTGGTTTTCGTGGGGTTTCAAGCTCAGATATGCATTTTCTGCGGTAATCTTGGTGAGACTTCTGTCCGAAGTATGCAAAAACATCGAGAGCGCTCTTTTCGAGCTATTTAATGCGAGAAACACGTTTACTGGGGTTTTCACCACACCACAGTTCGTTGGATATGCAGAACCGGAGATATCTTGGTTTTCGTGGGGTTTAAAGCTGAGATATGCATTTTCTGCGATAATCTTGGTGAGACTTCTGTCCGAAGTCTGCAGAATCATCGAGATCGCTCTTTTCGAGCTATTTAATGCGAGAAACACGTTATCTGGTGTTTTCACCACTCCACAGTGCGTTTGATATGCAGTACCAGCGATATCTTGGTTTTCGTAGGGTTTCCAGCTGAGATATGCATTTTCTACGATAATCTTGGTGAGTCTTCAGTCAGAAGAATGCAGAATCATCTAGATCGCTCGTTTCGAGCTATTTAATGGGAAAAAACAAGTTTTCTGGTGTTTTGACCACTCCACAGTGCGTTTGATATGTAGAGCCGCCGATAACTTGGTTTTCGTGGGGTTTCCAGCTGAAATATGCATTTTCTGCGATAATCTTTGTGTTTCATCTATGAGAAGTATGCAGAATCATCCAGAACGCTCTTTTCGAGCTAGTTAATGCGAGTAACACGTTTTCTGGTGTTTTCACCACCCCACAGTGCGTTTGATATGCAGAACCGGCGACATCTTGGTTTTCGTCGGGTTTCAAGCTGAGATATGCATTTTCTGCGATAATCTTGGTGAGTCTTCTGTCAGAAGTATGCAGAATCATCGAGATCGCTCTTTTCGTGCTATTTAATGCGAGAAACACGTTTTCTGGTGTATTCATCACTCCACAGAGCGTTTGATATGCAGAACCGGCGATATCTTGATATTCGTGGTGTTTCCAGCTGAGATATGCATTTTCTGCGATAATATTGGTGAGAGTTCAGTCAGAAGTATGCAGGATCATCTAGATCGCTCGTTTCGAGCTATTTAATTCGAGAAACACGTTATCTGGTGTTTTCACCACTCCACAGTGCGTTTGATATGCAGAACCGGCGACATCATGGCTGTCGTCGGGCATCAAGCTGAGATATGCATTTTCTGCGGTAATCTTGATGAGACATCAGTCAGAAGTATGCAGAATCATCGAGATCGCTCTTTTCGAGCTATTTAATGGAGAAACACGTTATCTGGTGTATTGACCACTCCACAGTGCGTTTGATATGCGGAACCGGCGCCATCTTGATTTTCGTGAGGTTTCAAGCTGAGATATGCATTTTCTGCGATAATATTGGTGAGAGTTCAGTCAGAAGTATGCAGGATCATCTAGATCGCTCGTTTCGAGCTATTTAATTCGAGAAACACGTTATCTGGTGTTTTCACCACTCCACAGTGCGTTTGATATGCAGAACCGGCGACATCATGGCTGTCGTCGGGCATCAAGCTGAGATATGCATTTTCTGCGGTAATCTTGATGAGACATCAGTCAGAAGTATGCAGAATCATCGAGATCGCTCTTTTCGAGCTATTTAATGGAGAAACACGTTATCTGGTGTATTGACCACTCCACAGTGCGTTTGATATGCGGAACCGGCGCCATCTTGATTTTCGTGAGGTTTCAAGCTGAGATATGCATTTTCTGCGATAATATTGGTGAGAGTTCAGTCAGAAGTATGCAGGATCATCTAGATCGCTCGGTTCGAGCTATTTAATGCGAGAAACACGTTGTCTGGTTGTTTTCACCACTCCACGGTGCGATTGATATGCAGAACCGGCGATATCTTGATTTTCGTGGTGTTTCCAGCTGAGATATGCATTTTCTTCGATAATCTTGGTGAGTCTTCTGTCAGCAGTATGCAGAATCATCGAGATCGCTCTATTCGAGCTATTTAATGCGAGAAACACGTTATCTGGTGTATTGACCACTCCACAGTGCCTATGATATGCGGAACCGGCGCCATCTTGATTTTCGTGAGGTTTCAAGCTGAGATATGCATTTTCTGCGATAATATTGGTGAGAGTTCAGTCAGAAGTATGCAGGATCATCTAGATCGCTCGTTTCGAGCTATTTAATGCGAGAAACACGTTTTCTGGTGTTTTCACCACTCCACAGTACGTTTGACATGCAGAACCGGAGATATCCTGGTTTCGGTCGGGTTTCAAGCTGAGATATGCTTTTCTACGATAATCTTGGTGAGACTTCTGTCAGAAGTATGCAGAATCTTCGAGAACTCTCTTTTCGAGCTACTTAATGCGAGAAACACGTTTTCTGGTGTTTTCACCACTCCACTGTGCGTTTGATATGCAGAACCAGCGTCATCTTGATTTTCGTGGTGTTTCCAGCTGAGATATGCTTTTCTACGATAATCTTGGTGAGACTTCTGTCAGAAGTATGCAGAATCTTCGAGAACTCTCTTTTCGAGCTACTTAATGCGAGAAACACGTTTTCTGGTGTTTTCACCACTCCACTGTGCGTTTGATATGCAGAACCAGCGTCATCTTGATTTTCGTGGTGTTTCCAGCTGAGATATGCATTTTCTGCAATAATCTTGTTGAGACTTCTGTCCGAAGTATGCAGAAAACTCGAGAGCGCTCTTTTCGAGCTATTTAATGCGAGAAACACGTTTTCTGGGGTTTTCACCACACCTCTGTTCGTTGGATATGCAGAACCGGAGATATCTTGGTTTTCCTGGGGTTTCAAGCTGAGATCTGCATTTTCTGCGACAATCTTGGTGAGACTTCTGTCCGAAGTATGCAGAATCATCGGGATCGCTCTTATCGAGCTATTTAATGCGAGAAACACGTTTTCTGGCGATTTCACCACACCACTGTTCGTTGGATATGCAGAACCGGAGATATCTTGGTTTTCGTGGGGTGTCAAGCTGAAATATGCATTTTCTGCGATAATCTTGGTGAGACTTCTGTCCGATGTATGCAGAATCATCGAGATCGATCTTTTTGAGCTATTTAATGCGAGAAACACGTTATCCGGTGTTTTCACCACTCCACAGTGGGTTTGATATGCAGAACCGGCGACATCTTGATTTTCGTGGGGTTTCTAGCTGAGATATGCATTTTCTGCGAAAATATTGGGGAGACTTCTGTCCGAAGTATGCAGAGTCATCGAGATCGTACTTTTCGAGCTATTTAATGCGAGAAACACGTTTTCTGGGGTTTTCACCACTCCACAGTTGGTTTGATATGCAGAACCGGCGATGTTTGGTTTTCGTCGGGTTCCCAATTTGAGATATGCATTTTCTACGATAATCTTGGAGAAACATCTGTCCGAAGTATGCAGAATCATCAAGATCGCTCTTTTCGAGCTATTTAATGCGAAAAAACAAGTTTTCTGGTGTTTTCACCACTCCACAGTGCGTTTGATATGCAGAACCGGCGACATCTTGGATTTCGTCGGGGTTCAAGCTGAGATATGCAATTCCTGCGATAATCTTGGTGAGAAATCTGTCCGAAGTATGCTTAATCATCGAGATCGCTCGTTTCCAGCTATTTAATGCGAGAAACACGTTATCTGGTGTTTTCACCACTCCACAGTTCGTTGGATGTGCAGAACCGGAGATATCTTGGTTTTCGCGGGGTTTCTAGCAGAGATATGCATTTTCTGCGATAATCATGGAGAGACTTCTGTCCGAATTAGGCTGAATCATCGAGATCGCTCTTTTCGAGCTAGTTAATGCGAGAAAAACCTTGTCAGGGGTTTTCACCACTCCACAGTGCGTTTGATATGCAGAACCAGCGATATCTTGGCTTTCGTTGGGTTTCAAGCTGAGATATGCATTTTTTACGATAATCTTGGTGAGACTTCTGTCCGAAGTATGCAGAATCATCGAGATCGCTCTTTTCGAGCTATTTGATGCGAGAAACACGTTAACTGGTGTTTCCACCACTCCACAGTGCGTTTGATATGCAGAACCGGCGACATCTTGGATTTCGTCGGGGTTCAAGCTGAGATATGCATTTTCTACGATAATCTTGGTGAGACTTCTGTCAGAAGTATGCAGAATCATCGGGATCGCTTTTTTCGAGATATCTAATGCGAGAAACACGTTATCTGGTGTTTTCACCACTCCGCAGTCCGTTTGATATGCAGAACCAGCGTCATCTTGATTTTCGTGGTGTTTCCAGCTGAGATATGCTTTTCTACGATAATCTTGGTGAGACTTCTGTCAGAAGTATGCAGAATCTTCGAGAACTCTCTTTTCGAGCTACTTAATGCGAGAAACACGTTTTCTGGTGTTTTCACCACTCCACTGTGCGTTTGATATGCAGAACCAGCGTCATCTTGATTTTCGTGGTGTTTCCAGCTGAGATATGCTTTTCTACGATAATCTTGGTGAGACTTCTGTCAGAAGTATGCAGAATCTTCGAGAACTCTCTTTTCGAGCTACTTAATGCGAGAAACACGTTTTCTGGTGTTTTCACCACTCCACTGTGCGTTTGATATGCAGAACCAGCGTCATCTTGATTTTCGTGGTGTTTCCAGCTGAGATATGCATTTTCTGCAATAATCTTGTTGAGACTTCTGTCCGAAGTATGCAGAAAACTCGAGAGCGCTCTTTTCGAGCTATTTAATGCGAGAAACACGTTTTCTGGGGTTTTCACCACACCTCTGTTCGTTGGATATGCAGAACCGGAGATATCTTGGTTTTCCTGGGGTTTCAAGCTGAGATCTGCATTTTCTGCGACAATCTTGGTGAGACTTCTGTCCGAAGTATGCAGAATCATCGGGATCGCTCTTATCGAGCTATTTAATGCGAGAAACACGTTTTCTGGCGATTTCACCACACCACTGTTCGTTGGATATGCAGAACCGGAGATATCTTGGTTTTCGTGGGGTGTCAAGCTGAAATATGCATTTTCTGCGATAATCTTGGTGAGACTTCTGTCCGATGTATGCAGAATCATCGAGATCGATCTTTTTGAGCTATTTAATGCGAGAAACACGTTATCCGGTGTTTTCACCACTCCACAGTGGGTTTGATATGCAGAACCGGCGACATCTTGATTTTCGTGGGGTTTCTAGCTGAGATATGCATTTTCTGCGAAAATATTGGGGAGACTTCTGTCCGAAGTATGCAGAGTCATCGAGATCGTACTTTTCGAGCTATTTAATGCGAGAAACACGTTTTCTGGGGTTTTCACCACTCCACAGTTGGTTTGATATGCAGAACCGGCGATGTTTGGTTTTCGTCGGGTTCCCAAGTTGAGATATGCATTTTCTACGATAATCTTGGAGAAACATCTGTCCGAAGTATGCAGAATCATCAAGATCGCTCTTTTCGAGCTATTTAATGCGAAAAAACAAGTTTTCTGGTGTTTTCACCACTCCACAGTGCGTTTGATATGCAGAACCGGCGCCATCTTGATTTTCGTGGTGTTTCCAGCTGAGATATGCATTTTCTTCGATAATCTTGGTGAGTCTTCTGTCAGCAGTATGCAGAATCATCGAGATCGCTCTATTCGAGCTATTTAATGCGAGAAACACGTTATCTGGTGTATTGACCACTTGACAGTGCCTTTGATATGCGGAACCGGCGCCATCTTGATTTTCGTGAGGTTTCAAGCTGAGATATGCATTTTCTGCGATAATATTGGTGAGAGTTCAGTCAGAAGTATGCAGGATCATCTAGATCGCTCGTTTCAAGCTATTTAATGCGAGAAACACGTTTTCTGGTGTTTTCACCACTCCACAGTACGTTTGACATGCAGAACCGGCGATGTTTGGTTTTCGTCGGGTTTCAAGCTGAGATATGCATTTTCTACGATAATCTTGGTGAGACTTCTGTCCGAAGTAAGCAGAATCATCGAGATCGCTCTTTTCGAGCTACTTAATGCGAGAAACACGTTTTCTGGTGTATTCACCACTCCACAGTACGTTTGACATGCAGAACCGGAGATATCCTGGTTTCGGTCGGGTTTCAAGCTGAGATATGCTTTTCTACGATAATCTTGGTGAGACTTCTGTCAGAAGTATGCAGAATCTTCGAGAACACTTTTTTCGAGCTACTTAATGCGAGAAACACGTTATCTGGTTGTTTTCACCACTCCACAGTGCGTTTGATATGCAGAACCGGCGACATCTTGATTTTCGTGACGTTTCTAGCTGAGATATGCATTTTCTGCGATAATATTGGTGAGACTTCATTCAGAAGTATGCAGAATCATCTAGATCGCTCTTGTTGAGCTATTTAATAAAAAAAAACAAGTTTCCCGGTGTTTTCAACATTCCACAGTGTGTTTGATATGCAGAACTGGCGATATCTTGATTTTCGTGGTGTTTCCAGCTGAGATTTGCATTTTCTGCGATAATCTTGGTGAGTCTTCTGTCAGAAGTATGCAGAATCATCTAGATTGCACTTTTCGAGCCATTTAATGCGAGAAACACGTTTTCTGGTGTATTCACCACTCCACAGAGCGTTTGATATGCAGAACCGGCGATATCTTGATATTCGTGGTGTTTCCAGCTGAGATATGCATTTTCTGCGATAATAGTGGTGAGACATCAGTCAGAAGTATGCAGAATCATCGGGATCGCTCTTTTCGAGTTATTTAATGCGAGAAACTCGTTATCTGGTTGTTTTCACCACTCCACAGTGCGTTTGACATGGTGAACCGGAGATATCCTGGTTTCGGTCGGGTTTCAAGCTGAGATATGCTTTTCTACGATAATCTTGGTGAGACTTCTGTCAGAAGTATGCAGAATCATCGAGATCGCTCTTTTCGTGCTATTTAATGCGAGAAACACGTTTTCTGGTGTATTCATCACTCCACAGAGCGTTTGATATGCAGAACCGGCGATATCTTGATATTCGTGGTGTTTCCAGCTGAGATATGCATTTTCTGCGATAATCTTGGTGAGTCTTCTGTCAGAAGTATGCAGAATCATCTAGATTGCACTTTTCGAGCTATTTAATGGAGAAACACGTTATCTGGTGTATTGACCACTCCACAGTGCGTTTGATATGCGGAACCGGCGCCAGCTTGATTTTCGTGTGGTTTCAAGCTGAGATATGCATTTTCTGCGATAATATTGGTGAGAGTTCAGTCAGAAGTATGCAGGATCATCTAGATCGCTCGTTTCGAGCTATTTAATTCGAGAAACACGTTATCTGGTGTTTTCACCACTCCACAGTGCGTTTGATATGCAGAACCGGCGACATCATGGCTGTCGTCGGGCATCAAGCTGAGATATGCATTTTCTGCGGTAATCTTGATGAGACATCAGTCAGAAGTATGCAGAATCATCGTGATCGCTCTTTTCGAGCTATTTAATGGAGAAACACGTTATCTGGTGTATTGACCACTCCACAGTGCGTTTGATATGCGGAACCGGCGCCATCTTGATTTTCGTGAGGTTTCAAGCTGAGATATGCATTTTCTGCGATAATATTGGTGAGAGTTCAGTCAGAAGTATGCAGGATCATCTAGATCGCTCGGTTCGAGCTATTTAATGCGAGAAACACGTTGTCTGGTTGTTTTCACCACTCCACGGTGCGATTGATATGCAGAACCGGCGATATCTTGATTTTCGTGGTGTTTCCAGCTGAGATATGCATTTTCTTCGATAATCTTGGTGAGTCTTCTGTCAGCAGTATGCAGAATCATCGAGATCGCTCTATTCGAGCTATTTAATGCGAGAAACACGTTATCTGGTGTATTGACCACTCCACAGTGCCTATGATATGCGGAACCGGCGCCATCTTGATTTTCGTGAGGTTTCAAGCTGAGATATGCATTTTCTGCGATAATATTGGTGAGAGTTCAGTCAGAAGTATGCAGGATCATCTAGATCGCTCGTTTCGAGCTATTTAATGCGAGAAACACGTTTTCTGGTGTTTTCACCACTCCACAGTACGTTTGACATGCAGAACCGGAGATATCCTGGTTTCGGTCGGGTTTCAAGCTGAGATATGCTTTTCTACGATAATCTTGGTGAGACTTCTGTCAGAAGTATGCAGAATCTTCGAGAACTCTCTTTTCGAGCTACTTAATGCGAGAAACACGTTTTCTGGTGTTTTCACCACTCCACTGTGCGTTTGATATGCAGAACCAGCGTCATCTTGATTTTCGTGGTGTTTCCAGCTGAGATATGCTTTTCTACGATAATCTTGGTGAGACTTCTGTCAGAAGTATGCAGAATCTTCGAGAACTCTCTTTTCGAGCTACTTAATGCGAGAAACACGTTTTCTGGTGTTTTCACCACTCCACTGTGCGTTTGATATGCAGAACCAGCGTCATCTTGATTTTCGTGGTGTTTCCAGCTGAGATATGCATTTTCTGCAATAATCTTGTTGAGACTTCTGTCCGAAGTATGCAGAAAACTCGAGAGCGCTCTTTTCGAGCTATTTAATGCGAGAAACACGTTTTCTGGGGTTTTCACCACACCTCTGTTCGTTGGATATGCAGAACCGGAGATATCTTGGTTTTCCTGGGGTTTCAAGCTGAGATCTGCATTTTCTGCGACAATCTTGGTGAGACTTCTGTCCGAAGTATGCAGAATCATCGGGATCGCTCTTATCGAGCTATTTAATGCGAGAAACACGTTTTCTGGCGATTTCACCACACCACTGTTCGTTGGATATGCAGAACCGGAGATATCTTGGTTTTCGTGGGGTGTCAAGCTGAAATATGCATTTTCTGCGATAATCTTGGTGAGACTTCTGTCCGATGTATGCAGAATCATCGAGATCGATCTTTTTGAGCTATTTAATGCGAGAAACACGTTATCCGGTGTTTTCACCACTCCACAGTGGGTTTGATATGCAGAACCGGCGTCATCTTGATTTTCGTGGGGTTTCTAGCTGAGATATGCATTTTCTGCGAAAATATTGGGGAGACTTCTGTCCGAAGTATGCAGAGTCATCGAGATCGTACTTTTCGAGCTATTTAATGCGAGAAACACGTTTTCTGGGGTTTTCACCACTCCACAGTTGGTTTGATATGCAGAACCGGCGATGTTTGGTTTTCGTCGGGTTCCCAATTTGAGATATGCATTTTCTACGATAATCTTGGAGAAACATCTGTCCGAAGTATGCAGAATCATCAAGAACGCTCTTTTCGAGCTATTTAATGCGAAAAAACAAGTTTTCTGGTGTTTTCACCACTCCACAGTGCGTTTGATATGCAGAACCGGCGACATCTTGGATTTCGTCGGGGTTCAAGCTGAGATATGCAATTCCTGCGATAATCTTGGTGAGAAATCTGTCCGAAGTATGCTTAATCATCGAGATCGCTCGTTTCCAGCTATTTAATGCGAGAAACACGTTATCTGGTGTTTTCACCACTCCACAGTTCGTTGGATGTGCAGAACCGGAGATATCTTGGTTTTCGCGGGGTTTCTAGCAGAGATATGCATTTTCTGCGATAATCATGGAGAGACTTCTGTCCGAATTAGGCTGAATCATCGAGATCGCTCTTTTCGAGCTAGTTAATGCGAGAAAAACCTTGTCAGGGGTTTTCACCACTCCACAGTGCGTTTGATATGCAGAACCAGCGATATCTTGGCTTTCGTTGGGTTTCAAGCTGAGATATGCATTTTTTACGATAATCTTGGTGAGACTTCTGTCCGAAGTATGCAGAATCATCGAGATCGCTCTTTTCGAGCTATTTGATGCGAGAAACACGTTAACTGGTGTTTCCACCACTCCACAGTGCGTTTGATATGCAGAACCGGCGACATCTTGGATTTCGTCGGGGTTCAAGCTGAGATATGCATTTTCTACGATAATCTTGGTGAGACTTCTGTCAGAAGTATGCAGAATCATCGGGATCGCTTTTTTCGAGATATCTAATGCGAGAAACACGTTATCTGGTGTTTTCACCACTCCGCAGTCCGTTTGATATGTAGAACCAGCGATATCTGGGTTTTCGTGGGGTTTCAAGCTGAGATATGCATTTTCTGCGATAATCTTGGTGAGACTTCTGTCCGAAGTATGCAGAAACATCGAGAGCGCTCTTTTCGAGCTATTTAATGCGAGAAACACGTTTTCTGGTGTTTTCACCACTCCACTGTGCGTTTGATATGCAGAACCAGCGTCATCTTGATTTTCGTTGTGTTTCCAGCTGAGATATGCTTTTCTACGATAATCTTGGTGAGACTTCTGTCAGAAGTATGCAGAATCTTCGAGAACTCTCTTTTCGAGCTACTTAATGCGAGAAACACGTTTTCTGGTGTTTTCACCACTCCACTGTGCGTTTGATATGCAGAACCAGCGTCATCTTGATTTTCGTGGTGTTTCCAGCTGAGATATGCTTTTCTACGATAATCTTGGTGAGACTTCTGTCAGAAGTATGCAGAATCTTCGAGAACTCTCTTTTCGAGCTACTTAATGCGAGAAACACGTTTTCTGGTGTTTTCACCACTCCACTGTGCGTTTGATATGCAGAACCAGCGTCATCTTGATTTTCGTGGTGTTTCCAGCTGAGATATGCATTTTCTGCAATAATCTTGTTGAGACTTCTGTCCGAAGTATGCAGAAAACTCGAGAGCGCTCTTTTCGAGCTATTTAATGCGAGAAACACGTTTTCTGGGGTTTTCACCACACCTCTGTTCGTTGGATATGCAGAACCGGAGATATCTTGGTTTTCCTGGGGTTTCAAGCTGAGATCTGCATTTTCTGCGACAATCTTGGTGAGACTTCTGTCCGAAGTATGCAGAATCATCGGGATCGCTCTTATCGAGCTATTTAATGCGAGAAACACGTTTTCTGGCGATTTCACCACACCACTGTTCGTTGGATATGCAGAACCGGAGATATCTTGGTTTTCGTGGGGTGTCAAGCTGAAATATGCATTTTCTGCGATAATCTTGGTGAGACTTCTGTCCGATGTATGCAGAATCATCGAGATCGATCTTTTTGAGCTATTTAATGCGAGAAACACGTTATCCGGTGTTTTCACCACTCCACAGTGGGTTTGATATGCAGAACCGGCGACATCTTGATTTTCGTGGGGTTTCTAGCTGAGATATGCATTTTCTGCGAAAATATTGGGGAGACTTCTGTCCGAAGTATTCAGAGTCATCGAGATCGTACTTTTCGAGCTATTTAATGCGAGAAACACGTTTTCTGGGGTTTTCACCACTCCACAGTTGGTTTGATATGCAGAACCGGCGATGTTTGGTTTTCGTCGGGTTCCCAAGTTGAGATATGCATTTTCTACGATAATCTTGGAGAAACATCTGTCCGAAGTATGCAGAATCATCAAGATCGCTCTTTTCGAGCTATTTAATGCGAAAAAACAAGTTTTCTGGTGTTTTCACCACTCCACAGTGCGTTTGATATGCAGAACCGGCGACATCTTGGATTTCGTCGGGGTTCAAGCTGAGATATGCAATTCCTGCGATAATCTTGGTGAGAAATCTGTCCGAAGTATGCTTAATCATCGAGATCGCTCGTTTCCAGCTATTTAATGCGAGAAACACGTTATCTGGTGTTTTCACCACTCCACAGTTCGTTGGATGTGCAGAACCGGAGATATCTTGGTTTTCGCGGGGTTTCTAGCAGAGATATGCATTTTCTGCGATAATCATGGAGAGACTTCTGTCCGAATTAGGCTGAATCATCGAGATCGCTCTTTTCGAGCTAGTTAATGCGAGAAAAACCTTGTCAGGGGTTTTCACCACTCCACAGTGCGTTTGATATGCAGAACCAGCGATATCTTGGCTTTCGTTGGGTTTCAAGCTGAGATATGCATTTTTTACGATAATCTTGGTGAGACTTCTGTCCGAAGTATGCAGAATCATCGAGATCGCTCTTTTCGAGCTATTTGATGCGAGAAACACGTTAACTGGTGTTTCCACCACTCCACAGTGCGTTTGATATGCAGAACCGGCGACATCTTGGATTTCGTCGGGGTTCAAGCTGAGATATGCATTTTCTACGATAATCTTGGTGAGACTTCTGTCAGAAGTATGCAGAATCATCGGGATCGCTTTTTTCGAGATATCTAATGCGAGAAACACGTTATCTGGTGTTTTCACCACTCCGCAGTCCGTTTGATATGTAGAACCAGCGATATCTGGGTTTTCGTGGGGTTTCAAGCTGAGATATGCATTTTCTGCGATAATCTTGGTGAGACTTCTGTCCGAAGTATGCAGAAACATCGAGAGCGCTCTTTTCGAGCTATTTCATGCGAGAAACACGTTTTCTGGGGTTTTCACCACACCACAGTTCGTTGGATATGCAGAACCGGAGATATCTTGGTTTTCGTGGGGTTTCAAGCTTAGATATGCATTTTCTGCAATAATCTTGTTGAGACTTCTGTCCGAAGTATGCAGAAAAATCGAGAGCGCTCTTTTCGAGCTATTTAATGCGAGAAACACGTTTTCTGGGGTTTTCACCACACCACTGTTCGTTGGATATGCAGAACCTGGAGATATCTTGGTTTTCGTGGGGTTTCAAGCTGAAATATGCATTTTCTGCGATAATCTTGGTGAGACTTCTGTCCGATGTATGCAGAATCATCGAGATCGCTCTTTTCGAGCTATTTAATGCGAGAGACACGTTAACTGGTGTTTTCACCACTCCACAGTGCGTATGATGTGCAGAACCGACGATATCCTGGTTTTCGTGGGGTTTCAAGCTCAGATATGCATTTTCTGCGATAATATTGGTGAGACTTCAGACAGAAGTATGCAGAATCATCTAGATCACTCTTTTCGAGCTATTTAATGCGAGAAACACGTTATCCGGTGTTTTCACCACTCCACAGTTGGTTTGATATGCAGAACCGGCGATGTTTGGTTTTCGTCGGGTTCCCAATTTGAGATATGCATTTTCTACGATAATCTTGGAGAAACATCTGTCCGAAGTATGCTGAATCATCGAGATAGCTCGTTTCGAACTATTTAATGCGAGAAACACGTTATCTGGTGTTTTCTCCACTCCACAGTGCGTATGATGTGCAGAACCAACGATATCCTGCTTTTCGTGGGGTTTCAAGCTCAGATATGCATTTTGTGCGATAATATTGGGGAGACTTCAGACAGAAGTATGCAGAATCATCGAGATCACACTTTTCGAGCTATTTAATGCGAGAAACACGTTATCTGGTGTTTTCACTACTCCACAGTTGGTTTGATATGCAGAACCGGAGATAATTTGGTTTTCGTGGGGTTTCAAGCTGAGATATGCATTTTCTGCGATAATCTTGGTGAGACTTCTGTCCGTAGTATGCAGAATCATCGCGATCGCTCTTATCGAGCTATTTAATGCGAGAAACACGTTATCTGGTGTTTTCAGCACTCCACAGTGCGTTTGATATGCAGAACCGGCGACATCTTGATGTTCGTGAGGTTTCAAGCTGAGATATGCATTTTCTGCGATAATATTGGTGAGACTTCTGTCCGAAGTATGCAGAATCATCTAGATCGCTCGTTTCGAGATATTTAATGCGAAAAAACAAGTTTTCTGGTGTTTTCACCACTCCACAGTGCGTCTGATATGCAGAACCGGCGACATCTTGATTTTCGTGGTGTTTCCAGCTGGGATATGCATTTTCTGCGATAATCTTGGTGAGACTTCAGTCAGAAGTATGCAGAAAAATCGAGAGCGCTCTTATCGAGCTATTTAATGCGAGAAACACGTTATCTGGTGTTTTCAGCACTCCACAGTGCGTTTGATATACCAGAACCGGCGACATCTTGATGTTCGTGAGGTTTCAAGCTGAGATATGCATTTTCTGCGATAATATTGGTGAGACTTCCGTCCGAAGTATGCAGAATCATCGATATCGCTCTTTTAGAGCTATTTAATGCGAGCAACACGTTATGTGGTGTATTCACCACTCCACAGTACGTTAGACATGCAGAACCGGAGGTATCTTCGTTTCGGTCGGGTTTCAAGCTGAGGTATGCATTTTCTGCGATAATCTTGGTGAGACTTCAGTCAGAAGTACGCAGAATCATCTAGATCGCTCGTTTCGAGCTATTTAATGCGAGAAACCCGTTATCTGGTTGTTTTCACCACTCCATAGTGCGTTTGATATGCAGAACCGGCGACATCTTGATTTTCGTGAGGTTTCTAGATGAGATATGCATTTTCTGCGATAATATTGGTGAGACGTCAGTCAGAAGTACGCAGAATCATCTAGATCGCTCGTTTCGAGCTATTTAATGCGAGAAACCCGTTATCTGGTTGTTTTCACCACTCCATAGTGCGTTTGATATGCAGAACCGGCGACTTCTTGATTTTCGTGAGGTTTCTAGCTGAGATATGCATTTTCTACGACAATATTGGTGAGACCTCTGTCAGAAGTATGCAGAATCTTCGAGAACGCTCCTTTCGAGCTACTTAATGGGAGAAACACGTTTTCTGGTGTTTTCACCACCCCACAGTGCGTTTGATATGCAGAACCGGCGACATCGTGGTTTTCGTCGGGTTTCAAGCTGAGATATGCATTTTCTGCGATTATATTGGTGAGACTTCTGTCCGAAGTATGCAGAATCATCGATATCGCTCTTTTCGAGCTATTTAATGCGAGAAACACGTTATCCGGTGTTTTCACCACTCCACAGTGCGTTTGATATGCCGAACCGGCGACATCTTGGATTTCGTCGGGGTTCAAGCTGAGATATGCATTTTCTGCGAAAATATTGGTGAGACTTCTGTCAGAAGTTTGCAGAATCATCGAGATCGTACTTTTCGAGCTATTTAATGCGAGAAACACGTTTTCTGGGGTTTTCACCACTCCACAGTTGGTTTGATATGCAGAACCGGCGATGTTTGGTTTTCGTCGGGTTTCAAGTTGAGATATGCATTTTCTACGATAATCTTGGTGAAACATCTGTCCGAAGTATGCAGAATCATCAAGATCGCTCTTTTCGAGCTATTTAATGCGAAAAAACAAGTTTTCTGGTGTTTTCACCACTCCACAGTGCGTTTGATATGCCGAACCGGCGACATCTTGGATTTCGTCGGGGTTCAAGCTGAGATGTGCAATTCCTGCGATAATGTTGGTGAGACTTCTGTCCGAAGTATGCTGAATCATCGAGATAGCTCGTTTCGAACTATTTAATGCGAGAAACACTTATCTGGTGTTTTCTCCACTCCACAGTGCGTATGATGTGCAGAACCAACGATATCCTGCTTTTCGTGGGGTTTCAAGCTCAGATATGCATTTTGTGCGATAATCTTGGTGAGACTTCTGTCCGTAGTATGCAGAATCATCGCGATCGCTCTTATCGAGCTATTTAATGCGAGAAACACGTTATCTGGTGTTTTCAGCACTCCACAGTGCGTTTGATATGCAGAACCGGAGATAATTTGGTTTTCGTGGGGTTTCAAGCTGAGATATGCATTTTCTGCGATAATCTTGGTGAGACTTCTGTCCGTAGTATGCAGAATCATCGCGATCGCTCTTATCGAGCTATTTAATGCGAGAAACACGTTATCTGGTGTTTTCAGCACTCCACAGTGCGTTTGATATGCAGAACCGGCGACATCTTGATGTTCGTGAGGTTTCAAGCTGAGATATGCATTTTCTGCGATAATATTGGTGAGACTTCTGTCCGAAGTATGCAGAATCATCTAGATCGCTCGTTTCGAGATATTTAATGCGAAAAAACAAGTTTTCTGGTGTTTTCACCACTCCACAGTGCGTCTGATATGCAGAACCGGCGACATCTTGATTTTCGTGGTGTTTCCAGCTGGGATATGCATTTTCTGCGATAATCTTGGTGAGACTTCAGTCAGAAGTATGCAGAAAAATCGAGAGCGCTCTTATCGAGCTATTTAATGCGAGAAACACGTTATCTGGTGTTTTCAGCACTCCACAGTGCGTTTGATATACCAGAACCGGCGACATCTTGATGTTCGTGAGGTTTCAAGCTGAGATATGCATTTTCTGCGATAATATTGGTGAGACTTCCGTCCGAAGTATGCAGAATCATCGATATCGCTCTTTTAGAGCTATTTAATGCGAGCAACACGTTATGTGGTGTATTCACCACTCCACAGTACGTTAGACATGCAGAACCGGAGGTATCTTCGTTTCGGTCGGGTTTCAAGCTGAGGTATGCATTTTCTGCGATAATCTTGGTGAGACTTCAGTCAGAAGTACGCAGAATCATCTAGATCGCTCGTTTCGAGCTATTTAATGCGAGAAACCCGTTATCTGGTTGTTTTCACCACTCCATAGTGCGTTTGATATGCAGAACCGGCGACATCTTGATTTTCGTGAGGTTTCTAGATGAGATATGCATTTTCTGCGATAATATTGGTGAGACGTCAGTCAGAAGTACGCAGAATCATCTAGATCGCTCGTTTCGAGCTATTTAATGCGAGAAACCCGTTATCTGGTTGTTTTCACCACTCCATAGTGCGTTTGATATGCAGAACCGGCGACTTCTTGATTTTCGTGAGGTTTCTAGCTGAGATATGCATTTTCTACGACAATATTGGTGAGACCTCTGTCAGAAGTATGCAGAATCTTCGAGAACGCTCCTTTCGAGCTACTTAGTGGGAGAAACACGTTTTCTGGTGTTTTCACCACCCCACAGTGCGTTTGATATGCAGAACCGGCGACATCGTGGTTTTCGTCGGGTTTCAAGCTGAGATATACATTTTCTGCGATAATCTTGGTGAGACTTCAGTCAGAAGTATGCAGAATCATCTAGATCGCTCGTTTCGAGCTATTTAATGCGAGAAACACGTTATCTGGTGTTTTTACCACTCCACAGTGCGTTTGATATGCAGAACCGGCGACATCTTGATTTTCGTGATGTTTCTAGCTGAGATAGGCATTTTCTGCGATAATATTGGTGAGACTTCAGTCAGAAGTATGCAGAATCATCGGGATCGCTCTTTTGGAGCTATTTAATGCGAGAAACACGTTTTCTGGTGTTTTCACCACCCCACAGTGCGTTTGATATGCAGAACCGGCGACATCGTGGTTTTCGTCGGGTTTCAAGCTGAGATATACATTTTCTGCGATAATCTTGGTGAGACTTCAGTCAGAAGTATGCAGAATCATCTAGATCGCTCGTTTCGAGCTATTTAATGCGAGAAACACGTTGTCTGGTGTTTTGACCACTCCACAGTGCGTTTGATATGTAGAGCCGCCGATAACTTGGTTTTCGTGGGGTTTCCAGCTGAAATATGCATTTTCTGCGATAATCTTGGTGTTTCCTCTATGAGAAGTATGCAGAATCATCGAGATCGCTCTATTCGAGCTATTTAATGCGAGAAACACGTTATCTGGTTGTTTTCACTACTCCACAGTGGGTTTGATATGCAGAACCGGCGACATCTTAATTTTCGTGATGTTTCTAGCTGAGATAGGCATTTTCAGCGATAATATTGGTGAGACTTCAGTCAGAAGTATGCAGAATCATCTAGATCGCTCTTTTCGAGCTATTTAATGGGAGAAACACGTTTTCTGGTGTTTTCACCACTCCACAGTGCGTCTGATATGCAGAACCGGCGATATCTTGATTTTCGTGGTGTTTCCAGCTGGGATATACATTTTCTGCGATAATCTTGGTGAGACTTCAGTCAGAAGTATGCAGAATCATCTAGATCGCTCGTTTCGAGCTATTTAATGCGAGAAACACGTTATCTGGTGTTTTCACCACTCCACAGTGCGTTTGATATGCAGAACCGGCGACATCTTGATTTTCGTGATGTTTCTAGCTGAGATAGGCATTTTCTGCGATAATATTGGTGAGACTTCAGTCAGAAGTATGCAGAATCATCGGGATCGCTCTTTTGGAGCTATTTAATGCGAGAAACACGATATCCGGTGTTTTCACCACTCCACAGTGCGTTTGATATGCAGAAACGGCGACATTTTGGATTTCGGCGGGTTTCAAGCTGAGGAATGCATTTTCTACGATAATCTTGGTGAGACGTCTGTCAGAAGTATGCAGAATCTTCGAGATCGCTCTTTTCGAGCAACTTAATGCGAGAAACACGATATCTGGTTGTTTTCACCACTCCACAGTGCGTTTGATATGCAGAACCGGCGATATCTTGATTTTCGTGGTGTTTCCAGCTGAGATATGCATTTTCGGCGATAATCTTGGTGAGTCTTCTGCCAGAAGTATGCAGAATCATCTAGATCGCTCTTTTCGAGCTATTTAATGCGAGAAACAAGTTTTCTGGTGTATTCACCACTCCACAGTACGTTAGACATGCAGAACCGGAGATATCTTCGTTTCGGTCGGGTTACAAGCTGAGATATGCATTTTCTACGATAATATTGGTGAGACCTCTGTCAGAAGTATGCAGAATCTTCGAGAACGCTCTTTTCGAGCTACTTAATGCGAGAAACACGTTTTCTGGTGTTTTCACCACTCCACAGTACGTTTGATGTGCAGAACCGGCGACATCTTGATTTTCGTGATGTTTCTAGCTGAGATATGCATTCTCTGCGATAATATTGGTGAGTCTTCTGTCAGAAGGATGCAGAATAATCTAGATCGCTCTTTTCGAGCTGTTTAATGCGAGAAACACGTTCTCTGGTGTTTTCACCACCCCACAGTGCGTTTGATATGCAGAACCGGAGATATCTTCGTTTCGGTCGGGTTTCAAGCTGAGATATGCATTTTCTACGATAATATTGGTGAGACCTCAGTCAGAAGTATGCAGAATCTTCGAGAACGCTCTTTTCGAGCTACTTAATGCGAGAAACACGTTTTCTGGTGTTTTCACCACCCCACAGTGCGTTTGATATGCAGAACCGGCGACATCGTGGTTTTCGTGGGGTTTCCAGCTGAGATAGGCATTTTCTGCGATAATCTTGGTGAGTCTTCTGTCAGAAGTATGCAGAATCATCGAGATCGCTCTATTCGAGCTATTTAATGCGAGAAACACGTTATCTGGTTGTTTTCACTACTCCACAGTGGGTTTGATATGCAGAACCGGCGACATCTTAATTTTCGTGATGTTTCTAGCTGAGACAGGCATTTTCAGCGATAATATTGGTGAGACTTCAGTCAGAAATATGCAGAATCATCTAGATCGCTCTTTTCGAGCTATTTAAAGCGGGAAACACGTTCTCTGGTGTATTCACCACTCCACAGTGCGTTTGATATGCAGAACCGGCGACATCTTGATTTTCGTGGTGTTTCCAGCTGGGATATGCATTTTCTGCGATAATCTTGGTGAGACTTCAGTCAGAAGTATGCAGAATCATCTAGATCGCTCGTTTCCTGCTATTTAATGCGAGAAACACGTTATCTGGTGTTTTTACCACTCCACAGTGCGTTTGATATGCAGAACCGGCGACATCTTGATTTTCGTGATGTTTCTAGCTGAGATTGGCATTTTCTGCGATAATATTGGTGAGACTTCAGTCAGAAGTATGCAGAATCATCGGGATCGCTCTTTTCGAGCTATTTAATGCGAGAAACACGTTATCTGGTGTTTTCACCACTCCTCAGTGCGTTGGATATGCAGAACCGGAGATATTTGGGTTTTCGTCGGGTTTCAAGCTGAGATATGCATTTTCTGCGATAATCTTTGTGTTTCATCTATGAGAAGTATGCAGAATCATCCAGAACACTCTTTTCGAGCTAGTTAATGCGAGTAACACGTTTTCTGGTGTTTTCACCACCCCACAGTGCGTTTGATATGCAGAACCGGCGACATCTTGGTTTTCGTCGGGTTTCAAGCTGAGATATGCATTTTCTGCTATAATATTGGTGAGACTTCAGTCAGAAGTATGCAGAATCATCTCGATCGCTCGTTTCGAGCTATTTAATGCGAAAAAACAAGTGTTCTGGTGTTTTGACCACTCCACAGTACGTTTGACATGCAGAAACGGAGATACCTTGATTTCCGTCGGGTTTCAAGCTGAGATATGCATTTTCTGCGATAATATTGGTGAGACTTCAGTTAGAAGTATGCAGAATCATCGAGATCGCTCTGTTTGAGCTATTTAATGCGAGAAACACGTTTTCTGGTGTATTCACCACTCCACAGTGCGTTTGATATGCAGAACCAGCGATATCTTGGCTTTCGTGGGGTTTCAAGCTGAGATATGCATTTTCTGCGATAAGCTTGGTGAGACATTTGTCCGAAGTATGCAGAATCATCGAGATCGCTCTATTCGAGCTATTTAATGCGAAAAAAGAAGTTTTCTGGTGTTTTGACCACTCCACAGTGCGTTTGATATGTAGAGCCGCCGATAACTTGGTTTTCGTGGGGTTTCCCGCTGAAATATGCATTTTCTGCGATAATCTTGGTGAGTCTTCAGTCAGAAGAATGCAGAATCATCTAGATCGCTCGTTTCGAGCTATTTAATGCGAAAAAACAAGTTTTCTGGTGTTTTGACCACTCCACAGTGCGTTTGATATGTAGAGCCGCCGATAACTTGGTTTTCGTGGGGTTTCCAGCTGAAATATGCATTTTCTGCGATAATCTTTGTGTTTCATCTATGAGAAGTATGCAGAATCATCCAGAACGCTCTTTTCGAGCTAGTTAATGCGAGTAACACGTTTTCTGGTGTTTTCACCACCCCACAGTGCGTTTGATATGCAGAACCGGCGACATCTCGGTTTTCGTCGGGTTTCAAACTGAGATATGCATTTTCTGCGATAATCTTGGTGAGACTTCAGTCAGAAGTATGATGAATAATCGAGATCGCTCTTTTCGATATATTTAATGCGAGATACACGTTTTCTGGTGTATTCACCACTCCACAGTACGTTTGACATGCAGAACCGGAGATATCTTGGTTTCGGTCGGGTTTCAGGCTGAGATATGCATTTTCTACGACAATCTTGGTGAGAATCTGTCAGAAGTACGCAGAATCATCGAGGACGCTCTTGTCGAGCTATTTAATGCGAGATCCACGTTTTCTGGTGTATTCACCACTCCACAGTGCGTTTGATATGCAGAACCAGCGATATCTTGGCTTTCGTGGGGTTTCCATCTGAGATATGCATTTCCTGCGATAATCTTGGTGAGACATCAGTCAGAAGTATGCAGAATCATCTAGATCGCTCGTTTCGAGCTATTTAATGCGAAAAAAGAAGTTTTCTGGTGTTTTGACCACTCCACAGTGCGTTTGATATGTAGAGCCGCCGATAACTTGGTTTTCGTGGGGTTTCCCGCTGAAATATGCATTTTCTGCGATAATCTTGGTGAGACTTCTGTCCGAAGTATGCAGAATCATCGAGATCGCTCTTTTCGAGCTATTTAATGCGAGAAACACGTTATCTGGTGTTTTCACCACTCCACAGTGCGTTTGATATGCAGTACCAGCGATATCTTGGTTTTCGTAGGGTTTCCAGCTGAGATATGCATTTTCTACGATAATCTTGGTGAGTCTTCAGTCAGAAGAATGCAGAATCATCTAGATCGCTCGTTTCGAGCTATTTAATGCGAAAAAACAAGTTTTCTGGTGTTTTGACCACTCCACAGTGCGTTTGATATGTAGAGCCGCCGATAACTTGGTTTTCGTGGGGTTTCCAGCTGAAATATGCATTTTCTGCGATAATCTTTGTGTTTCATCTATGAGAAGTATGCAGAATCATCCAGAACGCTCTTTTCGAGCTAGTTAATGCGAGTAACACGTTTTCTGGTGTTTTCACCACCCCACAGTGCGTTTGATATGCAGAACCGGCGACATCTTGGTTTTCGTCGGGTTTCAAGCTGAGATATGCATTTTCTGCGATAATCTTGGTGCGACTTCTGTCAGATGTATGCAGAATCATCGATATCGCTCTTTTCGAGCTATTTAATGCGAGCAGCACGTTATCTGGTGTTTTGGCCACTCCACAGTGCGTTTGATATGCAGAACCGGAGATATCTTGGTTTCGGTCGGGTTTCTAACTGAGATATGCGTTTTCTGCGATAATATTGGTGAGACTTCTGTCCGAAGTGTGCAGAATCATCTAGATCGCTCTTTTCAAGCTATTTAATGCGAGGAACACGTTTTCTGGGGCTCTCACCACACCACAGTTCGTTGGATACGCAGAACAGGTGATATCTTGGGTTTCGTGGGGTTTCAAGCTGAGATATGCATTTTCTGCGATAAACTTGGTGAGACTTCTGTCCGAAGTAAGCAGAATCATCGAGATCGCTCTTTTCGAGCTACTTAATGCGAGAAACACGTTTTCTGGTGTATTCACCACTCCACAGTACGTTTGACATGCAGAACCGGAGATATCCTGGTTTCGGTCGGGTTTCAAGCTGAGATATGCTTTTCTACGATAATCTTGGTGAGACTTCTGTCAGAAGTATGCAGAATCTTCGAGAACACTTTTTTCGAGCTACTTAATGCGAGAAACACGTTATCTGGTGTATTGACCACTCCACAGTGCGTTTGATATGCGGAACCGGCGCCAGCTTGATTTTCGTGAGGTTTCAAGCTGAGATATGCATTTTCTGCGATAATATTGGTGAGAGTTCAGTCAGAAGTATGCAGGATCATCTAGATCGCTCGTTTCGAGCTATTTAATTCGAGAAACACGTTATCTGGTGTTTTCACCACTCCACAGTGCGTTTGATATGCAGAACCGGCGACATCATGGCTGTCGTCGGGCATCAAGCTGAGATATGCATTTTCTGCGGTAATCTTGATGAGACATCAGTCAGAAGTATGCAGAATCATCGAGATCGCTCTTTTCGAGCTATTTAATGGAGAAACACGTTATCTGGTGTATTGACCACTCCACAGTGCGTTTGATATGCGGAACCGGCGCCATCTTGATTTTCGTGAGGTTTCAAGCTGAGATATGCATTTTCTGCGATAATATTGGTGAGAGTTCAGTCAGAAGTATGCAGGATCATCTAGATCGCTCGGTTCGAGCTATTTAATGCGAGAAACACGTTGTCTGGTTGTTTTCACCACTCCACGGTGCGTTTGATATGCAGAACCGGCGATATCTTGATTTTCGTGGTGTTTCCAGCTGAGATATGCATTTTCTTCGATAATCTTGGTGAGTCTTCTGTCAGCAGTATGCAGAATCATCGAGATCGCTCTATTCGAGCTATTTAATGCGAGAAACACGTTATCTGGTGTATTGACCACTCCACAGTGCCTATGATATGCGGAACCGGCGCCATCTTGATTTTCGTGAGGTTTCAAGCTGAGATATGCATTTTCTGCGATAATATTGGTGAGAGTTCAGTCAGAAGTATGCAGGATCATCTAGATCGCTCGTTTCGAGCTATTTAATGCGAGAAACACGTTTTCTGGTGTTTTCACCACTCCACAGTACGTTTGACATGCAGAACCGGCGATGTTTGGTTTTCGTCGGGTTTCAAGCTGAGATATGCATTTTCTACGATAATCTTGGTGAGACTTCTGTCCGAAGTAAGCAGAATCATCGAGATCGCTCTTTTCGAGCTACTTAATGCGAGAAACACGTTTTCTGGTGTATTCACCACTCCACAGTACGTTTGACATGCAGAACCGGCGACATCATGGCTGTCGTCGGGCATCAAGCTGAGATATGCATTTTCTGCGGTAATCTTGATGAGACATCAGTCAGAAGTATGCAGAATCATCGAGATCGCTCTTTTCGAGCTATTTAATGGAGAAACACGTTATCTGGTGAATTGACCACTCCACAGTGCGTTTGATATGCGGAACCGGCGCCATCTTGATTTTCGTGAGGTTTCAAGCTGAGATATGCATTTTCTGCGATAATATTGGTGAGAGTTCAGTCAGAAGTATGCAGGATCATCTAGATCGCTCGGTTCGAGCTATTTAATGCGAGAAACACGTTGTCTGGTTGTTTTCACCACTCCACGGTGCGTTTGATATGCAGAACCGGCGATATCTTGATTTTCGTGGTGTTTCCAGCTGAGATATGCATTTTCTTCGATAATCTTGGTGAGTCTTCTGTCAGCAGTATGCAGAATCATCGAGATCGCTCTATTCGAGCTATTTAATGCGAGAAACACGTTATCTGGTGTATTGACCACTCCACAGTGCCTTTGATATGCGGAACCGGCGCCATCTTGATTTTCGTGAGGTTTCGAGCTGAGATATGCATTTTCTGCGATAATATTGGTGAGAGTTCAGTCAGAAGTATGCAGGATCATCTAGATCGCTCGTTTCGAGCTATTTAATGCGAGAAACACGTTTTCTGGTGTTTTCACCACTCCACAGTACGTTTGACATGCAGAACCGGCGATGTTTGGTTTTCGTCGGGTTTCAAGCTGAGATATGCATTTTCTACGATAATCTTGGTGAGACTTCTGTCCGAAGTAAGCAGAATCATCGAGATCGCTCTTTTCGAGCTATTTAATGCGAGAAACACGTTATCTGGTTGTTTTCACCACTCCACAGTGCGTTTGATATGCAGAACCGGCGACATCTTGATTTTCGTGACGTTTCTAGCTGAGATATGCATTTTCTGCGATAATATTGGTGAGACTTCGTTCAGAAGTATGCAGAATCATCTAGATCGCTCTTGTCGAGCTATTTAATGCAAAAAAACAAGTTTTCTGGTGTTTTGACCACTCCACAGTGCGTTTGATATGCAGAACTGGCGATATCTTGATTTTCGTGGTGTTTCCTGCTGAGATATGCATTTTCTGCGGTAATCTTGATGAGACATCAGTCAGAAGTATGCAGAATCATCGAGATCGCTCTTTTCGAGCTATTTAATGGAGAAACACGTTATCTGGTGAATTGACCACTCCACAGTGCGTTTGATATGCGGAACCGGCGCCATCTTGATTTTCGTGAGGTTTCAAGCTGAGATATGCATTTTCTGCGATAATATTGGTGAGAGTTCAGTCAGAAGTATGCAGAACCATCCAGAACGCACTTTTCGAGCTAGTTAATGCGAGTAACACGTTTTCTGGTGTTTTCACCACTCCACAGTGCGTCTGATATGCAGAACCGGCGATATCTTGGTTTTCGTGGGGTTTCCAGCTGAGATATGCATTTTCTGCGATAATCGTGGTGAGACTTCATTCAGAAGTATGCAGAATCATCTAGATCGCTCTTGTCGAGCTATTTAATGCAAAAAAACAAGTTTCCCGGTGTTTTCAACATTCCACAGTGCGTTTGATATGCAGAACTGGCGATATCTTGATTTTCGTGGTGTTTCCTGCTGAGATATGCATTTTCTGCGATAATCTTAGTGAGTCTTCTGTCAGAAGTATGCAGAATCATCGGGAACGCTCTTTTCGAGCTATTTAATGCGAGAAACTCGTTATCTGGTTGTTTTCACCACTCCACAGTGCGTTTGATATGCAGAACCGGCGTCATCTTGATTTTCGTGAGGTTTCAAGGTGAGATATGCATTTTCTGCGATTATCTTGGTGAGACTTCTGTCAGAAGTATGCAGAATCATCGAGATCGCTCTTTTCGAGCTACTTAATTCGAGAAACACGTTATCTGGTGTTTTCGCCACTCCACAGTGCGTTTGACATGCAGAACCGCAGATATCTTGGTTACGTTCGGGATTCAAGCTGAGATATGCATTTTCTGCGATAATCTTGGTGAGACTTCAGTCAGAAGTATGCAGAATCGTCTAGATCGCTCTTGTCGAGCTATTTAACGCGAGAAACACGTTATATGGTGTTTTCACCACTCCACAGTGCGTTTGATATGCAGAACCGGCGACATCTTGGCTTTAGTCGGGGTTCAAACTGAGATATGCATTTTTTGCGATAATATTGGTGAGACTTCAGTCAGAAGTATGCAGAATCATCTAGATCGCTCGTTTCGTGCTAATTAATGCGGCAAACACGTTATCTGGTGCTTTCAGCACTCCACAGTGCGTTTGATATGCAGAACCGGCGACATCTTGGCTTTAGTCGGGGTTCAAACTGAGATATGCATTTTTTACGATAATCTTGGTGAGACTTCTGCCCGAAGTATGCTTAATCATCGTGATCGCTCGTTTCTAGCTATTTAATGCGAGAAACACGTTATCTGGTGTTTTCACCACTCCACAGTGCGTTTGATATGCAGAACCGGCGACATCATGGCTGTCGTCGGGCATCAAGCTGAGATATGCATTTTCTGCGATAATCTTGGTGAGACATCAGTCAGAAGTTTGCAGAATCATCGATATCGCTCTTTTCGAGCTATTTAATGGAGAAACACGTTATCTGGTGTATTGACCACTCCACAGTGCGTTTGATATGCGGAACCGGCGTCATCTTGATTTTCGTGAGGTTTCAAGATGAGATATGCATTTTCTGCGATAATATTGTTGAGACTTCAGTCAGAAGTATGCAGAATCATCTAGATCGCTCTTTTCGAGCTATTTAATGCGAAAAAACAAGTTTTCTGGTGTTTTCAACATTCCACAGTGCGTTTGATATGCAGAACCGGCGATATCTTGATTTTCGTGGTGTTTCCAGCTGAGATATGCATTTTCTGCGATAATCTTGGTGAGTCTTCTGTCAGAAGTATGCAGAATCACCGAGATCCCTCTTTTCGAGCTATTTAATGCGAGAAACACGTTATCTGGTGCTTTCACCACTCCACAGTGCGTATGATATGCAGAACCGACGATATCCTGGTTTTCGTGTGGTTTCAAGCTCAGATATGCATTTTCTGCGATAATCTTGGTGAGACTTCAGTCCGAAGTATGCAGAGTCATCTAGATCGCTCTTTTCGAGCTATTTAATGCGAGAAACACGTTTTCTGGTGTATTCACCACTCCACAGTACGTTTGACATGCAGAACCGGAGATATCTTGGTTTCGGTCGGGTTTCAGGCTGAGATATGCATTTTCATACGATAATCTTGGAGAGAATCTGTCAGAAGTATGCAGAATCTTCGAGGACGCTCTTTTCGAGCTATTTAATGCGAGAAACACGTTTTTGGGGGTTTTCACTACTCCACAGTTCTTTGAATATGCAGAACAGGAGATATCTTGGTTTGCGTGGGGTTTCAAGCAGAGATATGCATTTTCTGCGATAACCTTGGTGAGACTACTGTTAGAAGTATGCAGAATCATCGAGATCGCTCTTTTCGAGCTATTTAACGCGAGAAACACGTTATCTGGTGTTTTCACCACTCCACAGTGCGTATGATATGCAGAACCGTCGGTATCTTGGTTTTCGTTGGGTTTCAAGCTGAGATATGCATTATCTGCGATAATCTTGGTGAGACTTCTGTCCGAAGTGTGCAGAATCATCTAGATCGCTCTTTTCAAGCTGTTTAATGCGAGGAACACGTTTTCTGGGGCTCTCACCACACCACAGTTCGTTGGATATGCAGAACAGGTGATATCTTGTGTTTCGAGGGGTTTCAAGCTGAGATATGCAATTTCTGCGATAAACTTGGTGAGACTTCTGTGCGAAGTATGCAGAATCATCGACATTGCTTTTTTCGAGCTATTTAATGCGAGAAACACGTTATCTAGTGTTTTCACCACTCCACAGTGCGTTTGATATGCAGAACCGGCGACATCTTGATTTTCGTGAGGTTTCTAACTGAGATATGCGTTTTCTGCGATAATATTGGTGAGACTTCTCTCCGAAGTGTGCAGAATCATCTAGATCGCTCTTTTCAAGCTATTTAATGCGAGGAACACGTTTTCTGGGGCTCTCACCACACCACAGTTCGTTGGATACGCAGAACAGGTGATATCTTGGGTTTCGTGGGGTTTCAAGCTGAGATATGCATTTTCTGCGATAATCTTGGTGAGTCTTCTGTCAGAAGTATGCAGAATCACCGAGATCCCTCTTTTCGAGCTATTTAATGCGAGAAACACGTTATCTGGTGCTTTCACCACTCCACAGTGCGTATGATATGCAGAACCGGCGATATCTTGATTTTCGTGGTGTTTCCAGCTGAGATATGAATTTTCTGCGATAATCTTGGTGAGTCTTCTGTCAGAAGTATGCAGAATCACCGAGATCCCTCTTTTCGAGCTATTTAATGCGAGAAACACGTTATCTGGTGCTTTCACCACTCCACAGTGCGTATGATATGCAGAACCGACGATATCCTCGTTTTCGTGTGGTTTCAAGCTCAGATATGCATTTTCTGCGATAATCTTGGTGTATCATCTATGAGAAGTATGCAGAATCATCAAGAACGCTCTTTTTGAGCTAGTTAATGCGAGAAACACGTTATCTGGTGTTTTAACCACTCCACAGTGCGTATGATATGCAGAACCGACGACATCTTGATTTTCGTGACGTTTCTAGCTGAGATATGCATTTTCTGCGATAATATTGGTGAGACTTCAGTCAGAAGTATGCAGAATCATCCAGAACGCTCTTTTCGAGCTAGTTAATGCGAGTAACACGTTTTCTGGTGTTTTCACCACTCCACAGTGCGTCTGATATGCAGAACCGACGATATCTTGGTTTTCGTGGGGTTTCCAGCTGAGATATGCATTTTCTGCGATAATCTAGGTGAGCCTTCTGTCAGAAGTATGCAGAATCATCTAGATCGCTCTTTTCGAGCTATTTAATGCGAGAAACACGTTATCTGGTGTTTTCACCACCCCACAGTGCGTTTGATATGCAGAACCGGCGACATCTTGATTTTCGTGATGTTTCTAGCTGAGATATGCATTTTCTGCTATAATCTTGGTGAGATATCAGTCAGAAGTATGCAGAATCTTCGAGAACGCTCTTTTCGAGCTACTTAATGCGAGAAACACGTTTTCTGGTGTATTCACGACTCCACAGTACGTTTGACATGCAGAACCGGAGATATCCTGGTTTCGGTCGGGTTTCAAGCTGAGATATGCTTTTCTACGATAATCTTGGTGAGACTTCTGTCAGAAGTATGCAGAATCTTCGAGAACTCTCTTTTCGAGCTACTTAATGCGAGAAACACGTTTTCTGGTGTTTTCACCACTCCACTGTGCGTTTGATATGCAGAACCAGCGTCATCTTGATTTTCGTGGTGATTCCAGCTGAGATATGCATTTTCTGCGATAACCTTGGTGAGTCTTCTGTCAGCAGTATGCAGAATCATCGAGATCGCTCTATTCGAGCTATTTAATGCGAGAAACACGTTATCTGGTTGTTTTCACCACTCCACAGTGCGTTTGATATGCAGAACCGGCGACATCTTGATTTTCGTGACGTTTCTAGCTGAGATATGCATTTTCTGCGATAATATTGGTGAGACTTCAGTCAGAAGTATGCAGAATCATCTAGATCGTTCGTTTCGAGCTATTTAATGCGAAAAAACAAGTTTTCTGGTGTTTTGACCACTCCACAGTGCGTTTGATATGTAGAGCCGCCGATAACTTGGTTTTCGTGGGGTTTCCAACTGAAATATGCATTTTCTGCGATAATCTTTGTGTTTCATCAATGAGAAGTATGCAGAATCATCCAGAACGCTCTTTTCGAGCTATTTAATGCGAGAAACACGTTATCTGGTGTTTTCACCACTCCACAGTGCGTTTGATATGCAGAACCGGCGACATCATGGCTGTCGTCGGGCATCAAGCTGAGATATGCATTTTCTGCGATAATCTTTGTGTTTCATCAATGAGAAGTATGCAGAACCATCCAGAACGCACTTTTCGAGCTAGTTAATGCGAGTAACACGTTTTCTGGTGTTTTCACCACTCCACAGTGCGTCTGATATGCAGAACCGGCGATATCTTGGTTTTCGTGGGGTTTCCAGCTGAGATATGCATTTTCTGCGATAATCGTGGTGAGACTTCATTCAGAAGTATGCAGAATCATCTAGATCGCTCTTGTCGAGCTATTTAATGCAAAAAAACAAGTTTCCCGGTGTTTTCAACATTCCACAGTGCGTTTGATATGCAGAACTGGCGATATCTTGATTTTCGTGGTGTTTCCTGCTGAGATATGCATTTTCTGCGATAATCTTAGTGAGTCTTCTGTCAGAAGTATGCAGAATCATCGGGAACGCTCTTTTCGAGCTAGTTAATGCGAGTAACACGTTTTCTGGTGTTTTCACCACTCCACAGTGCGTCTGATATGCAGAACCGACGATATCTTGGTTTTCGTGGGGTTTCCAGCTGAGATATGCATTTTCTGCGATTATCTAGGTGAGCCTTCTGTCAGAAGTATGCAGAATCATCTAGATCGCTCTTTTCGAGCTATTTAATGCGAGAAACACGTTATCTGGTGTTTTCACCACCCCACAGTGCGTTTGATATGCAGAACCGGCGACATCTTGATTTTCGTGATGTTTCTAGCTGAGATATGCATTTTCTGCTATAATCTTGGTGAGATATCAGTCAGAAGTATGCAGAATCTTCGAGAACGCTCTTTTCGAGCTACTTAATGCGAGAAACACGTTTTCTGGTGTATTCACGACTCCACAGTACGTTTGACATGCAGAACCGGAGATATCCTGGTTTCGGTCGGGTTTCAAGCTGAGATATGCTTTTCTACGATAATCTTGGTGAGACTTCTGTCAGAAGTATGCAGAATCTTCGAGAACTCTCTTTTCGAGCTACTTAATGCGAGAAACACGTTTTCTGGTGTTTTCACCACTCCACTGTGCGTTTGATATGCAGAACCAGCGTCATCTTGATTTTCGTGGTGTTTCCAGCTGAGATATGCATTTTCTGCGATAATCTTGGTGAGTCTTCTGTCAGCAGTATGCAGAATCATCGAGATCGCTCTATTCGAGCTATTTAATGCGAGAAACACGTTATCTGGTTGTTTTCACCACTCCACAGTGCGTTTGATATGCAGAACCGGCGACATCTTGATTTTCGTGACGTTTCTAGCTGAGATATGCATTTTCTGCGATAATATTGGTGAGACTTCAGTCAGAAGTATGCAGAATCATCTAGATCGTTCGTTTCGAGCTATTTAATGCGAAAAAACAAGTTTTCTGGTGTTTTGACCACTCCACAGTGCGTTTGATATGTAGAGCCGCCGATAACTTGGTTTTCGTGGGGTTTCCAACTGAAATATGCATTTTCTGCGATAATCTTTGTGTTTCATCAATGAGAAGTATGCAGAATCATCCAGAACGCTCTTTTCGAGCTATTTAATGCGAGAAACACGTTATCTGGTGTTTTCACCACTCCACAGTGCGTTTGATATGCAGAACCGGCGACATCATGGCTGTCGTCGGGCATCAAGCTGAGATATGCATTTTCTGCGATAATCTTTGTGTTTCATCAATGAGAAGTATGCAGAACCATCCAGAACGCACTTTTCGAGCTAGTTAATGCGAGTAACACGTTTTCTGGTGTTTTCACCACTCCACAGTGCGTCTGATATGCAGAACCGGCGATATCTTGGTTTTCGTGGGGTTTCCAGCTGAGATATGCATTTTCTGCGATAATCGTGGTGAGACTTCATTCAGAAGTATGCAGAATCATCTAGATCGCTCTTGTCGAGCTATTTAATGCAAAAAAACAAGTTTCCCGGTGTTTTCAACATTCCACAGTGCGTTTGATATGCAGAACTGGCGATATCTTGATTTTCGTGGTGTTTCCTGCTGAGATATGCATTTTCTGCGATAATCTTAGTGAGTCTTCTGTCAGAAGTATGCAGAATCATCGGGAACGCTCTTTTCGAGCTATTTAATGCGAGAAACTCGTTATCTGGTTGTTTTCACCACTCCACAGTGCGTTTGATATGCAGAACCGGCGTCATCTTGATTTTCGTGAGGTTTCAGGGTGAGATATGCATTTTCTGCGATTATCTTGGTGAGACTTCTGTCAGAAGTATGCAGAATCATCGAGATCGCTCTTTTCGAGCTACTTAATTCGAGAAACACGTTATCTGGTGTTTTCGCCACTCCACAGTGCGTTTGACATGCAGAACCGCAGATATCTTGGTTACGTTCGGGATTCAAGCTGAGATATGCATTTTCTGCGATAATCTTGGTGAGACTTCAGTCAGAAGTATGCAGAATCGTCTAGATCGCTCTTGTCGAGCTATTTAACGCGAGAAACACGTTATATGGTGTTTTCACCACTCCACAGTGCGTTTGATATGCAGAACCGGCGACATCTTGGCTTTAGTCGGGGTTCAAACTGAGATATGCATTTTTTGCGATAATATTGGTGAGACTTCAGTCAGAAGTATGCAGAATCATCTAGATCGCTCGTTTCGTGCTAATTAATGCGGCAAACACGTTATCTGGTGCTTTCAGCACAACACAGTGCGTTTGATATGCAGAACCGGCGACATCTTGGCTTTAGTCGGGGTTCAAACTGAGATATGCATTTTTTACGATAATCTTGGTGAGACTTCTGCCCGAAGTATGCTTAATCATCGTGATCGCTCGTTTCTAGCTATTTAATGCGAGAAACACGTTATCTGGTGTTTTCACCACTCCACAGTGCGTTTGATATGCAGAACCGGCGACATCATGGCTGTCGTCGGGCATCAAGCTGAGATATGCATTTTCTGCGATAATCTTGGTGAGACATCAGTCAGAAGTTTGCAGAATCATCGATATCGCTCTTTTCGAGCTATTTAATGGAGAAACACGTTATCTGGTGTATTGACCACTCCACAGTGCGTTTGATATGCGGAACCGGCGTCATCTTGATTTTCGTGAGGTTTCAAGATGAGATATGCATTTTCTGCGATAATATTGTTGAGACTTCAGTCAGAAGTATGCAGAATCATCTAGATCGCTCTTTTCGAGCTATTTAATGCGAAAAAACAAGTTTTCTGGTGTTTTCAACATTCCACAGTGCGTTTGATATGCAGAACCGGCGATATCTTGATTTTCGTGGTGTTTCCAGCTGAGATATGCATTTTCTGCGATAATCTTGGTGAGTCTTCTGTCAGAAGTATGCAGAATCACCGAGATCCCTCTTTTCGAGCTATTTAATGCGAGAAACACGTTATCTGGTGCTTTCACCACTCCACAGTGCGTATGATATGCAGAACCGACGATATCCTGGTTTTCGTGTGGTTTCAAGCTCAGATATGCATTTTCTGCGATAATCTTGGTGAGACTTCAGTCCGAAGTATGCAGAGTCATCTAGATCGCGCTTTTCGAGCTATTTAATGCGAAAAAACAAGGTTTCTGGTGTTTTCAACATTCCACAGTGCGTTTGATATGCAGAACCGACGATATCCTGGTTTTCGTGTGGTTTCAAGCTCAGATATGCATTTTCTGCGATAATCTTGGTGAGACTTCAGTCAGAAGTATGATGAATAATCGAGATCGCTCTTTTCGAGCTATTTAATGCGAGAAACACGTTTTCTGGTGTATTCACCACTCCACAGTACGTTTGACATGCAGAACCGGAGATATCTTGGTTTCGGTCGGGTTTCAGGCTGAGATATGCATTTTCATACGATAATCTTGGAGAGAATCTGTCAGAAGTATGCAGAATCTTCGAGGACGCTCTTTTCGAGCTATTTAATGCGAGAAACACGTTTTTGGGGGTTTTCACTACTCCACAGTTCTTTGAATATGCAGAACAGGAGATATCTTGGTTTGCGTGGGGTTTCAAGCAGAGATATGCATTTTCTGCGATAACCTTGGTGAGACTACTGTTAGAAGTATGCAGAATCATCGAGATCGCTCTTTTCGAGCTATTTAACGCGAGAAACACGTTATCTGGTGTTTTCACCACTCCACAGTGCGTATGATATGCAGAACCGTCGGTATCTTGGTTTTCGTTGGGTTTCAAGCTGAGATATGCATTATCTGCGATAATCTTGGTGAGACTTCTGTCCGAAGTGTGCAGAATCATCTAGATCGCTCTTTTCAAGCTGTTTAATGCGAGGAACACGTTTTCTGGGGCTCTCACCACACCACAGTTCGTTGGATATGCAGAACAGGTGATATCTTGTGTTTCGAGGGGTTTCAAGCTGAGATATGCAAATTCTGCGATAAACTTGGTGAGACTTCTGTGCGAAGTATGCAGAATCATCGACATTGCTTTTTTCGAGCAATTTAATGCGAGAAACACGTTATCTAGTGTTTTCACCACTCCACAGTGCGTTTGATATGCAGAACCGGCGACATCTTGATTTTCGTGAGGTTTCTAACTGAGATATGCGTTTTCTGCGATAATATTGGTGAGACTTCTGTCCGAAGTGTGCAGAATCATCTAGATCGCTCTTTTCAAGCTATTTAATGCGAGGAACACGTTTTCTGGGGCTCTCACCACACCACAGTTCGTTGGATACGCAGAACAGGTGATATCTTGGGTTTCGTGGGGTTTCAAGCTGAGATATGCATTTTCTGCGATAATCTTGGTGAGTCTTCTGTCAGAAGTATGCAGAATCACCGAGATCCCTCTTTTCGAGCTATTTAATGCGAGAAACACGTTATCTGGTGCTTTCACCACTCCACAGTGCGTATGATATGCAGAACCGGCGATATCTTGGTTTTCGTGGGGTTTCCAGCTGAGATATGCATTTTCTGCGATTATCTAGGTGAGCCTTCTGTCAGAAGTATGCAGAATCATCTAGATCGCTCTTTTCGAGCTATTTAATGCGAGAAACACGTTATCTGGTGTTTTCACCACCCCACAGTGCGTTTGATATGCAGAACCGGCGACATCTTGATTTTCGTGATGTTTCTAGCTGAGATATGCATTTTCTGCTATAATCTTGGTGAGATATCAGTCAGAAGTATGCAGAATCTTCGAGAACGCTCTTTTCGAGCTACTTAATGCGAGAAACACGTTTTCTGGTGTATTCACGACTCCACAGTACGTTTGACATGCAGAACCGGAGATATCCTGGTTTCGGTCGGGTTTCAAGCTGAGATATGCTTTTCTACGATAATCTTGGTGAGACTTCTGTCAGAAGTATGCAGAATCTTCGAGAACTCTCTTTTCGAGCTACTTAATGCGAGAAACACGTTTTCTGGTGTTTTTACCACTCCACTGTGCGTTTGATATGCAGAACCAGCGTCATCTTGATTTTCGTGGTGTTTCCAGCTGAGATATGCATTTTCTGCGATAATCTTGGTGAGTCTTCTGTCAGCAGTATGCAGAATCATCGAGATCGCTCTATTCGAGCTATTTAATGCGAGAAACACGTTATCTGGTTGTTTTCACCACTCCACAGTGCGTTTGATATGCAGAACCGGCGACATCTTGATTTTCGTGACGTTTCTAGCTGAGATATGCATTTTCTGCGATAATATTGGTGAGACTTCAGTCAGAAGTATGCAGAATCATCTAGATCGTTCGTTTCGAGCTATTTAATGCGAAAAAACAAGTTTTCTGGTGTTTTGACCACTCCACAGTGCGTTTGATATGTAGAGCCGCCGATAACTTGGTTTTCGTGGGGTTTCCAACTGAAATATGCATTTTCTGCGATAATCTTTGTGTTTCATCAATGAGAAGTATGCAGAATCATCCAGAACGCTCTTTTCGAGCTATTTAATGCGAGAAACACGTTATCTGGTGTTTTCACCACTCCACAGTGCGTTTGATATGCAGAACCGGCGACATCATGGCTGTCGTCGGGCATCAAGCTGAGATATGCATTTTCTGCGATAATCTTTGTGTTTCATCAATGAGAAGTATGCAGAACCATCCAGAACGCACTTTTCGAGCTAGTTAATGCGAGTAACACGTTTTCTGGTGTTTTCACCACTCCACAGTGCGTCTGATATGCAGAACCGGCGATATCTTGGTTTTCGTGGGGTTTCCAGCTGAGATATGCATTTTCTGCGATAATCGTGGTGAGACTTCATTCAGAAGTATGCAGAATCATCTAGATCGCTCTTGTCGAGCTATTTAATGCAAAAAAACAAGTTTCCCGGTGTTTTCAACATTCCACAGTGCGTTTGATATGCAGAACTGGCGATATCTTGATTTTCGTGGTGTTTCCTGCTGAGATATGCATTTTCTGCGATAATCTTAGTGAGTCTTCTGTCAGAAGTATGCAGAATCATCGGGAACGCTCTTTTCGAGCTATTTAATGCGAGAAACTCGTTATCTGGTTGTTTTCACCACTCCACAGTGCGTTTGATATGCAGAACCGGCGTCATCTTGATTTTCGTGAGGTTTCAGGGTGAGATATGCATTTTCTGCGATTATCTTGGTGAGACTTCTGTCAGAAGTATGCAGAATCATCGAGATCGCTCTTTTCGAGCTACTTAATTCGAGAAACACGTTATCTGGTGTTTTCGCCACTCCACAGTGCGTTTGACATGCAGAACCGCAGATATCTTGGTTACGTTCGGGATTCAAGCTGAGATATGCATTTTCTGCGATAATCTTGGTGAGACTTCAGTCAGAAGTATGCAGAATCGTCTAGATCGCTCTTGTCGAGCTATTTAACGCGAGAAACACGTTATATGGTGTTTTCACCACTCCACAGTGCGTTTGATATGCAGAACCGGCGACATCTTGGCTTTAGTCGGGGTTCAAACTGAGATATGCATTTTTTGCGATAATATTGGTGAGACTTCAGTCAGAAGTATGCAGAATCATCTAGATCGCTCGTTTCGTGCTAATTAATGCGGCAAACACGTTATCTGGTGCTTTCAGCACAACACAGTGCGTTTGATATGCAGAACCGGCGACATCTTGGCTTTAGTCGGGGTTCAAACTGAGATATGCATTTTTTACGATAATCTTGGTGA
This sequence comes from Anthophora plumipes, assembly GCA_951804975.1. Lineage (NCBI taxonomy): Eukaryota > Metazoa > Arthropoda > Insecta > Hymenoptera > Apidae > Anthophora > Anthophora plumipes. The sequence continues at coordinate 349,350 of CATORF010000403.1, forward strand.
GACTTCTGCCCGAAGTATGCTTAATCATCGTGATCGCTCGTTTCTAGCTATTTAATGCGAGAAACACGTTATCTGGTGTTTTCACCACTCCACAGTGCGTTTGATATGCAGAACCGGCGACATCATGGCTGTCGTCGGGCATCAAGCTGAGATATGCATTTTCTGCGATAATCTTGGTGAGACATCAGTCAGAAGTTTGCAGAATCATCGATATCGCTCTTTTCGAGCTATTTAATGGAGAAACACGTTATCTGGTGTATTGACCACTCCACAGTGCGTTTGATATGCGGAACCGGCGTCATCTTGATTTTCGTGAGGTTTCAAGATGAGATATGCATTTTCTGCGATAATATTGTTGAGACTTCAGTCAGAAGTATGCAGAATCATCTAGATCGCTCTTTTCGAGCTATTTAATGCGAAAAAACAAGTTTTCTGGTGTTTTCAACATTCCACAGTGCGTTTGATATGCAGAACCGGCGATATCTTGATTTTCGTGGTGTTTCCAGCTGAGATATGCATTTTCTGCGATAATCTTGGTGAGTCTTCTGTCAGAAGTATGCAGAATCACCGAGATCCCTCTTTTCGAGCTATTTAATGCGAGAAACACGTTATCTGGTGCTTTCACCACTCCACAGTGCGTATGATATGCAGAACCGACGATATCCTGGTTTTCGTGTGGTTTCAAGCTCAGATATGCATTTTCTGCGATAATCTTGGTGAGACTTCAGTCCGAAGTATGCAGAGTCATCTAGATCGCGCTTTTCGAGCTATTTAATGCGAAAAAACAAGGTTTCTGGTGTTTTCAACATTCCACAGTGCGTTTGATATGCAGAACCGACGATATCCTGGTTTTCGTGTGGTTTCAAGCTCAGATATGCATTTTCTGCGATAATCTTGGTGAGACTTCAGTCAGAAGTATGATGAATAATCGAGATCGCTCTTTTCGAGCTATTTAATGCGAGAAACACGTTTTCTGGTGTATTCACCACTCCACAGTACGTTTGACATGCAGAACCGGAGATATCTTGGTTTCGGTCGGGTTTCAGGCTGAGATATGCATTTTCATACGATAATCTTGGAGAGAATCTGTCAGAAGTATGCAGAATCTTCGAGGACGCTCTTTTCGAGCTATTTAATGCGAGAAACACGTTTTTGGGGGTTTTCACTACTCCACAGTTCTTTGAATATGCAGAACAGGAGATATCTTGGTTTGCGTGGGGTTTCAAGCAGAGATATGCATTTTCTGCGATAACCTTGGTGAGACTACTGTTAGAAGTATGCAGAATCATCGAGATCGCTCTTTTCGAGCTATTTAACGCGAGAAACACGTTATCTGGTGTTTTCACCACTCCACAGTGCGTATGATATGCAGAACCGTCGGTATCTTGGTTTTCGTTGGGTTTCAAGCTGAGATATGCATTATCTGCGATAATCTTGGTGAGACTTCTGTCCGAAGTGTGCAGAATCATCTAGATCGCTCTTTTCAAGCTGTTTAATGCGAGGAACACGTTTTCTGGGGCTCTCACCACACCACAGTTCGTTGGATATGCAGAACAGGTGATATCTTGTGTTTCGAGGAGTTTCAAGCTGAGATATGCAAATTCTGCGATAAACTTGGTGAGACTTCTGTGCGAAGTATGCAGAATCATCGACATTGCTTTTTTCGAGCAATTTAATGCGAGAAACACGTTATCTAGTGTTTTCACCACTCCACAGTGCGTTTGATATGCAGAACCGGCGACATCTTGATTTTCGTGAGGTTTCTAACTGAGATATGCGTTTTCTGCGATAATATTGGTGAGACTTCTGTCCGAAGTGTGCAGAATCATCTAGATCGCTCTTTTCAAGCTATTTAATGCGAGGAACACGTTTTCTGGGGCTCTCACCACACCACAGTTCGTTGGATACGCAGAACAGGTGATATCTTGGGTTTCGTGGGGTTTCAAGCTGAGATATGCATTTTCTGCGATAATCTTGGTGAGTCTTCTGTCAGAAGTATGCAGAATCACCGAGATCCCTCTTTTCGAGCTATTTAATGCGAGAAACACGTTATCTGGTGCTTTCACCACTCCACAGTGCGTATGATATGCAGAACCGGCGATATCTTGATTTTCGTGGTGTTTCCAGCTGAGATATGCATTTTCTGCGATAATCTTGGTGAGTCTTCTGTCAGAAGTATGCAGAATCACCGAGATCCCTCTTTTCGAGCTATTTAATGCGAGAAACACGTTATCTGGTGCTTTCACCACTCCACAGTGCGTATGATATGCAGAACCGACGATATCCTGGTTTTCGTGTGGTTTCAAGCTCAGATATGCATTTTCTGCGATAATCTTGGTGAGACTTCAGTCAGAAGTATGATGAATAATCGAGATCGCTCTTTTCGAGCTATTTAATGCGAGAAACACGTTTTCTGGTGTATTCACCACTCCACAGTACGTTTGACATGCAGAACCGGAGATATCTTGGTTTCGGTCGGGTTTCAGGCTGAGATATGCATTTTCTACGATAATCTTGGAGAGAATCTGTCAGAAGTATGCAGAATCTTCGAGGACGCTCTTTTCGAGCTATTTAATGCGAGAAACACGTTTTTGGGGGTTTTCACTACTCCACAGTTCTTTGAATATGCAGAACAGGAGATATCTTGGTTTGCGTGGGGTTTCAAGCAGAGATATGCATTTTCTGCGATAACCTTGGTGAGACTACTGTTAGAAGTATGCAGAATCATCGAGATCGCTCTTTTCGAGCTATTTAACGCGAGAAACACGTTATCTGGTGTTTTCACCACTCCACAGTGCGTATGATATGCAGAACCGTCGGTATCTTGGTTTTCGTTGGGTTTCAAGCTGAGATATGCATTATCTGCGATAATCTTGGTGAGACTTCTGTCCGAAGTGTGCAGAATCATCTAGATCGCTCTTTTCAAGCTATTTAATGCGAGGAACACGTTTTCTGGGGCTCTCACCACAACACAGTTCGTTGGATATGCAGAACAGGTGATATCTTGTGTTTCGAGGGGTTTCAAGCTGAGATATGCAATTTCTGCGATAAACTTGGTGAGACTTCTGTCCGAAGTATGCAGAATCATCGACATTGCTTTTTTCGAGCTATTTAATGCGAGAAACACGTTATCTAGTGTTTTCACCACTCCACAGTGCGTTTGATATGCAGAACCGGCGACATCTTGATTTTCGTGAGGTTTCTAACTGAGATATGCGTTTTCTGCGATAATATTGGTGAGACTTCTGTCCGAAGTGTGCAAAATCATCTAGATCGCTCTTTTCAAGATATTTAATGCGAGGAACACGTTTTCTGGGGCTCTCACCACACCACAGTTCGTTGGATACGCAGAACAGGTGATATCTTGGGTTTCGTGGGGTTTCAAGCTGAGATATGCATTTTCTGCGATAAACTTGGTGAGACTTCTGTCCGAAGTATGCAGAATCATCGACATCGCTTTTTTCGAGATATTTAATGCGAGAAACACGTTATCTGGTGTTTTCACCACTCCACAGTGCGTTTGATACGCAGAACCGGCGACATCTTGATTTTCGTGAGGTTTCTAACTGAGATATGCGTTTTCTGCGATAATATTGGTGAGACTTCAGTCAGAAGAATGCAGAACCATCTAGATCGCTCTTGTCGAGCTATTTAATGCGAGCAGCACGTTATCTGGTGTTTTGGCCACTCCACAGTGCGTTTGATATGCAGAACCGGAGATATCTTGGTTTCGGTCGGGTTTCAAGCTGAGATATGCATTTTCTACGATAATCTTGGAGAGAATCTGTCAGAAGTATGCAGAATCTTCGAGGACGCTCTTTTCGAGCTATTTAATGCGAGAAACACGTTTTTGGGGGTTTTCACTACTCCACAGTTCTTTGAATATGCAGAACAGGAGATATCTTGGTTTGCGTGGGGTTTCAAGCAGAGATATGCATTTTCTGCGATAACCTTGGTGAGACTTCTGTTAGAAGTATGCAGAATCATCGAGATCGCTCTTTTCGAGCTATTTAATGGAGAAACACGTTATCTGGTGTATTGACCACTCCACAGTGCGTTTGATATGCGGAACCGGCGCCATCTTGATTTTCGTGAGGTTTCAAGCTGAGATATGCATTTTCTGCGGTAATCTTGATGAGACATCAGTCAGAAGTATGCAGAATCATCGAGATCGCTATTTTCGAGCTATTTAATGGAGAAACACGTTATCTGGTGTATTGACCACTCCACAGTGCGTTTGATATGCAGATCCGGCGCCATCTTGATTTTCGTGAGGTTTCAAGCTGAGATATGCATTTTCTGCGATAATATTGGTGAGAGTTCAGTCAGAAGTATGCAGGATCATCTAGATCGCTCGGTTCGAGCTATTTAATGCGAGAAACACGTTGTCTGGTTGTTTTCACCACTCCACGGTGCGTTTGATATGCAGAACCGGCGATATCTTGATTTTCGTGGTGTTTCCAGCTGAGATTTGCATTTTCTTCGATAATCTTGGTGAGTCTTCTGTCAGCAGTATGCAGAATCATCGAGATCGCTCTTTTCGAGCTATTTAATGGAGAAACACGTTATCTGGTGTATTGACCACTCCACAGTGCGTTTGATATGCGGAACCGGCGCCATCTTGATTTTCGTGAGGTTTCAAGCTGAGATATGCATTTTCTGCGATAATATTGGTGAGAGTTCAGTCAGAAGTATGCAGGATCATCTAGATCGCTCGGTTCGAGCTATTTAATGCGAGAAACACGTTGTCTGGTTGTTTTCACCACTCCACGTTGCGTTTGATATGCAGATCCGGCGATATCTTGATTTTCGTGGTGTTTCCAGCTGAGATATGCATTTTCTTCGATAATCTTGGTGAGTCTTCTGTCAGCAGTATGCAGAATCATCGAGATCGCTCTATTCGAGCTATTTAATGCGAGAAACACGTTATCTGGTGTATTGACCACTCGACAGTGCCTTTGATATGCGGAACCGGCGCCATCTTGATTTTCGTGAGGTTTCAAGCTGAGATATGCATTTTCTGCGATAATATTGGTGAGAGTTCAGTCAGAAGTATGCAGGATCATCTAGATCGCTCGTTTCAAGCTATTTAATGCGAGAAACACGTTTTCTGGTGTTTTCACCACTCCACAGTACGTTTGACATGCAGAACCGGCGATGTTTGGTTTTCGTCGGGTTTCAAGCTGAGATATGCATTTTCTACGATAATCTTGGTGAGACTTCTGTCCGAAGTAAGCAGAATCATCGAGATCGCTCTTTTCGAGGTACTTAATGCGAGAAACACGTTTTCTGGTGTATTCACCACTCCACAGTACGTTTGACATGCAGAACCGGAGATATCCTGGTTTCGGTCGGGTTTCAAGCTGAGATATGCTTTTCTACGATAATCTTGGTGAGACTTCTGTCAGAAGTATGCAGAATCTTCGAGAACACTTTTTTCGAGCTACTTAATGCGAGAAACACGTTATCTGGTTGTTTTCACCACTCCACAGTGCGTTTGATATGCAGAACCGGCGACATCTTGATTTTCGTGACGTTTCTAGCTGAGATATGCATTTTCTGCGATAATATTGGTGAGACTTCATTCAGAAGTATGCAGAATCATCTAGATCGCTCTTGTTGAGCTATTTAATAAAAAAAAACAAGTTTCCCGGTGTTTTCAACATTCCACAGTGTGTTTGATATGCAGAACTGGCGATATCTTGATTTTCGTGGTGTTTCCAGCTGAGATTTGCATTTTCTGCGATAATCTTGGTGAGTCTTCTGTCAGAAGTATGCAGAATCATCTAGATTGCACTTTTCGAGCCATTTAATGCGAGAAACACGTTTTCTGGTGTATTCACCACTCCACAGAGCGTTTGATATGCAGAACCGGCGATATCTTGATATTCGTGGTGTTTCCAGCTGAGATATGCATTTTCTGCGATAATAGTGGTGAGACATCAGTCAGAAGTATGCAGAATCATCGGGATCGCTCTTTTCGAGCTATTTAATGCGAGAAACTCGTTATCTGGTTGTTTTCACCACTCCACAGTGCGTTTGACATGCAGAACCGGAGATATCCTGGTTTCGGTCGGGTTTCAAGCTGAGATATGCTTTTCTACGATAATCTTGGTGAGACTTCTGTCAGAAGTATGCAGAATCATCGAGATCGCTCTTTTCGTGCTATTTAATGCGAGAAACACGTTTTCTGGTGTATTCATCACTCCACAGAGCGTTTGATATGCAGAACCGGCGATATCTTGATATTCGTGGTGTTTCCAGCTGAGATATGCATTTTCTGCGATAATCTTGGTGAGTCTTCTGTCAGAAGTATGCAGAATCATCTAGATTGCACTTTTCGAGCTATTTAATGGAGAAACACGTTATCTGGTGTATTGACCACTCCACAGTGCGTTTGATATGCGGAACCGGCGCCAGATTGATTTTCGTGAGGTTTCAAGCTGAGATATGCATTTTACCTGCGATAATATTGGTGAGAGTTCAGTCAGAAGTATGCAGGATCATCTAGATCGCTCGTTTCGAGCTATTTAATTCGAGAAACACGTTATCTGGTGTTTTCACCACTCCACAGTGCGTTTGATATGCAGAACCGGCGACATCATGGCTGTCGTCGGGCATCAAGCTGAGATATGCATTTTCTGCGATAATCTTGGTGAGTCTTCTGTCAGCAGTATGCAGAATCATCGAGATCCCTCTTTTCGAGCTACTTAATGCGAGAAACACGTTTTCTGGTGTATTCACCACTCCACAGTACGTTTGACATGCAGAACCGGAGATATCCTGGTTTCGGTCGGGTTTCAAGCTGAGATATGCTTTTCTACGATAATCTTGGTGAGACTTCTGTCAGAAGTATGCAGAATCTTCGAGAACGCTTTTTTCGAGCTACTTAATGCGAGAAACACGTTATCTGGTTGTTTTCACCACTCCACAGTGCGTTTGATATGCAGAACCGGCGACATCTTGATTTTCGTGACGTTTCTAGCTGAGATATGCATTTTCTGCGATAATATTGGTGAGACTTCATTCAGAAGTATGCAGAATCATCTAGATCGCTCTTGTCGAGCTATTTAATGCAAAAAAACAAGTTTCCCGGTGTTTTCAACATTCCACAGTGCGTTTGATATGCAGAACTGGCGATATCTTGATTTTCGTGGTGTTTCCAACTGAGATTTGCATTTTCTGCGATAATCTTGGTGAGTCTTCTGTCAGAAGTATGCAGAATCATCTAGATTGCACTTTTCGAGCCATTTAATGCGAGAAACACGTTTTCTGGTGTATTCACCACTCCACAGAGCGTTTGATATGCAGAACCGGCGATATCTTGATATTCGTGGTGTTTCCAGCTGAGATATGCATTTTCTGCGATAATAGTGGTGAGACATCAGTCAGAAGTATGCAGAATCATCGGGATCGCTCTTTTCGAGCTATTTAATGCGGCAAACACGTTATCTGGTGCTTTCAGCACTCCACAGTGCGTATGATATGCAGAACCAGCGATATCTTGGTTTTCGTGGGGTTTCAAGCTGAGATATGCATTTTTTACGATAATCTTGGTGAGACTTCTGCCCGAAGCATGCTTAATCATCGTGATCGCTCGTTTCTAGCTATTTAATGCGAGAAACACGTTATCTGGTGTTTTCACCACTCCACAGTGCGTTTGATATGCAGAACCGGCGAAATCATGGCTGTCGTCGGGCATCAAGCTGAGATATGCATTTTCTGCGATAATATTGGTGAGAGTTCAGTCAGAAGTATGCAGGATCATCTAGATCGCTCGTTTCGAGCTATTTAATGCGAGAAACACGTTGTCTGGTTGTTTTCACCACTCCACGGTGCGTTTGATATGCAGAACCGGCGACATCTTGATTTTCGTGACGTTTCTAGCTGAGATATGCATTTTCTGCGATAATATTGGTGAGACTTCAGTCAGAAGTATGCAGAATCATCTAGATCGTTCGTTTCGAGCTATTTAATGCGAAAAAACAAGTTTTCTGGTGTTTTGACCACTCCACAGTGCGTTTGATATGTAGAGCCGCCGATAACTTGGTTTTCGTGGGGTTTCCAGCTGAAATATGCATTTTCTGCGATAATCTTTGTGTTTCATCAATGAGAAGTATGCAGAATCATCCAGAACGCTCTTTTCGAGCTAGTTAATGCGAGTAACACGTTTTCTGGTGTTTTCACCACTCCACAGTGCGTCTGATATGCAGAACCGACGATATCTTGGTTTTCGTGGGGTTTCCAGCTGAGATATGCATTTTCTGCGATAATCTAGGTGAGCCTTCTGTCAGAAGTATGCAGAATCATCTAGATCGCTCTTTTCGAGCTATTTAATGCGAGAAACACGTTATCTGGTGTTTTCACCACCCCACAGTGCGTTTGATATGCAGAACCGGCGACATCTTGATTTTCGTGATGTTTCTAGCTGAGATATGCATTTTCTGCTATAATCTTGGTGAGATATCAGTCAGAAGTATGCAGAATCTTCGAGAACGCTCTTTTCGAGCTACTTAATGCGAGAAACACGTTTTCTGGTGTATTCACGACTCCACAGTACGTTTGACATGCAGAACCGGAGATATCCTGGTTTCGGTCGGGTTTCAAGCTGAGATATGCTTTTCTACGATAATCTTGGTGAGACTTCTGTCAGAAGTATGCAGAATCTTCGAGAACTCTCTTCTCGAGCTACTTAATGCGAGAAACACGTTTTCTGGTGTTTTCACCACTCCACTGTGCGTTTGATATGCAGAACCAGCGTCATGTTGATTTTCGTGGTGTTTCCAGCTGAGATATGCATTTTCTGCGATAATCTTGGTGAGTCTTCTGTCAGCAGTATGCAGAATCATCGAGATCGCTCTATTCGAGCTATTTAATGCGAGAAACACGTTATCTGGTTGTTTTCACCACTCCACAGTGCGTTTGATATGCAGAACCGGCGACATCTTGATTTTCGTGACGTTTCTAGCTGAGATATGCATTTTCTGCGATAATATTGGTGAGACTTCAGTCAGAAGTATGCAGAATCATCTAGATCGTTCGTTTCGAGCTATTTAATGCGAAAAAACAAGTTTTCTGGTGTTTTGACCACTCCACAGTGCGTTTGATATGTAGAGCCGCCGATAACTTGGTTTTCGTGGGGTTTCCAAATGAAATATGCATTTTCTGCGATAATCTTTGTGTTTCATCAATGAGAAGTATGCAGAATCATCCAGAACGCTCTTTTCGAGCTATTTAATGCGAGAAACACGTTATCTGGTGTTTTCACCACTCCACAGTGCGTTTGATATGCAGAACCGGCGACATCATGGCTGTCGTCGGGCATCAAGCTGAGATATGCATTTTCTGCGATAATCTTTGTGTTTCATCAATGAGAAGTATGCAGAACCATCCAGAACGCACTTTTCGAGCTAGTTAATGCGAGTAACACGTTTTCTGGTGTTTTCACCACTCCACAGTGCGTCTGATATGCAGAACCGGCGATATCTTGGTTTTCGTGGGGTTTCCAGCTGAGATATGCATTTTCTGCGATAATCGTGGTGAGACTTCATTCAGAAGTATGCAGAATCATCTAGATCGCTCTTGTCGAGCTATTTAATGCAAAAAAACAAGTTTCCCGGTGTTTTCAACATTCCACAGTGCGTTTGATATGCAGAACTGGCGATATCTTGATTTTCGTGGTGTTTCCTGCTGAGATATGCATTTTCTGCGATAATCTTAGTGAGTCTTCTGTCAGAAGTATGCAGAATCATCGGGAACGCTCTTTTCGAGCTATTTAATGCGAGAAACTCGTTATCTGGTTGTTTTCACCACTCCACAGTGCGTTTGATATGCAGAACCGGCGTCATCTTGATTTTCGTGAGGTTTCAAGGTGAGATATGCATTTTCTGCGATTATCTTGGTGAGACTTCTGTCAGAAGTATGCAGAATCATCGAGATCGCTCTTTTCGAGCTACTTAATTCGAGAAACACGTTATCTGGTGTTTTCGCCACTCCACAGTGCGTTTGACATGCAGAACCGCAGATATCTTGGTTACGTTCGGGATTCAAGCTGAGATATGCATTTTCTGCGATAATCTTGGTGAGACTTCAGTCAGAAGTATGCAGAATCGTCTAGATCGCTCTTGTCGAGCTATTTAACGCGAGAAACACGTTATATGGTGTTTTCACCACTCCACAGTGCGTTTGATATGCAGAACCGGCGACATCTTGGCTTTAGTCGGGGTTCAAACTGAGATATGCATTTTTTGCGATAATATTGGTGAGACTTCAGTCAGAAGTATGCAGAATCATCTAGATCGCTCGTTTCGTGCTAATTAATGCGGCAAACACGTTATCTGGTGCTTTCAGCACTCCACAGTGCGTTTGATATGCAGAACCAGCGATATCTTGGTTTTCGTGGGGTTTCAAGCTGAGATATGCATTTTTTACGATAATCTTGGTGAGACTCCTGTCCGAAGTATGCTTAATCATCGAGATCGCTCGTTTCGAGCTATTTAATGCGAGAAACACGTTATCTGGTGTTTTCACCACTCCACAGTGCGTATGATATGCAGAACCGGCGATATCTTGGTTTTCGTGGGGTTTCAATCTGAGATATGCATTTTCTGCGATAATCTTGGTGAGACATCAGTCAGAAGTATGCAGAATCAACGAGATCGCTCTTTTCGAGCTATTTAATGGAGAAACACGTTATCTGGTGTATTGACCACTCCACAGTGCGTTTGATACGCGGAACCGGCGCCATCTTGATTTTCGTGAGGTTTCAAGGTGAGATATGCATTTTCTGCGATTATCTTGGTGAGACTTTTGTCAGAAGTATGCAGAATCATCGAGATCGCTCTTTTCGAGCTACTTAATTCGAGAAACACGTTATCTGGTGTATTGACCACTCCACAGTGCGTTTGATATGCGGAACCGGCGTCATCTTGATTTTCGTGAGGTTTCAAGATGAGATATGCATTTTCTGCGATAATATTGGAGAGAGTTCAGTCAGAAGTATGCAGGATCATCTAGATCGCTCGTTTCGAGCTATTTAATGCGAGAAACAGGTTGTCTGGTTGTTTTCACCACTCCACTGTGCGTTTGATATGCAGAACCAGCGTCATCTTGATTTTCGTGGTGTTTCCAGCTGAGATATGCATTTTCTGCGATAATCTTGGTGAGTCTTCTGTCAGCAGTATGCAGAATCATCGAGATCGCTCTATTCGAGCTATTTGATGCGAGAAACACGTTATCTGGTTGTTTTCACCACTCCACAGTGCGTTTGATATGCAGAACCGGCGACATCTTGATTTTCGTGACGTTTCTAGCTGAGATATGCATTTTCTGCGATAATATTGGTGAGACTTCAGTCAGAAGTATGCAGAATCATCTAGATCGTTCGTTTCGAGCTACTTAATGCGAAAAAACAAGTTTTCTGGTGTTTTGACCACTCCACAGTGCGTTTGATATGTAGACCCGCCGATAACTTGGTTTTCGTGGGGTTTCCAACTGAAATATGCATTTTCTGCGATAATCTTTGTGTTTCATCAATGAGAAGTATGCAGAATCATCCAGAACGCTCTTTTCGAGCTATTTAATGCGAGAAACACGTTATCTGGTGTTTTCACCACTCCACAGTGCGTTTGATATGCAGAACCGGCGACATCATGGCTGTCGTCGGGCATCAAGCTGAGATATGCATTTTCTGCGATAATCTTTGTGTTTCATCAATGAGAAGTATGCAGAATCATCCAGAACGCTCTTTTCGAGCTAGTTAATGCGAGTAACACGTTTTCTGGTGTTTTCACCACTCCACAGTGCGTCTGATATGCAGAACCGACGATATCTTGGTTTTCGTGGGGTTTCCAGCTGAGATATGCATTTTCTGCGATAATCTAGGTGAGCCTTCTGTCAGAAGTATGCAGAATCATCTAGATCGCTCTTTTCGAGCTATTTAATGCGAGAAACACGTTATCTGGTGTTTTCACCACCCCACAGTGCGTTTGATATGCAGAACCGGCGACATCTTGATTTTCGTGATGTTTCTAGCTGAGATATGCATTTTCTGCTATAATCTTGGTGAGATATCAGTCAGAAGTATGCAGAATCTTCGAGAACGCTCTTTTCGAGCTACTTAATGCGAGAAACACGTTTTCTGGTGTATTCACGACTCCACAGTACGTTTGACATGCAGAACCGGAGATATCCTGGTTTCGGTCGGGTTTCAAGCTGAGATATGCTTTTCTACGATAATCTTGGTGAGACTTCTGTCAGAAGTATGCAGAATCTTCGAGAACTCTCTTCTCGAGCTACTTAATGCGAGAAACACGTTTTCTGGTGTTTTCACCACTCCACTGTGCGTTTGATATGCAGAACCAGCGTCATGTTGATTTTCGTGGTGTTTCCAGCTGAGATATGCATTTTCTGCGATAATCTTGGTGAGTCTTCTGTCAGCAGTATGCAGAATCATCGAGATCGCTCTATTCGAGCTATTTAATGCGAGAAACACGTTATCTGGTTGTTTTCACCACTCCACAGTGCGTTTGATATGCAGAACCGGCGACATCTTGATTTTCGTGACGTTTCTAGCTGAGATATGCATTTTCTGCGATAATATTGGTGAGACTTCAGTCAGAAGTATGCAGAATCATCTAGATCGTTCGTTTCGAGCTATTTAATGCGAAAAAACAAGTTTTCTGGTGTTTTGACCACTCCACAGTGCGTTTGATATGTAGAGCCGCCGATAACTTGGTTTTCGTGGGGTTTCCAAATGAAATATGCATTTTCTGCGATAATCTTTGTGTTTCATCAATGAGAAGTATGCAGAATCATCCAGAACGCTCTTTTCGAGCTATTTAATGCGAGAAACACGTTATCTGGTGTTTTCACCACTCCACAGTGCGTTTGATATGCAGAACCGGCGACATCATGGCTGTCGTCGGGCATCAAGCTGAGATATGCATTTTCTGCGATAATCTTTGTGTTTCATCAATGAGAAGTATGCAGAACCATCCAGAACGCACTTTTCGAGCTAGTTAATGCGAGTAACACGTTTTCTGGTGTTTTCACCACTCCACAGTGCGTCTGATATGCAGAACCGGCGATATCTTGGTTTTCGTGGGGTTTCCAGCTGAGATATGCATTTTCTGCGATAATCGTGGTGAGACTTCATTCAGAAGTATGCAGAATCATCTAGATCGCTCTTGTCGAGCTATTTAATGCAAAAAAACAAGTTTCCCGGTGTTTTCAACATTCCACAGTGCGTTTGATATGCAGAACTGGCGATATCTTGATTTTCGTGGTGTTTCCTGCTGAGATATGCATTTTCTGCGATAATCTTAGTGAGTCTTCTGTCAGAAGTATGCAGAATCATCGGGAACGCTCTTTTCGAGCTATTTAATGCGAGAAACTCGTTATCTGGTTGTTTTCACCACTCCACAGTGCGTTTGATATGCAGAACCGGCGTCATCTTGATTTTCGTGAGGTTTCAAGGTGAGATATGCATTTTCTGCGATTATCTTGGTGAGACTTCTGTCAGAAGTATGCAGAATCATCGAGATCGCTCTTTTCGAGCTACTTAATTCGAGAAACACGTTATCTGGTGTTTTCGCCACTCCACAGTGCGTTTGACATGCAGAACCGCAGATATCTTGGTTACGTTCGGGATTCAAGCTGAGATATGCATTTTCTGCGATAATCTTGGTGAGACTTCAGTCAGAAGTATGCAGAATCGTCTAGATCGCTCTTGTCGAGCTATTTAACGCGAGAAACACGTTATATGGTGTTTTCACCACTCCACAGTGCGTTTGATATGCAGAACCGGCGACATCTTGGCTTTAGTCGGGGTTCAAACTGAGATATGCATTTTTTGCGATAATATTGGTGAGACTTCAGTCAGAAGTATGCAGAATCATCTAGATCGCTCGTTTCGTGCTAATTAATGCGGCAAACACGTTATCTGGTGCTTTCAGCACTCCACAGTGCGTTTGATATGCAGAACCAGCGATATCTTGGATTTCGTGGGGTTTCAAGCTGAGATATGCATTTTTTACGATAATCTTGGTGAGACTCCTGTCCGAAGTATGCTTAATCATCGAGATCGCTCGTTTCGAGCTATTTAATGCGAGAAACACGTTATCTGGTGTTTTCACCACTCCACAGTGCGTATGATATGCAGAACCGGCGATATCTTGGTTTTCGTGGGGTTTCAATCTGAGATATGCATTTTCTGCGATAATCTTGGTGAGACATCAGTCAGAAGTATGCAGAATCAACGAGATCGCTCTTTTCGAGCTATTTAATGGAGAAACACGTTATCTGGTGTATTGACCACTCCACAGTGCGTTTGATACGCGGAACCGGCGCCATCTTGATTTTCGTGAGGTTTCAAGGTGAGATATGCATTTTCTGCGATTATCTTGGTGAGACTTTTGTCAGAAGTATGCAGAATCATCGAGATCGCTCTTTTCGAGCTACTTAATTCGAGAAACACGTTATCTGGTGTATTGACCACTCCACAGTGCGTTTGATATGCGGAACCGGCGTCATCTTGATTTTCGTGAGGTTTCAAGATGAGATATGCATTTTCTGCGATAATATTGGAGAGAGTTCAGTCAGAAGTATGCAGGATCATCTAGATCGCTCGTTTCGAGCTATTTAATGCGAGAAACAGGTTGTCTGGTTGTTTTCACCACTCCACTGTGCGTTTGATATGCAGAACCAGCGTCATCTTGATTTTCGTGGTGTTTCCAGCTGAGATATGCATTTTCTGCGATAATCTTGGTGAGTCTTCTGTCAGCAGTATGCAGAATCATCGAGATCGCTCTATTCGAGCTATTTGATGCGAGAAACACGTTATCTGGTTGTTTTCACCACTCCACAGTGCGTTTGATATGCAGAACCGGCGACATCTTGATTTTCGTGACGTTTCTAGCTGAGATATGCATTTTCTGCGATAATATTGGTGAGACTTCAGTCAGAAGTATGCAGAATCATCTAGATCGTTCGTTTCGAGCTACTTAATGCGAAAAAACAAGTTTTCTGGTGTTTTGACCACTCCACAGTGCGTTTGATATGTAGACCCGCCGATAACTTGGTTTTCGTGGGGTTTCCAACTGAAATATGCATTTTCTGCGATAATCTTTGTGTTTCATCAATGAGAAGTATGCAGAATCATCCAGAACGCTCTTTTCGAGCTATTTAATGCGAGAAACACGTTATCTGGTGTTTTCACCACTCCACAGTGCGTTTGATATGCAGAACCGGCGACATCATGGCTGTCGTCGGGCATCAAGCTGAGATATGCATTTTCTGCGATAATCTTTGTGTTTCATCAATGAGAAGTATGCAGAACCATCCAGAACGCACTTTTCGAGCTAGTTAATGCGAGTAACACGTTTTCTGGTGTTTTCACCACTCCAAAGGGCGTCTGATATGCAGAACCGGCGATATCTTGGTTTTCGTGGGGTTTCCAGCTGAGATATGCATTTTCTGCGATAATCGTGGTGAGACTTCATTCAGAAGTATGCAGAATCATCTAGATCGCTCTTGTCGAGCTATTTAATGCAAAAAAACAAGTTTCCCGGTGTTTTCAACATTCCACAGTGCGTTTGATATGCAGAACTGGCGATATCTTGATTTTCGTGGTGTTTCCAGCTGAGATATGCATTTTCTGCGATAATCTTGGTGAGTCTTCTGTCAGAAGGATGCAGAATCATCTAGAGTGCACTTTTCGAGCCATTTAATGCGAGAAACACGTTTTCTGGTGTATTCACCACTCCACAGAGCGTTTGATATGCAGAACCGGCAATATCTTGATATTCGTGGTGTTTCCAGCTGAGATATGCATTTTCTGCGATAATAGTGGTGAGACATCAGTCAGAAGTATGCAGAATCTTCGAGAACGCTCTTTTCGAGCTACTTAATGCGAGAAACACGTTTTCTGGTGTATTCACCACTCCACAGTACGTTTGACATGCAGAACCGAAGATATCTTGGTTTCGGTCGGGTTTCAAGCTGAGACATGCATTTTCTGCGATAATCTTGGTGATTCTTCTGTCAGAAGTATGCAGAAGCATCGAGTACGCTCTTTTCGAGCTGTTTAATGCGAGAAACACGTTATCTGGTGTTTTCGCCACTCCACAGTGCGTTTGACATGCAGAACCGCAGATATCTTGGTTACGTTCGGGATTCAAGCTGAGATATGCATTTTCTGCGATAATCTTGGTGAGACTTCAGTCAGAAGTATGCAGAATCGTCTAGATCGCTGTTGTCGAACTATTTAACGCGAGAAACACGTTATATGGTGTTTTCACCACTCCACAGTGCGTTTGATATGCAGAACCGGCGACATCTTGGCTTTAGTCGGGGTTCAAACTGAGATATGCATTTTTTGCGATAATATTGGTGAGACTTCAGTCAGAAGTATGCAGAATCATCTAGATCGCTCGTTTCGTGCTAATTAATGCGGCAAACACGTTATCTGGTGCTTTCAGCACTCCACAGTGCGTTTGATATGCAGAACCAGCGATATCTTGGTTTTCGTGGGGTTTCAAGCTGAGATATGCATTTTTTACGATAATCTTGGTGAGACTTCAGCCCGAAGTATGCTTAATCATCGTGATCGCTCGTTTCTAGCTATTTAATGCGAGAAACACGTTATCTGGTGTTTTCACCACTCCACAGTGCGTTTGATATGCAGAACCGGCGACATCATGGCTGTCGTCGGGCATCAAGCTGAGATATGCATTTTCTGCGATAATCTTGGTGACACATCAGTCAGAAGTTTGCAGAATCATCGAGATCGCTCTTTTCGAGCTATTTAATGGAGAAACACGTTATCTGGTGTATTGACCACTCCACAGTGCGTTTGATATGCGGAACCGGCGCCATCTTGATTTTCGTGAGGTTTCAAGCTGAGATAAGCATTTTCTGCGATAATATTGGTGAGAGTTCAGTCAGAAGTATGCAGGATCATCTAGATCGCTCGTTTCGAGCTATTTAATGCGAGAAATACGTTGTCTGGTTGTTTTCACCACTCCACGGTGCGTTTGATATGCAGAACCGGCGACATCTTGATTTTCGTGACGTTTCTAGCTGAGATATGCATTTTCTGCGATAATATTGGTTAGACTTCAGTCAGAAGTATGCAGAATCATCTAGATCGTTCGTTTCGAGCTGTTTAATGCGAGAAACACGTTATCTGGTGTTTCCACCACTCCACAGTGCGTTTGATATGCAGAACCGGCGACATCATGGCTGTCGTCGGGCATCAAGCTGAGATGTGCATTTTCTGCGATAATCTTTGTGTTTCATCAATGAGAAGTATGCAGAACCATCCAGAACGCACTTTTCGAGCTAGTTAATGCGAGTAACACGTTATCTGGTGTTTTCACCACTCCACAGTGCGTTTGATATGCAGAACCGGCGACATCATGGCTGTCGTCGGGCATCAAGCTGAGATATGCATTTTCTGCTATAATCTTTGTGTTTCATCAATGAGAAGTATGCAGAACCATCCAGAACGCACTTTTCGAGCTAGTTAATGCGAGTAACACTCTTTCTGGTGTTTTCACCACTCCACAGTGCGTCTGATATGCAGAACCGGCGATATCTTGGTTTTCGTGGGGTTTCCAGCTGAGATATGCATTTTCTACGATAATCGTGGTGAGACTTCATTCAGAAGTATGCAGAATCATCTAGATCGCTCTTGTCGAGCTATTTAATGCAAAAAAACAAGTTTCCCGGTGTTTTCAACATTCCACAGTGCGTTTGATATGCAGAACTGGCGATATCTTGATTTTCGTGGTGTTTCCAGCTGAGATATGCATTTTCTGCGATAATCTTGGTGAGTCTTCTGTGAGAAGTATGCAGAATCATCTAGATTGCACTTTTCGAGCCATTTAATGCGAGAAACACGTTTTCTGGTGTATTCACCACTCCACAGAGCGTTTGATATGCAGAACCGGCGATATCTTGATATTCGTGGTGTTTCCAGCTGAGATATGCATTTTCTGCGATAATAGTGGTGAGACATCAGTCAGAAGTATGCAGAATCTTCGAGAACGCTCTTTTCGAGCTACTTAATGCGAGAAACACGTTTTCTGGTGTATTCACCACTCCACAGTACGTTTGACATGCAGAACCGAAGATATCCTGGTTTCGGCCGGGTTTCAAGCTGAGACATGCATTTTCTGCGATAATCTTGGTGATTCTTCTGTCAGAAGTATGCAGAATCATCGAGTACGCTCTTTTCGAGCTGTTTAATGCGAGAAACACGTTATCTGGTGTTTTCACCACTCCACAATGCGTTTGATATGCAGAACCGGCGACATCTTGGCTTTCGTCGGGTATCAAGCTGGGATATGCATTTTCTACGATAATCTTGGTGAGACTTCTGTCAGAACTATGCAGAATCATCGGGAACGCTCTTTTCGAGCTATTTAATGCGAGAAACTCGTTATCTGGTTGTTTTCACCACTCCACAATGCGTTTGATATGCAGAACCGGCGTCATCTTGATTTTCGTGAGGTTTCAAGGTGAGATATGCATTTTCTGCGATTATCTTGGTGAGACTTCTGTCAGAAGTATGCAGAATCATCGAGATCCCTCGTTTCGAGCTATTTAACGCGAGAAACACGTTATCTGGTGCTTTCAGCACTCCACAGTGCGTTTGATATGCAGAACCAGCGATATCTTGGTTTTCGTGGGGTTTCAAGCTGAGATATGCATTTTTTACGATAATCTTGGTGAGACTTCTGTCCGAAGTATGCTTAATCATCGAGATCCCTCGTTTCGAGCTATTTAATGCGAGAAACACGTTATCTGGTGTTTTCACCACTCCACAGTGCGTCTGATATGCAGAACTGGCGATATCTTGGTTTTGGTGGGGTTTCAAGCTGAGATATGCATTTTCTGCGATAATCTTGGTGAGACTTCTGTCCGAAGTATGCTGAAACATCGAGATCGCTCTATTCGAGCTATTTAATGCGGCAAACACGTTATCTGGTGCATTCAGCACTCCACAGTGCGTTTGATATGCAGATCCAGCGATATCTTGGTTTTCGTGGGGTTTCAAGCTGAGATATGCATTTTTTACGATAATCTTGGTGAGACTCCTGTCCGAAGTATGCTTAATCATCGAGATCGCTCGTTTCGAGCTATTTAATGCGAGAAACACGTTATCTGGTGTTTTCACCACTCCACAGTGCGTATGATATGCAGAACCTGCGATATCTTGGTTTTCGTGGGGTTTCAAGCTGAGATATGCATTTTCTGCGATAATCTTGGTGAGACTTCTGTCCGAAGTATGCAGAATCATCGAGTACGCTCTTTTCGAGCTGTTTAATGCGACAAACACGTTATCTGGTGTTTTCACCACTCCACAGTGCGTTTGATATGCAGAACCGGCGACATCTTGGCTTTCGTCGGGTATCAAGCTGGGATATGCATTTTCTACGATTATCTTGGTGAGACTTCTGTCAGAAGTATGCAGAATCATCGGGATCGCTCTTTTCGAGCTATTTAATGCGAGAAACTCGTTATCTGGTTGTTTTCACCACTCCACAGTGCGTTTGATATGCAGAACCGGCGTCATCTTGATTTTCGTGAGGTTTCAAGGTGAGATATGCATTTTCTGCGATAATCTTGGTGAGACTTCTGTCCGAAGTATGCAGAATCATCTAGATCCTTCTTTTCGAGCTATTTAATGCGAGAAAAACGTTATCTGGTGTTTTCACCACTCGACAGTGCGTTTGACATGCAGAACCAGCGATATCTTGGTTTTCGTGGGGTTTCAAGCTGAGATATGCATTTTCTGCGATAATCTGGTGAGACTTCTGTCCGAAGTATACAGAATCATCGGGATCGCTCTTTCCGAGCTATTTAATGCGGGAAACACGTTATCTGGTGTTTTGACCACTCCACAGTGCGTTTGATATGTAGAACCGCCGATAACGTGGTTTTCGTGGGGTTTCCAGCTGATATATGCATTTTCTGCGATAATCTTGGTGTTTCATCTATGAGAAGTATGCAGAATCATCGAGAACGCTCTTTTCGAGCTACTTAATGCGAGAAACACGTTTTCTGGTTTTTTCACCACTCCACAGTGCGTATGATATGCAGAACCGGCGATATCTTGGTTTTCGTGGGGTTTCAAGCTGAGATATACATTTTCTGCGATAATCTTGGTGAGACTTCTGTCCGAAGTATGCTGAAACATCGAGATCGCTCTTTTCGAGCTAGTTAATGCGAGAAAAACCTTATCCGGTGTTTTCACCACTCCACAGTTCGTTTGATATGCAGAACCAGCGATATCTTGGCTTTCGGGGGGTTTCAAGCTGAGATATGCATTTTTTACGATAATCTTGGTGAGACTTCTGTCCGAAGTATGCTGAATCATCGAGATCGCTCTTTTCGAGCTAGTTAGTGCGAGAAACACGTTATCTGGTGTTTTCACCACACCACAGTGCGTTTGATATGCAGAACAGTAGATATCTTGGTTTTCGTGGGGTTTCAAGCTGAAATATGCATTTTCTGCGATAATCTTGTTGAGACTTCCGTTCGAAGTATGCAGAATCATCGAGATCGCACTTTTCGAGCTATTTAATGCGAGAAACACGTTATCTGGGGTTTTCACCACTCCACAGTTGGTTTGATATGCAGAACCGGCGATATCTTGGTTTTCGTGGGGTTTCAAGCTGAGATATGCGTTTTCTGCGATAATCTTGGTGAGAATTCTATCAGAAGTAAGCGGAAACATCGAGATCCCTCTTTTCGAGCACTTTAATGCGAGAAACACGTTATCTGGTGTTTTCACCTCTCCACAGTGCGTTTGATACGCAGAACCGGCAACATCTTGGCTTTCGTCGGGTATCAACCTGAGATATGCATTTTCTGCGATAATCTTGGTGAGACTTCAGTCAGAAGTATGCAGAATCATCGAGATCGCTCTTTTCGAGCTAGTTAATGCGAGAAAAACCTTATCCGGTGTTTTCACCACTCCACAGTGCGTTTGATATGCAGAACCAGCGATATCTTGGCTTTCGTGGGGTTTCAAGCTGAGATATGCATTTTTTACGATAATCTTGGTGAGACTTCTGTCCGAAGTATGCTTAATCATCGAGATCGCTCGTTTCGAGCTATTTAATGCGAGAAACACGATATCTGGAGTTTTCACCACTCCACAGTTGGTTTGATATGCAGAACCGGCGATATCTTGGTTTTCGTGGGGTTTCAAGCTGAGATATGCGTTTTCTGCGATAATCTTGGTGAGACTTTTATCAGAAGTAAGCAGAATCATCGAGATTCCTCTTTTCGAGCTCTTTAATGCGAGAAACACGTTATCCGGTGTTTTCACCTCTCCACAGTGCGTTTGATATGCAGATTAGTAGATATCTTGGTTTTCGTGGGGTTTCAAGCTGAGATAAGCATTTTTTACGATAATCTTGGTGAGACTTCTGTCCGAAGTATGCTGAATCATCGAGATCGCTCTTTTCGAGCTAGTTAGTGCGAGAAACACGTTATCTGGAGTTTTCACCACTCCACAGTTGGTTTGATATGCAGAACCGGCGATATCTTGGTTTTCGTGGGATTTCAAGCTGAGATATGCGTTTTCTGCGATAATCTTGGTGAGACTTCTATCAGAAGTAAGCAGAATCATCGAGATCCCTCTTTTCGAGCTCTTTAATGCGAGAAACACGTTATCTGGTGTTTTCACCACTCCACAGTGCGTTTGATATGCAGAACCGGCGACATCTTGATTTTCGTGAGATTTCAACCTGAGATATGCATTTTCGTCGATAATCTTGGTGAGTCTTCTGTCAGTACTATGCAGAATCATCGAGACCCCTCTTTTCGAGCTATTTAATGCGAGAGACACGTTATCTGGTGTTTTCACCACTCCACAGTGCGTTTGATATGCAGAACAGGCGACATCTTAATTTTCGTGAGATTTCAAGCTGCGATATGCATTTTCTACGATAACCATGGTGAGTCTTCTGTCAGAAGTATGCAGAATCATCTAGATCGCTCTCTTCGAGCTATTTAATGTGAGAAACACGTTTTCTGGTGTATTCACCACCCCACAGTACGTTTGACATGCAGAACCGGATATATCTTGGTTTCGGTCGGGTTTCAAGCTGAGATATGCATTTTCTACGATAATCTTGGTGAGACTTCTGTCAGAAGTATGCAGAATCATCGGGATCGCTCTTTTCGAGCTATTTAACGCGAGAAACACATTATATGGTTGTTTTTACCACTCCACAGTGCGTTTGATATGCATAACCGGCGATATCTAGATTTTCGTGGTGTTTCCAGCTGAGATATGCATTCTCTGCGATACTCTTGGTGAGACTTCAGTCAGAAGTATGCAGAATCACCGAGATCGCTCGTTTCGAGCTATTTAATGCGAAAAAACAAGTTTTCTGGTGTTGTCAACATTCCACAGTGCGTTTTATATGCAGAACCGGCGATATCTTGATTTTCGTGGTGTTTCCAGCTGAGATATGCATTTTCTGCGATAATCTTGGTGAGTCTTCTGTCAGAAGTATGTAGAATCATCTAGATCGCTCTTTTCGAGCTATTTAATGCGAGAAACACGTTTTCTGGTGTATTCACCACTCCACAGTACGTTTGACATGCAGAACAGGAGATATCTTGGTTTAGGTCGGGTATCAAGCTGAGATATGCATTTTCAACGATAATCTTGGTGAGACTTCTGTCAGAAGTGTGCAGAATCATCGGGATCGCTCTTTTCGAGCTATTTAATGCGAGAAACACGTTGTCTGGTTGGTTTCACGACTCCACAGTGCGTTTGATATGCAGCACCGGCGACATCTTGATTTTCGTGAGGTTTCAAGCTGAGATATGCATTTTCTGCTATAATATTGGTGAGTCTTCTGTCAGTAGGATGCAGAATCATCGAGACCCCTCTTTTCGAGCTATTTAATGCGAGAAACACGTTATCTGGTGTTTTCACCACTCCACAGTGCGTCTGATATGCAGAACAGGCGACATCTTGATTTTCGTGAGATTTCAAGCTGAGATATGCATTTTCTACGATAACCATGGTGAGTCTTCTGTCAGGAGTATGCAGAATCATCTAGATCGCTCTTTTCGAGCTATTTAATGCGAGAAAAACCTTATCCGGTGTTTTCACCACTCCACAGTTCGTTTGATATGCAGAACCAGCGATATCTTGGCTTTCGTGGGGTTTCAAGCTGAGATATGCATTTTTTACGATAATCTTGGTGAGACTTCTGTCCGAAGTATGCTTAATCATCGAGATCCCTCGTTTCGAGCTATTTAATGCGAGAAACACGTTATCTGGTGTTTTCACCACTCCACAGTGCGTATGATATGCAGAACCGGCGATATCTTGGTTTTCGTGGGGTTTCAAGCTGAGATATACATTTTCTGCGGTAATCTTGGTGAGACTTCTGTCCGAAGTATGCTGAAACATCGAGATCGCTCTTTTCGAGCTAGTTAATGCGAGAAAAACCTTATCCGGTGTTTTCACCACTCCACAGTTCGTTTGATATGCAGAACCAGCGATATCTTGGCTTTCGTGGGGTTTCAAGCTGAGATATGCATTTTTTACGATAATCTTGGTGAGACTTCTGTCCGAAGTATGCTTAATCATCGAGATCCTTCGTTTCGAGCTATTTAATGCGAGAAACACGTTATCTGGTGTTTTCACCACTCCACAGTGCGTCTGATATGCAGAACTGGCGATATCTTGGTTTTGGTGGGGTTTCAAGCTGAGATATGCATTTTCTGCGATAATCTTGGTGAGACTTCTGTCCGAAGTATGCTGAAACATCGAGATCGCTCTATTCGAGCTATTTAATGCGGCAAACACGTTATCTGGTGCAATCAGCACTCCACAGTGCGTTTGATATGCAGATCCAGCGATATCTTGGTTTTCGTGGGGTTTCAAGCTGAGATATGCATTTTTTACGATAATCTTGGTGAGACTCCTGTCCGAAGTATGCTTGAACATCAAGATCGCTCGTTTCGAGCTATTTAATGCGAGAAACACGTTATCTGGTGTTTTCACAACTCCACAGTGCGTATGATATGCAGAACCTGCGATATCTTGGTTTTCGTGGGGTTTCAAGCTGAGATATGCATTTTCTGCGATAATCTTGGTGAGACTTCTGTCCGAAGTATGCAGAATCATCGAGTACGCTCTTTTCGAGCTGTTTAATGCGACAAACACGTTATCTGGTGTTTTCACCACTCCACAGTGCGTTTGATATGCAGAACCGGCGACATCTTGGCTTTCGTCGGGTATCAAGCTGGGATATGCATTTTCTACGATAATCTTGGTGAGACTTCTGTCAGAAGTATGCAGAATCATCGGGATCGCTCTTTTCGAGCTATTTAATGCGAGAAACTCGTTATCTGGTTGTTTTCACCACTCCACAGTGCGTTTGATATGCAGAACCGGCGTCATCTTGATTTTCGTGAGGTTTCAAGGTGAGATATGCATTTTCTGCGATAATCTTGGTGAGACTTCTGTCCGAAGTATGCAGAATCATCTAGATCCTTCTTTTCGAGCTATTTAATGCGAGAGACACGTTATCTGGTGTTTTCACCACTCCACAGTGCGTTTGATATGCAGAACAGGCGACATCTTAATTTTCGTGAGATTTCAAGCTGCGATATGCATTTTCTACGATAACCATGGTGAGTCTTCTGTCAGAAGTATGCAGAATCATCTAGATCGCTCTCTTCGAGCTATTTAATGTGAGAAACACGTTTTCTGGTGTATTCACCACCCCACAGTACGTTTGACATGCAGAACCGGATATATCTTGGTTTCGGTCGGGTTTCAAGCTGAGATATGCATTTTCTACGATAATCTTGGTGAGACTTCTGTCAGAAGTATGCAGAATCATCGGGATCGCTCTTTTCGAGCTATTTAACGCGAGAAACACATTATATGGTTGTTTTCACCACTCCACAGTGCGTTTGATATGCATAACCGGCGATATCTAGATTTTCGTGGTGTTTCCAGCTGAGATATGCATTCTCTGCGATACTCTTGGTGAGACTTCAGTCAGAAGTATGCAGAATCACCGAGATCGCTCGTTTCGAGCTATTTAATGCGAAAAAACAAGTTTTCTGGTGTTGTCAACATTCCACAGTGCGTTTTATATGCAGAACCGGCGATATCTTGATTTTCGTGGTGTTTCCAGCTGAGATATGCATTTTCTGCGATAATCTTGGTGAGTCTTCTGTCAGAAGTATGTAGAATCATCTAGATCGCTCTTTTCGAGCTATTTAATGCGAGAAACACGTTTTCTGGTGTATTCACCACTCCACAGTACGTTTGACATGCAGAACAGGAGATATCTTGGTTTAGGTCGGGTATCAAGCTGAGATATGCATTTTCAACGATAATCTTGGTGAGACTTCTGTCAGAAGTGTGCAGAATCATCGGGGTCGCTCTTTTCGAGCTATTTAATGCGAGAAACACGTTGTCTGGTTGGTTTCACGACTCCACAGTGCGTTTGATATGCAGCACCGGCGACATCTTGATTTTCGTGAGGTTTCAAGCTGAGATATGCATTTTCTGCTATAATATTGGTGAGTCTTCTGTCAGTAGGATGCAGAATCATCGAGACCCCTCTTTTCGAGCTATTTAATGCGAGAAACACGTTATCTGGTGTTTTCACCACTCCACAGTGCGTTTGATATGCAGAACAGGCGACATCTTGATTTTCGTGAGATTTCAAGCTGAGATATGCATTTTCTACGATAACCATGGTGAGTCTTCTGTCAGGAGTATGCAGAATCATCTAGATCGCTCTTTTCGAGCTATTTAATGCGAGAAACACGTTATATGGTTGTTTTCACCACTCCACAGTGCGTTTGATATGCAGAACCAGCGATATCTTGGTTTTCGTGGGGTTTCAAGCTGAGATATGCATTTTTTACGATAATCTTGATGAGACTTCTGTTCGAAGTATGCTTAATCATCGAGATCGCTCGTTTCGAGCTATTTAATGCGAGAAACACGTTATCTGGTGTTTTCACCACTCCACAGTGCGTATGATATGCAGAACCGGCGATATCTTGGTTTTCGTGGGGTTTCAAGCTGAGATATACATTTTCTGCGGTTATCTTGGTGAGACTTCTGTCCGAAGTATGCTGAAACATCGAGATCGCTCTTTTCGAGCTAGTTAATGCGAGAAAAACCTTATCCGGTGTTTTCACCACTCCACAGTTCGTTTGATATGCAGAACCAGCGATATCTTGGCTTTCGTGGGGTTTCAAGCTGAGATATGCATTTTTTACGATAATCTTGGTGAGACTTCTGTCCGAAGTATGCTTAATCACCGAGATCCCTCGTTTCGAGCTATTTAATGCGAGAAACACGTTATCTTGTGTTTTCACCACTCCACAGTGCGTCTGATATGCAGAACTGGCGATATCTTGGTTTTGGTGGGGTTTCAAGCTGAGATATGCATTTTCTGCGATAATCTTGGTGAGACTTCTGTCCGAAGTATGCTGAAACATCGAGATCGCTCTATTCGAGCTATTTAATGCGGCAAACACGTTATCTGGTGCATTCAGCACTCCACAGTGCGTTTGATATGCAGATCCAGCGATATCTTGGTTTTCGTGGGGTTTCAAGCTGAGATATGCATTTTTTACGATAATCTTGGTGAGACTCCTGTCCGAAGTATGCTTAATCATCGAGATCGCTCGTTTCGAGCTATTTAATGCGAGAAACACGTTATCTGGTGTTTTCACAACTCCACAGTGCGTATGATATGCAGAACCTGCGATATCTTGGTTTTCGTGGGGTTTCAAGCTGAGATATGCATTTTCTGCGATAATCTTGGTGAGACTTCTGTCCGAAGTATACAGAATCATCGAGATCGCTCTTTTCGAGCTATTTAATGCGGGAAACACGTTATCTGGTGTTTTGACCACTCCACAGTGCGTTTGATATGTAGAACCGCCGATAACGTGGTTTTTGTGGGGTTTCCAGCTGATATATGCATTTTCTGCGATAATCTTGGTGTTTCATCTATGAGAAGTATGCAGAATCATCGAGAACGCGCTTTTCGAGCTACTTAATGCGAGAAACACGTTTTCTGGTTTTTTCACCACTCCACAGTGCGTATGATATGCAGAACCGGCGATATCTTGGTTTTCGTGGGGTTTCAAGCTGAGATATACATTTTCTGCGATAATCTTGGTGAGACTTCTGTCCGAAGTATGCTGAAACATCGAGATCGCTCTGTTCGAGCTAGTTAATGCGAGAAAAACCTTATCCGGTGTTTTCACCACTCCACAGTTCGTTTGATATGCAGAACCAGCGATATCTTGGCTTTCGGGGGGTTTCAAGCTGAGATATGCATTTTTTACGATAATCTTGGTGAGACTTCTGTCCGAAGTATGCTGAATCATCGAGATCGCTCTTTTCGAGCTAGTTAGTGCGAGAAACACGTTATCTGGAGTTTTCACCACTCCACAGTTGGTTTGATATGCAGAACCGGCGATATCTTGGTTTTCGTGGGATTTCAAGCTGCGATATGCATTTTCTACGATAACCATGGTGAGTCTTCTGTCAGAAGTATGCAGAATCATCTAGATCGCTCTCTTCGAGCTATTTAATGTGAGAAACACGTTTTCTGGTGTATTCACCACCCCACAGTACGTTTGACATGCAGAACCGGATATATCTTGGTTTCGGTCGGGTTTCAAGCTGAGATATGCATTTTCTACGATAATCTTGGTGAGACTTCTGTCAGAAGTATGCAGAATCATCGGGATCGCTCTTTTCGAGCTATTTAACGCGAGAAACACATTATATGGTTGTTTTCACCACTCCACAGTGCGTTTGATATGCATAACCGGCGATATCTAGATTTTCGTGGTGTTTCCAGCTGAGATATGCATTCTCTGCGATACTCTTGGTGAGACTTCAGTCAGAAGTATGCAGAATCACCGAGATCGCTCGTTTCGAGCTATTTAATGCGAAAAAACAAGTTTTCTGGTGTTGTCAACATTCCACAGTGCGTTTTATATGCAGAACCGGCGATATCTTGATTTTCGTGGTGTTTCCAGCTGAGATATGCATTTTCTGCGATAATCTTGGTGAGTCTTCTGTCAGAAGTATGTAGAATCATCTAGATCGCTCTTTTCGAGCTATTTAATGCGAGAAACACGTTTTCTGGTGTATTCACCACTCCACAGTACGTTTGACATGCAGAACAGGAGATATCTTGGTTTAGGTCGGGTATCAAGCTGAGATATGCATTTTCAACGATAATCTTGATGAGACTTCTGTCAGAAGTGTGCAGAATCATCGGGTTCGCTCTTTTCGAGCTATTTAATGCGAGAAACACGTTGTCTGGTTGGTTTCACGACTCCACAGTGCGTTTGATATGCAGCACCGGCGACATCTTGATTTTCGTGAGGTTTCAAGCTGAGATATGCATTTTTTACGATAATCTTGGTGAGACTTCTGTCCGAAGTATGCTTAATCATCGAGATCCTTCGTTTCGAGCTATTTAATGCGAGAAACACGTTATCTGGTGTTTTCACCACTCCACAGTGCGTCTGATATGCAGAACTGGCGATATCTTGGTTTTGGTGGGGTTTCAAGCTGAGATATGCATTTTCTGCGATAATCTTGGTGAGACTTCTGTCCGAAGTATGCTGAAACATCGAGATCGCTCTATTCGAGCTATTTAATGCGGCAAACACGTTATCTGGTGCATTCAGCACTCCACAGTGCGTTTGATATGCAGATCCAGCGATATCTTGGTTTTCGTGGGGTTTCAAGCTGAGATATGCATTTTTTACGATAATCTTGGTGAGACTCCTGTCCGAAGTATGCTTAATCATCAAGATCGCTCGTTTCGAGCTATTTAATGCGAGAAACACGTTATCTGGTGTTTTCACAACTCCACAGTGCGTATGATATGCAGAACCTGCGATATCTTGGTTTTCGTGGGGTTTCAAGCTGAGACATGCATTTTCTGCGATAATCTTGGTGAGACTTCTGTCCGAAGTATGCAGAATCATCGAGTACGCTCTTTTCGAGATGTTTAATGCGACAAACACGTTATCTGGTGTTTTCACCACTCCACAGTGCGTTTGATATGCAGAACCGGCGACATCTTGGCTTTCGTCGGGTATCAAGCTGGGATATGCATTTTCTACGATAATCTTGGTGAGACTTCTGTCAGAAGTATGCAGAATCATCGGGATCGCTCTTTTCGAGCTATTTAATGCGAGAAACTCGTTATCTGGTTGTTTTCACCACTCCACAGTGCGTTTGATATGCAGAACCGGCGTCATCTTGATTTTCGTGAGGTTTCAAGGTGAGATATGCATTTTCTGCGATAATCTTGGTGAGACTTCTGTCCGAAGTATGCAGAATCATCTAGATCCTTCTTTTCGAGCTATTTAATGCGAGAAAAACGTTATCTGGTGTTTTCACCACTCGACAGTGCGTTTGACATGCAGAACCAGCGATATCTTGGTTTTCGTGGGGTTTCAAGCTGATATATGCATTTTCTGCGATAATCTTGGTGTTTCATCTATGAGAAGTATGCAGAATCATCGAGAACGCGCTTTTCGAGCTACTTAATGCGAGAAACACGTTTTCTGGTTTTTTCACCACTCCACAGTGCGTATGATATGCAGAACCGGCGATATCTTGGTTTTCGTGGGGTTTCAAGCTGAGATATACATTTTCTGCGATAATCTTGGTGAGACTTCTGTCCGAAGTATGCTGAAACATCGAGATCGCTCTGTTCGAGCTAGTTAATGCGAGAAAAACCTTATCCGGTGTTTTCACCACTCCACAGTTCGTTTGATATGCAGAACCAGCGATATCTTGGCTTTCGGGGGGTTTCAAGCTGAGATATGCATTTTTTACGATAATCTTGGTGAGACTTCTGTCCGAAGTATGCTGAATCATCGAGATCGCTCTTTTCGAGCTAGTTAGTGCGAGAAACACGTTATCTGGTGATTTCACCTCACCACAGTGCGTTTGATATGCAGAACAGTAGATATCTTGGTTTTCGTGGGGTTTCAAGCTGAAATATGCATTTTCTGCGATAATCTTGTTGAGACTTCTGTCAGTACTATGCAGAATCATCGAGACCCCTCTTTTCGAGCTATTTAATGCGAGAGACACGTTATCTGGTGTTTTCACCACTCCACAGTGCGTTTGATATGCAGAACAGGCGACATCTTAATTTTCGTGAGATTTCAAGATGCGATATGCATTTTCTACGATAACCATGGTGAGTCTTCTGTCAGAAGTATGCAGAATCATCTAGATCGCTCTTGTCGAGCTATTTAATGCAAAAAAACAAATTTCCCGGTGTTTTCAACATTCCACAGTGCGTTTGATATGCAGAACTGGCGATATCTTGATTTTCGTGGTGTTTCCAGCTGAGATTTGCATTTTCTGCGATAATCTTGGTGAGTCTTCTGTCAGAAGTATGCAGAATCATCAAGATTGCACTTTTCGAGCCATTTAATGCGAGAAACACGTTTTCTGGTGTATTCACCACTCCACAGAGCGTTTGATATGCAGAACCGGCGATATCTTGATATTCGTGGTGTTTCCAGCTGAGATATGCATTTTCTGCGATAATAGTGGTGAGACTTCTGCCCGAAGTATGCTTAATCATCGTGATCGCTCGTTTCTAGCTATTTAATGCGAGAAACACGTTATCTGGTGTTTTCACCACTCCACAGTGCGTTTGATATGCAGAACCGGCGACATCATGGCTGTCGTCGGGCATCAAGCTGAGATATGCATTTTCTGCGATAATCTTGGTGAGACATCAGTCAGAAGTATGCAGAATCATCGAGATCGCTCTTTTCGAGCTATTTAATGGAGAAACACGTTATCTGGTGTATTGATCACTCCACAGTGCGTTTGATATGCGGAACCGGCGCCATCTTGATTTTCGTGAGGTTTCAAGCTGAAATATGCATTTTCTGCGATAATATTGGTGAGAGTTCAGTCAGAAGTATGCAGGATCATCTAGATCGCTCGTTTCGAGCTATTTAATGCGAGAAACACGTTGTCTGGTTGTATTCACCACTCCACGGTGCGTTTGATATGCAGAACCGGCGACATCTTGGGTTTCTTCGGGGTTCGAGCTGAGAAATGCATTTTCTGCGATAATATTGGTGAGTCTTCTGTCAGAAGTATGCAGAATCATCTAGATCGCTCGTTTCGAGCTGCTTAATGCGAGAAACACGTTTTCTGGTGTTTTCACCGCTCCTCAGTGCGTTTGATATGCAGAACCGGCGACATCTTGGGTTTCGTCGGGGTTCAAGCTGAGATATGCATTTTCTGCGATAATATTGGTGAGACTTCAGTCAGAAGTATGCAGAATCATCTAGATTGCACTTTTCGAGCTATTTAATGCGAGAAACACGTTATCTGGTGTTTTCACCACTCCACAGTGCGTTTAATATGCAGAACCGGCGATATCTTGATTTTCGTGGTGTTTCCAGCTGAGATATGCATTTTCTGCGATAATCTTGGTGAGACTTCTGTCCGAAGTATGCAGAATCATCGAGATCGCTCTTTTCGAGCTATTTAATGCGAGAAACACGTTTTCTGGTGTATTCATCACTCCACAGAGCGTCTGATATGCAGAACTGGCGATATCTTGATATTCGTGGTGTTTCCAGCTGAGATATGCATTTTCTGCGATTATCATGGTGAGTCTTCTGTCAGCAGTATGCAGAATCATCTAGATTGCACTTTTCGAGCTATTTAATGCGAGAAACACGTTATCTGGTGTTTTCACCACTCCACAGTGCGTTTGATATGCAGAACCGGCGACATCTTGGCTTTCGTCGGGTTTCAAGCTGAGATATGCATTTTCTGCATTAATCTTGGTGAGACATCAGTCAGAAGTATGCAGAATCATCTAGATCGCTCGTTTCGAGCTGCTTAATGCGAGAAACACGTTTTCTGGTGTTTTCACCGCTCCTCAGTGCGTTTGATATGCAGAACCGGCGACATCTTGGGTTTCGTCGGGGTTCAAGCTGAGATATGCATTTTCTGCGATAATATTGGTGAGACTTCAGTCAGAAGTATGCAGAATCATCTAGATCGCTCGTTTCTAGCTATTGAATGCGAGAAACACGTTATCTGGTGTTTTCACCACTCCACAGTGCGTTTGATATGCAGAACCGGCGACATCATGGCTGTCGTCGGGCATCAAGCTGAGATATGCATTTTCTGCGATAATCTTGGTGAGACATCAGTCAGAAGTATGCAGAATCATCGAGATCGCTCTTTTCGAGCTATTTAATGGAGAAACACGTTATCTGGTGTATTGACCACTCCACAGTGCGTTTGATATGCGGAACCGGCGCCATCTTGATTTTCGTGAGGTTTCAAGCTGAGATATGCATTTTCTGCGATAATATTGGTGAGAGTTCAGTCAGAAGTATGCAGGATCATCTAGATCGCTCGTTTCTAGCTATTTAATGCGAGAAACACGTTATCTGGTGTTTTCACCACTCCACAGTGCGTTTAATATGCAGAACCGGCGATATCTTGATTTTCGTGGTGTTTCCAGCTGAGATATGCATTTTCTGCGATAATCTTGGTGAGACTTCTGTCCGAAGTATGCAGAATCATCGAGATCGCTCTTTTCGAGCTATTTAATGCGAGAAACACGTTTTCTGGTGTATTCATCACTCCACAGAGCGTTTGATATGCAGAACCGGCGATATCTTGATATTCGTGGTGTTTCCAGCTGAGATATGCATTTTCTGCGATAATCTTGGTGAGTCTTCTGTCAGAAGTATGCAGAATCATCTAGATTGCACTTTTCGAGCTATTTAATGCGAGAAACACGTTATCTGGTGTTTTCACCACTCCACAGTGCGTTTGATATGCAGAACCGGCGACATCTTGGCTTTCGTCGGGTTTCAAGCTGAGATATGCATTTTCTGCATTAATCTTGGTGAGACATCAGTCAGAAGTATGCAGAAACATCTAGATCGCTCGTTTCGAGCTGCTTAATGCGAGAAACACGTTTTCTGGTGTTTTCACCGCTCCTCAGTGCGTTTGATATGCAGAACCGGCGACATCTTTGGTTTCGTCGGGGTTCAAGCTGAGATATGCATTTTCTGCGATAATATTGGTGAGACTTCAGTCAGAAGTATGCAGAATCATCTAGATCGCTCGTTTCTAGCTATTGAATGCGAGAAACACGTTATCTGGTGTTTTCACCACTCCACAGTGCGTTTGATATGCAGAACCGGCGACATCATGGCTGTCGTCGGGCATCAAGCTGAGATATGCATTTTCTGCGATAATCTTGGTGAGACATCAGTCAGAAGTATGCAGAATCATCGAGATCGCTCTTTTCGAGCTATTTAATGGAGAAACACGTTATCTGGTGTATTGACCACTCCACAGTGTGTTTGATATGCGGAACCGGCGCCAGCTTGATTTTCGTGATATTTCAAGCTGAGATATGCATTTTCTGCGATAATATTGGTGAGAGTTCAGTCAGAAGTATGCAGGATCATCTAGATCGCTCGTTTCGAGCTATTTAATTCGAGAAACATGTTATCTGGTGTTTTCACCACTCCACAGTGCGTTTGATATGCAGAACCGGCGACATCATGGCTGTCGTCGGGCATCAAGCTGAGATATGCATTTTCTGCGGTAATCTTGATGAGACATCAGTCAGAAGTATGCAGAATCATCGAGATCGCTCTTTTCGAGCTATTTAATGGAGAAACACGTTATCTGGTGTATTGACCACTCCACAGTGCGTTTGATATGCGGAACCGGCGCCATCTTGATTTTCGTGAGGTTTCAAGCTGAGATATGCATTTTCTGCGATAATATTGGTGAGAGTTCAGTCAGAAGTATGCAGGATCATCTAGATCGCTCGGTTCGAGCTATTTAATGCGAGAAACACGTTGTCTGGTGTATTGACCACTCGACAGTGCCTTTGATATGCGGAACCGGCGCCATCTTGATTTTCGTGAGGTTTCAAGCTGAGATATGCATTTTCTGCGATAATATTGGTGAGAGTTCAGTCAGAAGTATGCAGGATCATCTAGATCGCTCGTTTCGAGCTATTTAATGCGAGAAACACGTTTTCTGGTGTTTTCACCACTCCACAGTACGTTTGACATGCAGAACCGGCGATGTTTGGTTTTCGTCGGGTTTCAAGCTGAGATATGCATTTTCTACGATAATCTTGGTGAGACTTCTGTCCGAAGTAAGCAGAATCATCGAGATCGCTCTTTTCGAGCTACTTAATGCGAGAAACACGTTTTCTGGTGTATTCACCACTCCACAGTACGTTTGACATGCAGAACCGGAGATATCCTGGTTTCGGTCGGGTTTCAAGCTGAGATATGCTTTTCTACGATAATCTTGTTGAGACATCAGTCAGAAGTATGCAGAATCATCGAGATCGCACTTTTCGAGTTATTTAATGCGAGAAACACATTTTCTGGTGTATTCACCACTCCACAGAGCGTCTGATATGCAGAACTGGCGATATCTTGATATTCGTGGTGTTTCCAGCTGATATATGCATTTTCTGCGATTATCATGGTGAGTCTTCTGTCAGCAGTATGCAGAATCATCTAGATTGCACTTTTCGAGCTATTTAATGCGAGAAACACGTTATCTGGTGTTTTCACCACTCCACAGTGCGTTTGATATGCAGAACCGGCGACATCTTGGATTTCGTCGGGTTTCAAGCTGAGATATGCATTTTCTGCATTAATCTTGGTGAGACATCAGTCAGAAGTATGCAGAATCATCTAGATCGCTCGTTTCGAGCTGCTTAATGCGAGAAACACGTTTTCTGGTGTTTTCACCGCTCCTCAGTGCGTTTGATATGCAGAACCGGCGACATCTTGGGTTTCGTCGGGGTTCAAGCTGAGATATGCATTTTCTGCGATAATATTGGTGAGACTTCAGTCAGAAGTATGCAGAATCATCTAGATCGCTCGTTTCTAGCTATTGAATTAGAGAAACACGTTATCTGGTGTTTTCACCACTCCACAGTGCGTTTGATATGCAGAACCGGCGACATCATGGCTGTCGTCGGGCATCAAGCTGAGATATGCATTTTCTGCGATAATCTTGGTGAGACATCAGTCAGAAGTATGCAGAATCATCGAGATCGCTCTTTTCGAGCTATTTAATGGAGAAACACGTTATCTGGTGTATTGACCACTCCACAGTGCGTTTGATATGCGGAACTGGCGCCATCTTGATTTTCGTGAGGTTTCAAGCTGAGATATGCATTTTCTGCGATAATATTGGTGAGAGTTCATTCAGAAGTATGCAGGATCATCTAGATCGCTCGTTTCTAGCTATTTAATGCGAGAAACACGTTATCTGGTGTTTTCACCACTCCACAGTGCGTTTAATATGCAGAACCGGCGATATCTTGATTTTCGTGGTGTTTCCAGCTTAGATATGCATTTTCTGCGATAATCTTGGTGAGACTTCTGTCCGAAGTAAGCAGAATCATCGAGATCGCTCTTTTCGAGCTACTTAA
The DNA here is from genome assembly GCA_951804975.1 of Anthophora plumipes. Taxonomy (NCBI): domain Eukaryota; kingdom Metazoa; phylum Arthropoda; class Insecta; order Hymenoptera; family Apidae; genus Anthophora; species Anthophora plumipes. The sequence continues at coordinate 384,887 of CATORF010000403.1, forward strand.
TGCGAGAAACACGTTTTCTGGTGTATTCACCACTCTACAGTACGTTTGACATGCAGAACCGGAGATATCCTGGCTTCGGTCGGGTTTCAAGCTGAGATATGCTTTTCTACGATAATCTTGTTGAGACATCAGTCAGAAGTATGCAGAATCATCGAGATCGCACTTTTCGAGTTATTTAATGCGAGAAACACATTTTCTGGTGTATTCACCACTCCACAGAGCGTCTGATATGCAGAACTGGCGATATCTTGATATTCGTGGTGTTTCCAGCTGAGATATGCATTTTCTGCGATTATCATGGTGAGTCTTCTGTCAGCAGTATGCAGAATCATCTAGATTGCACTTGTCGAGCTATTTAATGCGAGAAACACGTTATCTGGTGTTTTCACCACTCCACAGTGCGTTTGATATGCAGAACCGGCGACATCTTGGCTTTCGTCGGGTTTCAAGCTGAGATATGCATTTTCTGCATTAATCTTGGTGAGACATCAGTCAGAAGTATGCAGAATCATCTAGATCGCTCGTTTCGAGCTGCTCAATGCGAGAAACACGTTTTCTGGTGTTTTCACCGCTCCTCAGTGCGTTTGATATGCAGAACCGGCGACATCTTGGGTTTCGTCGGGGTTCAAGCTGAGATATGCATTTTCTGCGATAATATTGGTGAGACTTCAGTCAGAAGTATGCAGAATCATCTAGATCGCTCGTTTCTAGCTATTGAATGCGAGAAACACGTTATCTGGTGTTTTCACCACTCCACAGTGCGTTTGATATGCAGAACCGGCGACATCATGGCTGTCGCCGGGCATCAAGCTGAGATATGCATTTTCTGCGATAATCTTGGTGAGACATCAGTCAGAAGTATGCAGAATCATCGAGATCGCTCTTTTCGAGCTATTTAATGGAGAAACACGTTATCTGGTGTATTGACCACTCCACAGTGCGTTTGATATGCGGAACTGGCGCCATCTTGATTTTCGTGAGGTTTCAAGCTGAGATATGCATTTTCTGCGATAATATTGGTGAGAGTTCAGTCAGAAGTATGCAGGATCATCTAGATCGCTCGTTTCTAGCTATTTAATGCGAGAAACACGTTATCTGGTGTTTTCACCACTCCACAGTGCGTTTAATATGCAGAACCGGCGATATCTTGATTTTCGTGGTGTTTCCAGCTGAGATATGCATTTTCTGCGATAATCTTGGTGAGTCTTCTGTCAGAAGTATGCAGAATCATCTAGATTGCACTTTTCGAGCTATTTAATGCGAGAAACACGTTATCTGGTGTTTTCACCACTCCACAGTGCGTTTGATATGCAGAACCGGCGACATCTTGGCTTTCGTCGGGTTTCAAGCTGAGATATGCATTTTCTGCATTAATCTTGGTGAGACATCAGTCAGAAGTATGCAGAATCATCTAGATCGCTCGTTTCGAGCTGCTTAATGCGAGAAACACGTTTTCTGGTGTTTTCACCGCTCCTCAGTGCGTTTGATATGCAGAACCGGCGACATCTTGGGTTTCGTCGGGGTTCAAGCTGAGATATGCATTTTCTGCGATAATATTGGTGAGACTTCAGTCAGAAGTATGCAGAATCATCGAGATCGCTCTTTTCGAGCTATTTAATGGAGAAACACGTTATCTGGTGTATTGAACACTCCACAGTGCGTTTGATATGCGGAACCGGCGCCAGCTTGATTTTCGTGATATTTCAAGCTGAGATATGCATTTTCTGCGATAATATTGGTGAGAGTTCAGTCAGAAGTATGCAGGATCATCTAGATCGCTCGTTTCGAACTATTTAATTCGAGAAACAGGTTGTCTGGTTGTTTTCACCACTCCACTGTGCGTTTGATATGCAGAACCAGCGTCATCTTGATTTTCGTGGTGTTTCCAGCTGAGATATGCATTTTCTGCGATAATCTTGGTGAGTCTTCTGTCAGCAGTATGCAGAATCATCGAGATCGCTCTATTCGAGCTATTTAATGCGAGAAACACGTTATCTGGTGTTTTCACCACTCCACAGTGCGTTTGATATGCAGAACCGGCGACATCTTTATTTTCGTGAGATTTCAACCTGAGATATGCATTTTCGTCGATAATCTTGGTGAGTCTTCTGTCAGTACTATGCAGAATCATCGAGACCCCTCATTTCGAGCTATTTAATGCGAGAGACACGTTATCTGGTGTTTTCACCACTCCACAGTGCGTTTGATATGCAGAACAGGCGACATCTTAATTTTCGTGAGATTTCAAGCTGCGATATGCATTTTCTACGATAACCATGGTGAGTCTTCTGTCAGAAGTATGCAGAATCATCTAGATCGCTCTCTTCGAGCTATTTAATGTGAGAAACACGTTTTCTGGTGTATTCACCACCCCACAGTACGTTTGACATGCAGAACCGGATATATCTTGGTTTCGGTCGGGTTTCAAGCTGAGATATGCATTTTCTACGATAATCTTCGTGAGACTTCTGTCAGAAGTATGCAGAATCATCGGGATCGCTCTTTTCGAGCTATTTAATGCGAGAAACACGTTTTCTGGTGTATTCACCACTCCACAGTACGTTTGACATGCAGAACAGGAGATACCTTGGTTTAGGTCGGGTATCAAGCTGAGATATGCATTTTCAACGATAATCTTGGTGAGACTTCTGTCAGAAGTATGCAGAATCATCGGGATCGCTCTTTTCGAGCTATTTAATGCGAGAAACACGTTGTCTGGTTGGTTTCACGACTCCACAGTGCGTTTGATATGCAGAACCGGCGACATCTTGATTTTCGTGAGGTTTCAAGCTGAGATATGCATTTTTTGCTATAATATTGGTGAGACTTCTATCAGAAGTAAGCGGAAACATCGAGATCCCTCTTTTCCAGCTCTTTAATGCGAGAAACACGTTATCTGGTGTTTTCACCTCTCCACAGTGCGTTTGATATGCAGAACCGGCGACATCTTGGCTTTCGTCGGGTATCAACCTGAGATATGCATTTTCTGCGATAATCTTGGTGAGACTTCAGTCAGAAGTATGCAGAATCATCGAGATCGCTCTTTTCGAGCTAGTTAATGCTAGAGAAACCTTATCCGGTGTTTTCACCACTCCACAGTGCGTTTGATATGCAGAACCAGCGATATCTTGGCTTTCGTGGGGTTTCAAGCTGAGATATGCATTTTTTACGATAATCTTGGTGAGACTTCTGTCCGAAGTATGCTTAATCATCGAGATCGCTCGTTTCGAGCTATTTAATGCGAGAAACACGATATCTGGAGTTTTCACCACTCCACAGTTGGTTTGATATGCAGAACCGGCGATATCTTGGTTTTCGTGGGGTTTCAAGCTGAGATATGCGTTTTCTGCGATAATCTTGGTGAGACTTTTATCAGAAGTAAGCAGAATCATCGAGATCCCTCTTTTCGAGCTCTTTAATGCGAGAAACACGTTATCCGGTGTTTTCACCTCTCCACAGTGCGTTTGATATGCAGAACAGTAGATATCTTGGTTTTCGTGGGGTTTCAAGCTGAGATATGCATTTTTTACGATAATCTTGGTGAGACTTCTGTCCGAAGTATGCTGAATCATCGAGATCGCTCTTTTCGAGCTAGTTAGTGCGAGAAACACGTTATCTGGAGTTTTCACCACTCCACAGTTGGTTTGATATGCAGAACCGGCGATATCTTGGTTTTCGTGGGATTTCAAGCTGCGATATGCATTTTCTACGATAACCATGGTGAGTCTTCTGTCAGAAGTATGCAGAATCATCTAGATCGCTCTCTTCGAGCTATTTAATGTGAGAAACACGTTTTCTGGTGTATTCACCACCCCACAGTACGTTTGACATGCAGAACCGGATATATCTTGGTTTCGGTCGGGTTTCAAGCTGAGATATGCATTTTCTACGATAATCTTGGTGAGACTTCTGTCAGAAGTATGCAGAATCATCGGGATCGCTCTTTTCGAGCTATTTAACGCGAGAAACACATTATATGGTTGTTTTCACCACTCCACAGTGCGTTTGATATGCATAACCGGCGATATCTAGATTTTCGTGGTGTTTCCAGCTGAGATATGCATTCTCTGCGATACTCTTGGTGAGACTTCAGTCAGAAGTATGCAGAATCACCGAGATCGCTCGTTTCGAGCTATTTAATGCGAAAAAACAAGTTTTCTGGTGTTGTCAACATTCCACAGTGCGTTTTATATGCAGAACCGGCGATATCTTGATTTTCGTGGTGTTTCCAGCTGAGATATGCATTTTCTGCGATAATCTTGGTGAGTCTTCTGTCAGAAGTATGTAGAATCATCTAGATCGCTCTTTTCGAGCTATTTAATGCGAGAAACACGTTTTCTGGTGTATTCACCACTCCACAGTACGTTTGACATGCAGAACAGGAGATATCTTGGTTTAGGTCGGGTATCAAGCTGAGATATGCATTTTCAACGATAATCTTGATGAGACTTCTGTCAGAAGTGTGCAGAATCATCGGGTTCGCTCTTTTCGAGCTATTTAATGCGAGAAACACGTTGTCTGGTTGGTTTCACGACTCGACAGTGCGTTTGATATGCAGCACCGGCGACATCTTGATTTTCGTGAGGTTTCAAGCTGAGATATGCATTTTTTACGATAATCTTGGTGAGACTTCTGTCCGAAGTATGCTTAATCATCGAGATCCTTCGTTTCGAGCTATTTATTGCGAGAAACACGTTATCTGGTGTTTTCACCACTCCACAGTGCGTCTGATATGCAGAACTGGCGATATCTTGGTTTTGGTGGGGTTTCAAGCTGAGATATGCATTTTCTGCGATAATCTTGGTGAGACTTCTGTCCGAAGTATGCTGAAACATCGAGATCGCTCTATTCGAGCTATTTAATGCGGCAAACACGTTATCTGGTGCATTCAGCACTCCACAGTGCGTTTGATATGCAGATCCAGCGATATCTTGGTTTTCGTGGGGTTTCAAGCTGAGATATGCATTTTTTACGATAATCTTGGTGAGACTCCTGTCCGAAGTATGCTTAATCATCAAGATCGCTCGTTTCGAGCTATTTAATGCGAGAAACACGTTATCTGGTGTTTTCACAACTCCACAGTGCGTATGATATGCAGAACCTGCGATATCTTGGTTTTCGTGGGGTTTCAAGCTGAGACATGCATTTTCTGCGATAATCTTGGTGAGACTTCTGTCCGAAGTATGCAGAATCATCGAGTACGCTCTTTTCGAGATGTTTAATGCGACAAACACGTTATCTGGTGTTTTCACCACTCCACAGTGCGTTTGATATGCAGAACCGGCGACATCTTGGCTTTCGTCGGGTATCAAGCTGGGATATGCATTTTCTACGATAATCTTGGTGAGACTTCTGTCAGAAGTATGCAGAATCATCGGGATCGCTCTTTTCGAGCTATTTAATGCGAGAAACTCGTTATCTGGTTGTTTTCACCACTCCACAGTGCGTTTGATATGCAGAACCGGCGTCATCTTGATTTTCGTGAGGTTTCAAGGTGAGATATGCATTTTCTGCGATAATCTTGGTGAGACTTCTGTCCGAAGTATGCAGAATCATCTAGATCCTTCTTTTCGAGCTATTTAATGCGAGAAAAACGTTATCTGGTGTTTTCACCACTCGACAGTGCGTTTGACATGCAGAACCAGCGATATCTTGGTTTTCGTGGGGTTTCAAGCTGAGATATGCATTTTCTGCGATAATCTGGTGAGACTTCTGTCCGAAGTATACAGAATCATCGAGATCGCTCTTTTCGAGCTATTTAATGCGGGAAACACGTTATCTGGTGTTTTGACCACTCCACAGTGCGTTTGATATGTAGAACCGCCGATAACGTGGTTTTTGTGGGGTTTCCAGCTGATATATGCATTTTCTGCGATAATCTTGGTGTTTCATCTATGAGAAGTATGCAGAATCATCGAGAACGCGCTTTTCGAGCTACTTAATGCGAGAAACACGTTATCTGGTGTTTTCACCACTCCACAGTGCGTTTGATATGCAGAACCGGCGACATCATGGCTGTCGTCGGGCATCAAGCTGAGATATGCATTTTCTGCGATAATCTTGGTGAGACATCAGTCAGAAGTATGCTGAAACATCGAGATCGCTCTGTTCGAGCTAGTTAATGCGAGAAAAACCTTATCCGGTGTTTTCACCACTCCACAGTTCGTTTGATATGCAGAACCAGCGATATCTTGACTTTCGGGGGGTTTCAAGCTGAGATATGCATTTTTTACGATAATCTTGGTGAGACTTCTGTCCGAAGTATGCTGAATCATCGAGATCGCTCTTTTCGAGCTAGTTAGTGCGAGAAACACGTTATCTGGTGATTTCACCACACCACAGTGCGTTTGATATGCAGAACAGTAGATATCTTGGTTTTCGTGGGGTTTCAAGCTGAAATATGCATTTTCTGCGATAATCTTGTTGAGACTTCTGTCAGTACTATGCAGAATCATCGAGACCCCTCTTTTCGAGCTATTTAATGCGAGAGACACGTTATCTGGTGTTTTCACCACTCCACAGTGCGTTTGATATGCAGAACAGGCGACATCTTAATTTTCGTGAGATTTCAAGATGCGATATGCATTTTCTACGATAACCATGGTGAGTCTTCTGTCAGAAGTATGCAGAATCATCTAGATCGCTCTTGTCGAGCTATTTAATGCAAAAAAACAAATTTCCCGGTGTTTTCAACATTCCACAGTGCGTTTGATATGCAGAACTGGCGATATCTTGATTTTCGTGGTGTTTCCAGCTGAGATTTGCATTTTCTGCGATAATCTTGGTGAGTCTTCTGTCAGAAGTATGCAGAATCATCAAGATTGCACTTTTCGAGCCATTTAATGCGAGAAACACGTTTTCTGGTGTATTCACCACTCCACAGAGCGTTTGATATGCAGAACCGGCGATATCTTGATATTCGTGGTGTTTCCAGCTGAGATATGCATTTTCTGCGATAATAGTGGTGAGACTTCTGCCCGAAGTATGCTTAATCATCGTGATCGCTCGTTTCTAGCTATTTAATGCGAGAAACACGTTATCTGGTGTTTTCACCACTCCACAGTGCGTTTGATATGCAGAACCGGCGACATCATGGCTGTCGTCGGGCATCAAGCTGAGATATGCATTTTCTGCGATAATCTTGGTGAGACATCAGTCAGAAGTATGCAGAATCATCGAGATCGCTCTTTTCGAGCTATTTAATGGAGAAACACGTTATCTGGTGTATTGACCACTCCACAGTGCGTTTGATATGCGGAACCGGCGCCATCTTGATTTTCGTGAGGTTTCAAGCTGAAATATGCATTTTCTGCGATAATATTGGTGAGAGTTCAGTCAGAAGTATGCAGGATCATCTAGATCGCTCGTTTCGAGCTATTTAATGCGAGAAACACGTTGTCTGGTTGTTTTCACCACTCCACGGTGCGTTTGATATGCAGAACCGGCGACATCTTGGGTTTCTTCGGGGTTCGAGCTGAGAAATGCATTTTCTGCGATAATATTGGTGAGTCTTCTGTCAGAAGTATGCAGAATCATCTAGATCGCTCGTTTCGAGCTGCTTAATGCGAGAAACACGTTTTCTGGTGTTTTCACCGCTCCTCAGTGCGTTTGATATGCAGAACCGGCGACATCTTGGGTTTCGTCGGGGTTCAAGCTGAGATATGCATTTTCTGCGATAATATTGGTGAGACTTCAGTCAGAAGTATGCAGATTCATCTAGATCGCTCGTTTCTAGCTATTTAATGCGAGAAACACGTTATCTGGTGTTTTCACCACTCCACAGTGCGTTTGATATGCAGAACCGGCGACATCATGGCTGTCGTCGGGCATCAAGCTGAGATATGCATTTTCTGCGATAACCTTGGTGAGACATCAGTCAGAAGTATGCAGAATCATCGAGATCTGGTGTTTTCACCACTCCACAGTGCGTTTGATATGCAGAACCGGCGACATCATGGCTGTCGTCGGGCATCAAGCTGAGATATGCATTTTCTGCGATAACCTTGGTGAGACATCAGTCAGAAGTATGCAGAATCATCGAGATCGCTCTTTTCGAGTTATTTAATGCGAGAAACACATTTTCTGGTGTATTCACCACTCCACAGAGCGTCTGATATGCAGAACTGGCGATATCTTGATATTCGTGGTGTTTCCAGCTGAGATATGCATTTTCTGCGATTATCATGGTGAGTCTTCTGTCAGCAGTATGCAGAATCATCTAGATTGCACTTTTCGAGCTATTTAATGCGAGAAACACGTTATCTGGTGTTTTCACCACTCCACAGTGCGTTTGATATGCAGAACCGGCGACATCTTGGCTTTCGTCGGGTTTCAAGCTGAGATATGCATTTTCTGCATTAATCTTGGTGAGACATCAGTCAGAAGTATGCAGAATCATCTAGATCGCTCGTTTCGAGCTGCTTAATGCGAGAAACACGTTTTCTGGTGTTTTCACCGCTCCTCAGTGCGTTTGATATGCAGAACCGGCGACATCTTGGGTTTCGTCGGGGTTCAAGCTGAGATATGCATTTTCTGCGATAATATTGGTGAGACTTCAGTCAGAAGTATGCAGAATCATCTAGATCGCTCGTTTCTAGCTATTGAATGCGAGAAACACGTTATCTGGTGTTTTCACCACTCCACAGTGCGTTTGATATGCAGAACCGGCGACATCATGGCTGTCGTCGGGCATCAAGCTGAGATATGCATTTTCTGCGATAATCTTGGTGAGACATCAGTCAGAAGTATGCAGAATCATCGAGATCGCTCTTTTCGAGCTATTTAATGGAGAAACACGTTATCTGGTGTATTGACCACTCCACAGTGCGTTTGATATGCGGAACCGGCGCCATCTTGATTTTCGTGAGGTTTCAAGCTGAGATATGCATTTTCTGCGATAATATTGGTGAGAGTTCAGTCAGAAGTATGCAGGATCATCTAGATCGCTCGTTTCTAGCTATTTAATGCGAGAAACACGTTATCTGGTGTTTTCACCACTCCACAGTGCGTTTAATATGCAGAACCGGCGATATCTTGATTTTCGTGGTGTTTCCAGCTGAGATATGCATTTTCTGCGATAATCTTGGTGAGACTTCTGTCCGAAGTATGCAGAATCATCGAGATCGCTCTTTTCGAGCTATTTAATGCGAGAAACACGTTTTCTGGTGTATTCATCACTCCACAGAGCGTTTGATATGCAGAACCGGCGATATCTTGATATTCGTGGTGTTTCCAGCTGAGATATGCATTTTCTGCGATAATCTTGGTGAGTCTTCTGTCAGAAGTATGCAGAATCATCTAGATTGCACTTTTCGAGCTATTTAATGCGAGAAACACGTTATCTGGTGTTTTCACCACTCCACAGTGCGTTTGATATGCAGAACCGGCGACATCTTGGCTTTCGTCGGGTTTCAAGCTGAGATATGCATTTTCTGCATTAATCTTGGTGAGACATCAGTCAGAAGTATGCAGAATCATCTAGATCGCTCGTTTCGAGCTGCTTAATGCGAGAAACACGTTTTCTGGTGTTTTCACCGCTCCTCAGTGCGTTTGATATGCAGAACCGGCGACATCTTTGGTTTCGTCGGGGTTCAAGCTGAGATATGCATTTTCTGCGATAATATTGGTGAGACTTCAGTCAGAAGTATGCAGAATCATCTAGATCGCTCGTTTCTAGCTATTGAATGCGAGAAACACGTTATCTGGTGTTTTCACCACTCCACAGTGCGTTTGATATGCAGAACCGGCGACATCATGGCTGTCGTCGGGCATCAAGCTGAGATATGCATTTTCTGCGATAATCTTGGTGAGACATCAGTCAGAAGTATGCAGAATCATCGAGATCGCTCTTTTCGAGCTATTTAATGGAGAAACACGTTATCTGGTGTATTGACCACTCCACAGTGTGTTTGATATGCGGAACCGGCGCCAGCTTGATTTTCGTGATATTTCAAGCTGAGATATGCATTTTCTGCGATAATATTGGTGAGAGTTCAGTCAGAAGTATGCAGGATCATCTAGATCGCTCGTTTCGAGCTATTTAATTCGAGAAACACGTTATCTGGTGTTTTCACCACTCCACAGTGCGTTTGATATGCAGAACCGGCGACATCATGGCTGTCGTCGGGCATCAAGCTGAGATATGCATTTTCTGCGGTAATCTTGATGAGACATCAGTCAGAAGTATGCAGAATCATCGAGATCGCTCTTTTCGAGCTATTTAATGGAGAAACACGTTATCTGGTGTATTGACCACTCCACAGTGCGTTTGATATGCGGAACCGGCGCCATCTTGATTTTCGTGAGGTTTCAAGCTGAGATATGCATTTTCTGCAATAATATTGGTGAGAGTTCAGTCAGAAGTATGCAGGATCATCTAGATCGCTCGGTTCGAGCTATTTAATGCGAGAAACACGTTGTCTGGTGTATTGACCACTCGACAGTGCCTTTGATATGCGGAACCGGCGCCATCTTGATTTTCGTGAGGTTTCAAGCTGAGATATGCATTTTCTGCGATAATATTGGTGAGAGTTCAGTCAGAAGTATGCAGGATCATCTAGATCGCTCGTTTCGAGCTATTTAATGCGAGAAACACGTTTTCTGGTGTTTTCACCACTCCACAGTACGTTTGACATGCAGAACCGGCGATGTTTGGTTTTCGTCGGGTTTCAAGCTGAGATATGCATTTTCTACGATAATCTTGGTGAGACTTCTGTCCGAAGTAAGCAGAATCATCGAGATCGCTCTTTTCGAGCTACTTAATGCGAGAAACACGTTTTCTGGTGTATTCACCACTCCACAGTACGTTTGACATGCAGAACCGGAGATATCCTGGTTTCGGTCGGGTTTCAAGCTGAGATATGCTTTTCTACGATAATCTTGTTGAGACATCAGTCAGAAGTATGCAGAATCATCGAGATCGCACTTTTCGAGTTATTTAATGCGAGAAACACATTTTCTGGTGTATTCACCACTCCACAGAGCGTCTGATATGCAGAACTGGCGATATCTTGATATTCGTGGTGTTTCCAGCTGAGATATGCATTTTCTGCGATTATCATGGTGAGTCTTCTGTCAGCAGTATGCAGAATCATCTAGATTGCACTTTTCGAGCTATTTAATGCGAGAAACACGTTATCTGGTGTTTTCACCACTCCACAGTGCGTTTGATATGCAGAACCGGCGACATCTTGGATTTCGTCGGGTTTCAAGCTGAGATATGCATTTTCTGCATTAATCTTGGTGAGACATCAGTCAGAAGTATGCAGAATCATCTAGATCGCTCGTTTCGAGCTGCTTAATGCGAGAAACACGTTTTCTGGTGTTTTCACCGCTCCTCAGTGCGTTTGATATGCAGAACCGGCGACATCTTGGGTTTCGTCGGGGTTCAAGCTGAGATATGCATTTTCTGCGATAATATTGGTGAGACTTCAGTCAGAAGTATGCAGAATCATCTAGATCGCTCGTGTCTAGCTATTGAATTAGAGAAACACGTTATCTGGTGTTTTCACCACTCCACAGTGCGTTTGATATGCAGAACCGGCGACATCATGGCTGTCGTCGGGCATCAAGCTGAGATATGCATTTTCTGCGATAATCTTGGTGAGACATCAGTCAGAAGTATGCAGAATCATCGAGATCGCTCTTTTCGAGCTATTTAATGGAGAAACACGTTATCTGGTGTATTGACCACTCCACAGTGCGTTTGATATGCGGAACTGGCGCCATCTTGATTTTCGTGAGGTTTCAAGCTGAGATATGCATTTTCTGCGATAATATTGGTGAGAGTTCAGTCAGAAGTATGCAGGATCATCTAGATCGCTCGTTTCTAGCTATTTAATGCGAGAAACACGTTATCTGGTGTTTTCACCACTCCACAGTGCGTTTAATATGCAGAACCGGCGATATCTTGATTTTCGTGGTGTTTCCAGCTGAGATATGCATTTTCTGCGATAATCTTGGTGAGACTTCTGTCCGAAGTAAGCAGAATCATCGAGATCGCTCTTTTCGAGCTACTTAATGCGAGAAACACGTTTTCTGGTGTATTCACCACTCTACAGTACGTTTGACATGCAGAACCGGAGATATCCTGGCTTCGGTCGGGTTTCAAGCTGAGATATGCTTTTCTACGATAATCTTGTTGAGACATCAGTCAGAAGTATGCAGAATCATCGAGATCGCACTTTTCGAGTTATTTAATGCGAGAAACACATTTTCTGGTGTATTCACCACTCCACAGAGCGTCTGATATGCAGAACTGGCGATATCTTGATATTCGTGGTGTTTCCAGCTGAGATATGCATTTTCTGCGATTATCATGGTGAGTCTTCTGTCAGCAGTATGCAGAATCATCTAGATTGCACTTTTCGAGCTATTTAATGCGAGAAACACGTTATCTGGTGTTTTCACCACTCCACAGTGCGTTTGATATGCAGAACCGGCGACATCTTGGCTTTCGTCGGGTTTCAAGCTGAGATATGCATTTTCTGCATTAATCTTGGTGAGACATCAGTCAGAAGTATGCAGAATCATCTAGATCGCTCGTTTCGAGCTGCTCAATGCGAGAAACACGTTTTCTGGTGTTTTCACCGCTCCTCAGTGCGTTTGATATGCAGAACCGGCGACATCTTGGGTTTCGTCGGGGTTCAAGCTGAGATATGCATTTTCTGCGATAATATTGGTGAGACTTCAGTCAGAAGTATGCAGAATCATCTAGATCGCTCGTTTCTAGCTATTGAATGCGAGAAACACGTTATCTGGTGTTTTCACCACTCCACAGTGCGTTTGATATGCAGAACCGGCGACATCATGGCTGTCGCCGGGCATCAAGCTGAGATATGCATTTTCTGCGATAATCTTGGTGAGACATCAGTCAGAAGTATGCAGAATCATCGAGATCGCTCTTTTCGAGCTATTTAATGGAGAAACACGTTATCTGGTGTATTGACCACTCCACAGTGCGTTTGATATGCGGAACTGGCGCCATCTTGATTTTCGTGAGGTTTCAAGCTGAGATATGCATTTTCTGCGATAATATTGGTGAGAGTTCAGTCAGAAGTATGCAGGATCATCTAGATCGCTCGTTTCTAGCTATTTAATGCGAGAAACACGTTATCTGGTGTTTTCACCACTCCACAGTGCGTTTAATATGCAGAACCGGCGATATCTTGATTTTCGTGGTGTTTCCAGCTGAGATATGCATTTTCTGCGATAATCTTGGTGAGTCTTCTGTCAGAAGTATGCAGAATCATCTAGATTGCACTTTTCGAGCTATTTAATGCGAGAAACACGTTATCTGGTGTTTTCACCACTCCACAGTGCGTTTGATATGCAGAACCGGCGACATCTTGGCTTTCGTCGGGTTTCAAGCTGAGATATGCATTTTCTGCATTAATCTTGGTGAGACATCAGTCAGAAGTATGCAGAATCATCTAGATCGCTCGTTTCGAGCTGCTTAATGCGAGAAACACGTTTTCTGGTGTTTTCACCGCTCCTCAGTGCGTTTGATATGCAGAACCGGCGACATCTTGGGTTTCGTCGGGGTTCAAGCTGAGATATGCATTTTCTGCGATAATATTGGTGAGACTTCAGTCAGAAGTATGCAGAATCATCGAGATCGCTCTTTTCGAGCTATTTAATGGAGAAACACGTTATCTGGTGTATTGAACACTCCACAGTGCGTTTGATATGCGGAACCGGCGCCAGCTTGATTTTCGTGATATTTCAAGCTGAGATATGCATTTTCTGCGATAATATTGGTGAGAGTTCAGTCAGAAGTATGCAGGATCATCTAGATCGCTCGTTTCGAGCTATTTAATTCGAGAAACAGGTTGTCTGGTTGTTTTCACCACTCCACTGTGCGTTTGATATGCAGAACCAGCGTCATCTTGATTTTCGTGGTGTTTCCAGCTGAGATATGCATTTTCTGCGATAATCTTGGTGAGTCTTCTGTCAGCAGTATGCAGAATCATCGAGATCGCTCTATTCGAGCTATTTAATGCGAGAAACACGTTATCTGGTGTTTTCACCACTCCACAGTGCGTTTGATATGCAGAACCGGCGACATCTTTATTTTCGTGAGATTTCAACCTGAGATATGCATTTTCGTCGATAATCTTGGTGAGTCTTCTGTCAGTACTATGCAGAATCATCGAGACCCCTCATTTCGAGCTATTTAATGCGAGAGACACGTTATCTGGTGTTTTCACCACTCCACAGTGCGTTTGATATGCAGAACAGGCGACATCTTAATTTTCGTGAGATTTCAAGCTGCGATATGCATTTTCTACGATAACCATGGTGAGTCTTCTGTCACAAGTATGCAGAATCATCTAGATCGCTCTCTTCGAGCTATTTAATGTGAGAAACACGTTTTCTGGTGTATTCACCACCCCACAGTACGTTTGACATGCAGAACCGGATATATCTTGGTTTCGGTCGGGTTTCAAGCTGAGATATGCATTTTCTACGATAATCTTCGTGAGACTTCTGTCAGAAGTATGCAGAATCATCGGGATCGCTCTTTTCGAGCTATTTAATGCGAGAAACACGTTTTCTGGTGTATTCACCACTCCACAGTACGTTTGACATGCAGAACAGGAGATACCTTGGTTTAGGTCGGGTATCAAGCTGAGATATGCATTTTCAACGATAATCTTGGTGAGACTTCTGTCAGAAGTATGCAGAATCATCGGGATCGCTCTTTTCGAGCTATTTAATGCGAGAAACACGTTGTCTGGTTGGTTTCACGACTCCACAGTGCGTTTGATATGCAGAACCGGCGACATCTTGATTTTCGTGAGGTTTCAAGCTGAGATATGCATTTTCTGCTATAATATTGGTGAGACTTCTATCAGAAGTAAGCGGAAACATCGAGATCCCTCTTTTCCAGCTCTTTAATGCGAGAAACACGTTATCTGGTGTTTTCACCTCTCCACAGTGCGTTTGATATGCAGAACCGGCGACATCTTGGCTTTCGTCGGGTATCAACCTGAGATATGCATTTTCTGCGATAATCTTGGTGAGAATTCACTTAGAAGTATGTAGAATCATCGAGATCGCTCTTTTAGAGCTATATAATGCGAGAAACACGTTATCTGGTGTTTTGACCACTCCACAGTGCGTATGATGTGCAGAACCGACGATATCCTGGTTTTCGTGGGGTTTCAAGCTCAGATATGTATTTTGTGCGATAATATTGGAGAGACTTCAGACAGAAGTATGCAGAATCATCAAGATCGAACTTTTCGAGCTATTTGATGCGAGAAACACGTTTTCTGGTGTTTTCACCACTCCACAGTGCGTTTGATATGCAGATCCGGCGACATCTTGGATTTCGTCGGGGTTCAAGCTGAGATTTGCAATTCCTGCGATAATCTTGGTGAGACTTCTGTCCGAAGTATGCTTAATCATCGAGAACGCTCTTTTCAAGCTAGTTAATGCGAGAAACACGTTATCTGGTGTTTTCAGCACTCCACAGTGCGTTTGATATGCAGAACCGGCGATATCTTGGTTTTCGTGGGGTTTCCAGCTGAGATATGCATTTTCTGCGATAATCTTGGTGAGTCTTCTGTCAGAAGTATGCAGAATCATCTAGATCGCTCTTTTCGAGCTATTTGATGCGAGAAACACGTTTTCTGGTGTTTTCACCACGCCACAGTGCGTTTGATATGCAGAACCGGCGACATCGTGGTTTTCGTCGGGTTTCAAGCTGAGATATGCATTTTCTGCGATCATATTGGTGAGACTTCAGTCAGAAGTATGTAGAATCATCTAGATCGCTCGTTTCGAGCTATTTAAAGCGAGAAACCCGTTATCTGGTTGTTTTGACCACTCCACAGTGCGTTTGATATGTAGAGCCGCCGATAACTTGGTTTTCGTGGGGTTTCCAGCTGAAATATGCATTTTCTGCGATAATCTTGGCGTTTCATCTATGAGAAGTATGCAGAATCATCGAGAACGCTCTTTTCGAGCTAGTTAATGCGAGATACACGTTTTCTGATGTTTTCACCACTCCATAGTGCGTCTGATATGCAGAACCGGCGATATCTTGGTTTTCGTGGGGTTTCCAGCTGAGATATGCAATTTCTGTGATAATCTTGGTGAGTCTTCTGTCAGGAGTATGCAGAATCATCGAGATCCCTCTTTTCGAGCTCTTTAATGCGAGAAACACGTTATCTGGTGTTTTCACCACTCCACAGTGCGTTTGATATGCAGAACCGGCGACATCTTGATTTTCGTGAGATTTCAACATGAGATATGCATTTTCGTCGATAATCTTGGTGAGTCTTCTGTCAGTACTATGCAGAATCATCGAGACCCCTCTTTTCGAGCTATTTAATGCGAGAGACACGTTATCTGATGTTTTCACCACTCCACAGTGCGTTTGATATGCAGAACAGGCGACATCTTAATTTTCGTGAGATTTCAAGCTGCGATATGCATTTTCTACGATAACCATGGTGAGTCTTCTGTCAGAAGTATGCAGAATCATCTAGATCGCTCTCTTCGAGCTATTTAATGTGAGAAACACGTTTTCTGGTGTATTCACCACCCCACAGTACGTTTGACATGCAGAACCGGATATATCTTGGTTTCGGTCGGGTTTCAAGCTGAGATATGCATTTTCTACGATAATCTTGGTGAGACTTCTGTCAGACGTATGCAGAATCATCGGGATCGCTCTTTTCGAGCTATTTAAAGCGAGAAACACGTTTTCTGGTGTATTCACCACTCCACAGTACGTTTGACATGCAGAACAGGAGATATCTTGGTTTAGGTCGGGTATCAAGCTGAGATATGCATTTTCAACGATAATCTTGGTGAGACTTCTATCAGAAGTATGCAGAATCTTCGGGATCGCTCTTTTCGAGCTATTTAATGCGAGAAACACGTTGTCTGGTTGGTTTCACGACTCCACAGTGCGTTTGATATGCAGAACCGGCGACATCTTGATTTTCGTGAGGTTTCAAGCTGAGATATGCATTTTCTGCTATAATATTGGTGAGTCTTCTGTCAGTAGGATGCAGAATCATCGAGACCCCTCTTTTCGAGCTATTTAATGCGAGAAACACGTTATCTGGTGTTTTCACCACTCCACAGTGCGTTTGATATGCAGAACAGGCGACATCTTGATTTTCGTGAGATTTCAAGCTGAGATATGCATTTTCTACGATAACCATGGTGAGTCTTCTGTCAGGAGTATGCAGAATCATCTAGATCGCTCTTTTCGAGCTATTTAATGCAAGAAACACGTTATATGGTTGTTTTCACCACTCCACAGTGCGTTTGATATGCAGAACCAGCGATATCTTGGTTTTCGTGGGGTTTCAAGCTGAGATATGCATTTTTTACGATAATCTTGGTGAGACTTCTGTTCGAAGTATGCTTAATCATCGAGATCGCTCGTTTCGAGCTATTTAATGCGCGAAACACGTTATCTGGTGTTTTCACCACTCCACAGTGCGTATGATATGCAGAACCGGCGATATCTTGGTTTTCGTGGGGTTTCAAGCTGAGATATACATTTTCTGCGGTAATCTTGGTGAGACTTCTGTCCGAAGTATGCTGAAACATCGAGATCGCTCTGTTCGAGCTAGTTAATGCGAGAAAAACCTTATCCGGTGTTTTCACCACTCCACAGTTCGTTTGATATGCAGAACCAGCGATATCTTGGCTTTCGTGGGGTTTCAAGCTGAGATATGCATTTTTTACGATAATCTTGGTGAGACTTCTGTCAGAAGTATGCCGAATCATCTAGATCGCTCTTTTCGAGCTATTTGATGCGAGAAACACGTTTTCTGGTGTTTTCACCACGCCACAGTGCGTTTGATATGCAGAACCGGCGACATCGTGGTTTTCGTCGGGTTTCAAGCTGAGATATGCATTTTCTGCGATCATATTGGTGAGACTTCAGTCAGAAGTATGCAGAATCATCGAGATCGCTCTATTCGAGCTATTTAATGCGAGAAACACGTTATCTGGTTGTTTTCACCACTCCACAGTGCGTTTGATATGCAGATCCGGCGACATCTTGGATTTCGTCGGGGTTCAAGCTGAGATTTGCAATTTCTGCGATAATCTTGGTGAGACTTCTGTCCGAAGTATGCTTAATCATCGAGAACGCTCTTTTCGAGCTGGTTAATGCGAGAAACACGTTATCTGGTGTTTTCAGCACTCCACAGTGCGTTTGATATGCAGAACCGGCGATATCTTGGTTTAGGTCGGGTATCAAGCTGAGATATGCATTTTCAACGATAATCTTGGTGAGACTTCTGTCAGAAGTGTGCAGAATCATCGGGATCGCTCTTTTCGAGCTATTTAATGCGAGAAACACGTTGTCTGGTTGGTTTCACGACTCCACAGTGCGTTTGATATGCAGAACCGGCGACATCTTGATTTTCGTGAGGTTTCAAGCTGAGATATGCATTTTCTGCTATAATATTGGTGAGTCTTCTGTCAGTAGGATGCAGAATCATCGAGACCCCTCTTTTCGAGCTATTTAATGCGAGAAACACGTTATCTGGTGTTTTCACCACTCCACAGTGCGTATGATATGCAGAACCGGCGATATCTTGGTTTTCGTGGGGTTTCAAGCTGAGATATACATTTTCTGCGGTAATCTTGGTGAGACTTCTGTCCGAAGTATGCTGAAACATCGAGATCGCTCTTTTCGAGCTAGTTAATGCGAGAAAAACCTTATCCGGTGTTTTCACCACTCCACAGTTCGTTTGATATGCAGAACCAGCGATATCTTGGCTTTCGTGGGGTTTCAAGCTGAGATATGCATTTTTTACGATAATCTTGGTGAGACTTCTGTCCGAAGTATGCTGAATCATCGAGATCGCTCTTTTCGAGCTAGTTAGTGCGAGAAATACGTTATCTGGTGTTTTCACCACACCACAGTGCGTTTGATATGCAGAACAGTAGATATCTTGGTTTTCGTGGGGTTTCAAGCTGAAATATGCATTTTCTGCGATAATCTTGTTGAGACTTCTGTTCGAAGTATGCAGAATCATCGAGATCGCACTTTTCGAGCTATTTAATGCGAGAAACACGTTATCCGGGGTTTTCACCACTCCACAGTTGGTTTGATATGCAGAACCGGCGATATCTTGGTTTTCGTGGGGTTTCAAGCTGAGATATGCGTTTTCTGCGATAATCTTGGTGAGACTTCTATCAGAAGTAAGCGGAAACATCGAGATCCTTCTTTTCGAGCTCTTTAATGCGAGAAACACGTTATCTGGTGTTTTCACCTCTCCACAGTGCGTTTGATATGCAGAACCGGCGACGTCTTGGCTTTCGTCGGGTATCAACCTGAGATATGCATTTTCTGCGATAATCTTGGTGAGAATTCATTTAGAAGTATGCAGAATCATCGAGATCGCTCTTTTAGAGCTATATAATGCGAGAAACACGTTATCTGGTGTTTTGACCACTCCACAGTGCGTATGATGTGCAGAACCGACGATATCCTGGTTTTCGTGGGGTTTCAAGCTCAGATATGCATTTTGTGCGATAATATTGGAGAGACTTCAGACAGAAGTATGCAGAATCATCAAGATCGCACTTTTCGAGCTATTTTATGCGAGAAACACGTTAACTGGTGTTTTCACCACTCCACAGTGCGTTTGATATGCAGATCCGGCGACATCTTGGATTTCGTCGGGGTTCAAGCTGAGATTTGCAATTCCTGCGATAATCTTGGTGAGACTTCTGTCCGAAGTATGCATAATCATCGAGATCCCTCTTTTCGAGCTCTTTAATGCGAGAAACACGTTATCTGGTGTTTTCAGCACTCCACAGTGCGTTTGATATGCAGAACCGGCGATATCTTGGTTTTCGTGGGGTTTCCAGCTGAGATATGCATTTTCTGCGATAATCTTGGTGAGTCTTCTGTCAGAGGTATGCAGAATCATCTAGATCGCTCTTTTCGAGCTATTTGATGCGAGAAACACGTTTTCTGGTGTTTTCACCACGCCACAGTGCGTTTAATATGCAGAACCGGCGACATCGTGGTTTTCGTCGGGTTTCAAGCTGAGATATGCATTTTCTGCGATCATATTGGTGAGACTTCAGTCAGAAGTATGCAGAATCATCTAGATCGCTCGTTTCGAGCTATTTCAAACGAGAAACACGTTATCTGGTTGTTTTGACCACTCCACAGTGCGTTTGATATGTAGAGCCGCCGATAACTTGGTTTTCGTGGGGTTTCCAGCTGAAATATGCATTTTCTGCGATAATCTTGGTGTTTCATCTATGAGAAGTATGCAGAATCATCGAGAACGCTCTTTTCGAGCTAGTTAATGCGAGATACACGTTTTCTGATGTTTTCACCACTCCATAGTGCGTTGTGATATGCAGAACCGGCGATATCTTGGTTTTCGTGGGGTTTCCAGCTGAGATATGCAATTTCTGTGATAATCTTGGTGAGTCTTCTGTCAGAAGTATGCAGAATCATCGAGATCCCTCTTTTCGAGCTCTTTAATGCGAGAAACACGTTATCTGGTGTTTTCACCACTCCACAGTGCGTTTGATATGCAGAACCGGCGACATCTTTATTTTCGTGAGATTTCAACCTGAGATATGCATTTTCGTCGATAATCTTGGTGAGTCTTCTGTCAGTACTATGCAGAATCATCGAGACCCCTCTTTTCGAGCTATTTAATGCGAGAGACACGTTATCTGGTGTTTTCACCACTCCACAGTGCGTTTCATATGCAGAACAGGCGACATCTTAATTTTCGTGAGATTTCAAGCTGCGATATGCATTTTCTACGATAACCATGGTGAGTCTTCTGTCAGAAGTATGCAGAATCATCTAGATCGCTCTCTTCGAGCTATTTAATGTGAGAAACACGTTTTCTGGTGTATTCACCACCCCACAGTACGTTTGACATGCAGAACCGGATATATCTTGGTTTCGGTCGGGTTTCAAGCTGAGATATGCATTTTCTACGATAATCTTCGTGAGACTTCTGTCAGAAGTATGCAGAATCATCGGGATCTCTCTTTTCGAGCTATTTAATGCGAGAAACACGTTTTCTGGTGTATTCACCACTCCACAGTACGTTTGACATGCAGAACAGGAGATATCTTGGTTTAGGTCGGGTATCAAGCTGAGATATGCATTTTCAACGATAATCTTGGTGAGACTTCTGTCAGAAGTATGCAGAATCATCGGGATCGCTCTTTTCGAGCTATTTAATGCGAGAAACACGTTGTCTGGTTGGTTTCACGACTCCACAGTGCGTTTGATATGCAGAACCGGCGACATCTTGATTTTCGTGAGGTTTCAAGCCGAGATATGCATTTTCTGCTATAATATTGGTGAGTCTTCTGTCAGTAGGATGCAGAATCATCGAGACCCCTCTTTTCGAGCTATTTAATGCGAGAAACACGTTATCTGGTGTTTTCACCACTCCACAGTGCGTTTGATATGCAGAACAGGCGACATCTTGATTGTCGTGAGATTTCAAGCTGAGATATGCATTTTCTACGATAACCATGGTGAGTCTTCTGTCAGGAGTATGCAGAATCATCTAGATCGCTCTTTTCGAGCTATTTAATGCGAGAAACACGTTATATGGTTGTTTTCACCACTCCACAGTGCGTTTGATATGCAGAACCAGCGATATCTTGGTTTTCGTGGGGTTTCAAGCTGAGATATGCATTTTTTACGATAATCTTGGTGAGACTTCTGTTCGAAGTATGCTTAATCATCGAGATCGCTCGTTTCGAGCTATTTAATGCGCGAAACACTTTATCTGGTGTTTTCACCACTCCACAGTGCGTATGATATGCAGAACCGGCGATATCTTGGTTTTCGTGGGGTTTCAAGCTGAGATATGCGTTTTCTGCGATAATCTTGGTGAGACTTCTATCAGAAGTAAGCGGAAACATCGAGATCCCTCTTTTCCAGCTCTTTAATGCGAGAAACACGTTATCTGGGGTTTTCACCACTCCACAGTTGGTTTGATATGCATAACCGGCGATATCTTGGTTTTCGTGGGGTTTCAAGCTGAGATATGCGTTTTCTGCGATAATCTTGGTGAGACTTCTATCAGAAGTAAGCGGAAACATCGAGATCCCTCTTTTCCAGCTCTTTAATGCGAGAAACACGTTATCTGGTGTTTTCACCTCTCCACAGTGCGTTTGATATGCAGAACCGGCGACATCTTGGCTTTCGTCGGGTATCAACCTGAGATATGCATTTTCTGCGATAAACTTGGTGAGAATTCATTTAGAAGTATGCAGAATCATCGAGATCGCTCTTTTAGAGCTATATAATGCGAGAAACACGTTATCTGGTGTTTTGACCACTCCACAGTGCGTATGATGTGCAGAACCGACGATATCCTGGTTTTCGTGGGGTTTCAAGCTCAGATATGCATTTTGTGCGATAATATTGGAGAGACTTCAGACAGAAGTATGCAGAATCATCAAGATCGAACTTTTCGAGCTATTTTATGCGAGAAACACGTTAACTGGTGTTTTCGCCACTCCACAGTGCGTTTGATATGCAGATCCGGCGACATCTTGGATTTCGTCGGGGTTCAAGCTGAGATTTGCAATTCCTGCGATAATCTTGGTGAGACTTCTGTCCGAAGTATGCTTAATCATCGAGAACGCTCTTTTCGAGCTAGTTAATGCGAGAAACACGTTATCTGGTGTTTTCAGCACTCCACAGTGCGTTTGATATGCAGAACCGGCGATATCTTGGTTTTCGTGGGGTTTCCAGCTGAGATATGCATTTTCTGCGATAATCTTGGTGAGTCTTCTGTCAGAAGTATGCAGAATCATCGAGATCCCTCTTTTCGAGCTCTTTAATGCGAGAAACACGTTATCTGGTGTTTTCACCACTCCACAGTGCGTTTGATATGCAGAACCGGCGACATCTTGATTTTCGTGAGATTTCAACCTGAGATATGCATTTTCTGCGATCATATTGGTGAGACTTCAGTCAGAAGTATGCAGAATCATCTAGATCGCTCGTTTCGAGCTATTTAAAGCGAGAAACCCGTTATCTGGTTGTTTTGACCACTCCACAGAGCGTTTGATATGTAGAGCCGCCGATAACTTGGTTTTCGTGGGGTTTCCAGATGAAATATGCATTTTCTGCGATAATCTTGGTGTTTCATCTATGAGAAGTATGCAGAATCATCGAGAACGCTCTTTTCGAGCTAGTTAATGCGAGATACACGTTTTCTGATGTTTTCACCACTCCATAGTGCGTCTGATATGCAGAACCGGCGATATCTTGGTTTTCGTGGGGTTTCCAGCTGAGATATGCAATTTCTGTGATAATCTTGGTGAGTCTTCTGTCAGAAGTATGCAGAATCATCGAGATCCCTCTTTTCGAGCTCTTTAATGCGAGAAACACGTTATCTGGTGTTTTCACCACTCCACAGTGCGTTTGATATGCAGAACCGGCGACATCTTGATTTTCGTGAGATTTCAACCTGAGATATGCATTTTCGTCGATAATCTTGGTGAGTCTTCTGTCAGTACTATGCAGAATCATCGAGACCCCTCTTTTCGAGCTATTTAATGCGAGAGACACGTTATCTGGTGTTTTCACCACTCCACAGTGCGTTTGATATGCAGAACAGGCGACATCTTAATTTTCGTGAGATTTCAAGCTGCGATATGCATTTTCTACGATAACCATGGTGAGTCTTCTGTCAGAAGTATGCAGAATCATCTAGATCGCTCTCTTCGAGCTATTTAATGTGAGAAACACGTTTTCTGGTGTATTCACCACCCCACAGTACGTTTGACATGCAGAACCGGATATATCTTGGTTTCGGTCGGGTTTCAAGCTGAGATATGCATTTTCTACGATAATCTTCGTGAGACTTCTGTCAGAAGTATGCAGAATCATCGGGATCTCTCTTTTCGAGCTATTTAATGCGAGAAACACGTTTTCTGGTGTATTCACCACTCCACAGTACGTTTGACATGCAGAACAGGAGATATCTTGGTTTAGGTCGGGTATCAAGCTGAGATATGCATTTTCAACGATAATCTTGGTGAGACTTCTGTCAGAAGTATGCAGAATCATCGGGATCGCTCTTTTCGAGCTATTTAATGCGAGAAACACGTTGTCTGGTTGGTTTCACGACTCCACAGTGCGTTTGATATGCAGAACCGGCGACATCTTGATTTTCGTGAGGTTTCAAGCTGAGATATGCATTTTCTGCTATAATATTGGTGAGTCTTCTGTCAGTAGGATGCAGAATCATCGAGACCCCTCTTTTCGAGCTATTTAATGCGAGAAACACGTTATCTGGTGTTTTCACCACTCCACAGTGCGTTTGATATGCAGAACAGGCGACATCTTGATTATCGTGAGATTTCAAGCTGAGATATGCATTTTCTACGATAACCATGGTGAGTCTTCTGTCAGGAGTATGCAGAATCATCTAGATCGCTCTTTTCGAGCTATTTGATGCGAGAAACACGTTTTCTGGTGTTTTCACCACGCCACAGTGCGTTTAATATGCAGAACCGGCGACATCGTGGTTTTCGTCGGGTTTCAAGCTGAGATATGCATTTTCTGCGATCATATTGGTGAGACTTCAGTCAGAAGTATGCAGAATCATCTAGATCGCTCGTTTCGAGCTATTTCAAACGAGAAACACGTTATCTGGTTGTTTTGACCACTCCACAGTGCGTTTGATATGTAGAGCCGCCGATAACTTGGTTTTCGTGGGGTTTCCAGCTGAAATATGCATTTTCTGCGATAATCTTGGTGTTTCATCTATGAGAAGTATGCAGAATCATCGAGAACGCTCTTTTCGAGCTAGTTAATGCGAGATACACGTTATCTGGTGTTTTCACCACTCCACAGTGCGTTTGATATGCAGAACCGGCGACATCTTTATTTTCGTGAGATTTCAAGCTGAGATATGCATTTTCTACGATAACCATGGTGAGTCTTCTGTCAGGAGTATGCAGAATCATCTAGATCGCTCTTTTCGAGCTATTTGATGCGAGAAACACGTTTTCTGGTGTTTTCACCACGCCACAGTGCGTTTAATATGCAGAACCGGCGACATCGTGGTTTTCGTCGGGTTTCAAGCTGAGATATGCATTTTCTGCGATCATATTGGTGAGACTTCAGTCAGAAGTATGCAGAATCATCGGGATCTCTCTTTTCGAGCTATTTAATGCGAGAAGCACGTTTTCTGGTGTATTCACCACTCCACAGTACGTTTGACATGCAGAACAGGAGATATCTTGGTTTAGGTCGGGTATCAAGCTGAGATATGCATTTTCGTCGATAATCTTGGTGAGTCTTCTGTCAGTACTATGCAGAATCATCGAGACCCCTCTTTTCGAGCTATTTAATGCGAGAGACACGTTATCTGGTGTTTTCACCACTCCACAGTGCGTTTGATATGCAGAACAGGCGACATCTTAATTTTCGTGAGATTTCAAGCTGCGATATGCATTTTCTACGATAACCATGGTGAGTCTTCTGTCAGAAGTATGCAGAATCATCTAGATCGCTCTCTTCGAGCTATTTAATGTGAGAAACACGTTTTCTGGTGTATTCACCACCCCACAGTACGTTTGACATGCAGAACCGGATATATCTTGGTTTCGGTCGGGTTTCAAGCTGAGATATGCATTTTCTACGATAATCTTCGTGAGACTTCTGTCAGAAGTATGCAGAATCATCGGGATCTCTCTTTTCGAGCTATTTAATGCGAGAAACACGTTTTCTGGTGTATTCACCACTCCACAGTACGTTTGACATGCAGAACAGGAGATATCTTGGTTTAGGTCGGGTATCAAGCTGAGATATGCATTTTCAACGATAATCTTGGTGAGACTTCTGTCAGAAGTATGCAGAATCATCGGGATCGCTCTTTTCGAGCTATTTAATGCGAGAAACACGTTGTCTGGTTGGTTTCACGACTCCACAGTGCGTTTGATATGCAGAACCGGCGACATCTTGATTTTCGTGAGGTTTCAAGCTGAGATATGCATTTTCTGCTATAATATTGGTGAGTCTTCTGTCAGTAGGATGCAGAATCATCGAGACCCCTCTTTTCGAGCTATTTAATGCGAGAAACACGTTATCTGGTGTTTTCACCACTCCACAGTGCGTTTGATATGCAGAACAGGCGACATCTTGATTATCGTGAGATTTCAAGCTGAGATATGCATTTTCTACGATAACCATGGTGAGTCTTCTGTCAGGAGTATGCAGAATCATCTAGATCGCTCTTTTCGAGCTATTTGATGCGAGAAACACGTTTTCTGGTGTTTTCACCACGCCACAGTGCGTTTAATATGCAGAACCGGCGACATCGTGGTTTTCGTCGGGTTTCAAGCTGAGATATGCATTTTCTGCGATCATATTGGTGAGACTTCAGTCAGAAGTATGCAGAATCATCTAGATCGCTCGTTTCGAGCTATTTCAAACGAGAAACACGTTATCTGGTTGTTTTGACCACTCCACAGTGCGTTTGATATGTAGAGCCGCCGATAACTTGGTTTTCGTGGGGTTTCCAGCTGAAATATGCATTTTCTGCGATAATCTTGGTGTTTCATCTATGAGAAGTATGCAGAATCATCGAGAACGCTCTTTTCGAGCTAGTTAATGCGAGATACACGTTATCTGGTGTTTTCACCACTCCACAGTGCGTTTGATATGCAGAACCGGCGACATCTTTATTTTCGTGAGATTTCAAGCTGAGATATGCATTTTCTACGATAACCATGGTGAGTCTTCTGTCAGGAGTATGCAGAATCATCTAGATCGCTCTTTTCGAGCTATTTGATGCGAGAAACACGTTTTCTGGTGTTTTCACCACGCCACAGTGCGTTTAATATGCAGAACCGGCGACATCGTGGTTTTCGTCGGGTTTCAAGCTGAGATATGCATTTTCTGCGATCATATTGGTGAGACTTCAGTCAGAAGTATGCAGAATCATCGGGATCTCTCTTTTCGAGCTATTTAATGCGAGAAGCACGTTTTCTGGTGTATTCACCACTCCACAGTACGTTTGACATGCAGAACAGGAGATATCTTGGTTTAGGTCGGGTATCAAGCTGAGATATGCATTTTCAACGATAATCTTGGTGAGACTTCTGTCAGAAGTATGCAGAATCATCGGGATCGCTCTTTTCGAGCTATTTAATGCGAGAAACACGTTGTCTGGTTGGTTTCACGACTCCACAGTGCGTTTGATATGCAGAACCGGCGACATCTTGATTTTCGTGAGGTTTCAAGCTGAGATATGCATTTTCTGCTATAATATTGGTGAGTCTTCTGTCAGTAGGATGCAGAATCATCGAGACCCCTCTTTTCGAGCTATTTAATGCGAGAAACACGTTATCTGGTGTTTTCACCACTCCACAGTGCGTTTGATATGCAGAACCAGCGATATCTTGGCTTTCGTGGGGTTTCAAGCTGAGATATGCATTTTTTACGATAATCTTGGTGAGACTTCTGTCCGAAGTATGCAGAATCATCGAGATCGCACTTTTCGAGCTATTTAATGCGAGAAACACGTTATCTGGGGTTTTCACCACTCCACAGTTGGTTTGATATGCATAACCGGCGATATCTTGGTTTTCGTGGGGTTTCAAGCTGAGATATGCGTTTTCTGCGATAATCTTGGTGAGACTTCTATCAGAAGTAAGCGGAAACATCGAGATCCCTCTTTTCCAGCTCTTTAATGCGAGAAACACGTTATCTGGTGTTTTCACCTCTCCACAGTGCGTTTGATATGCAGAACCGGCGACATCTTGGCTTTCGTCGGGTATCAACCTGAGATATGCATTTTCTGCGATAATCTTGGTGAGAATTCATTTAGAAGTATGCAGAATCATCTAGATCGCTCTTTTCGAGCTATTTGATGCGAGAAACACGTTTTCTGGTGTTTTCACCACGCCACAGTGCGTTTGATATGCAGAACCGGCGACATCGTGGTTTTCGTCGGGTTTCAAGCTGAGATATGCATTTTCTGCGATCATATTGGTGAGACTTCAGTCAGAAGTATGCAGAATCATCTAGATCGCTCGTTTCGAGCTATTTAAAGCGAGAAACCCGTTATCTGGTTGTTTTGACCACTCCACAGTGCGTTTGATATGCAGATCCGGCGACATCTTGGATTTCGTCGGGGTTCAAGCTGCGATTTGCAATTCCTGCGATAATCTTGGTGAGACTTCTGTCCGAAGTATGCTTAATCATCGAGAACGCTCTTTTCGAGATGGTTAATGCGAGAAACACGTTATCTGGTGTTTTCAGCACTCCACAGTGCGTTTGATATGCAGAACCGGCGATATCTTGGTTTTCGTGGGGTTTCCAGCTGAGATATGCATTTTCTGCGATAATCTTGGTGAGAATTCATTTAGAAGTATGCAGAATCATCGAGATCCCTCTTTTCGAGCTCTTTAATGCGAGAAACACGTTATCTGGTGTTTTCACCACTCCACAGTGCGTTTGATATGCAGAACCGGCGACATCTTGATTTTCGTGAGATTTCAACCTGAGATATGCATTTTCGTCGATAATCTTGGTGAGACTTCAGTCAGAAGTATGCAGAATCATCTAGATCGCTCGTTTCGAGCTATTTAAAGCGAGAAACCCGTTATCTGGTTGTTTTGACCACTCCACAGTGCGTTTGATATGTAGAGCCGCCGATAACTTGGTTTTCGTGGGGTTTCCAGATGAAATATGCATTTTCTGCGATAATCTTGGTGTTTCATCTATGAGAAGTATGCAGAATCATCGAGAACGCTCTTTTCGAGCTAGTTAATGCGAGATACACGTTTTCTGATGTTTTCACCACTCCATAGTGCGTCTGATATGCAGAACCGGCAGTATCTTGGTTTTCGTGGGGTTTCCAGCTGAGATATGCAATTTCTGTGATAATCTTGGTGAGTCTTCTGTCAGAAGTATGCAGAATCATCGAGATCCCTCTTTTCGAGCTCTTTAATGCGAGAAACACGTTATCTGGTGTTTTCACCACTCCACAGTGCGTTTGATATGCAGAACCGGCGACATCTTGATTTTCGTGAGATTTCAACCTGAGATATGCATTTTCGTCGATAATCTTGGTGAGTCTTCTGTCAGTACTATGCAGAATCATCGAGACCCCTCTTTTCGAGCTATTTAATGCGAGAGACACGTTATCTGGTGTTTTCACCACTCCACAGTGCGTTTGATATGCAGAACAGGCGACATCTTAATTTTCGTGAGATTTCAAGGTGCGATATGCATTTTCTACGAT
The DNA here is from genome assembly GCA_951804975.1 of Anthophora plumipes. Lineage (NCBI taxonomy): Eukaryota > Metazoa > Arthropoda > Insecta > Hymenoptera > Apidae > Anthophora > Anthophora plumipes. Next base: position 414,136 of record CATORF010000403.1, read on the forward strand.
AACCATGGTGAGTCTTCTGTCAGAAGTATGCAGAATCATCTAGATCGCTCTCTTCGAGCTATTTAATGTGAGAAACACGTTTTCTGGTGTATTCACCACTCCACAGTACGTTTGACATGCAGAACAGGAGATATCTTGGTTTAGGTCGGGTATCAAGCTGAGATATGCATTTTCAACGATAATCTTGGTGAGACTTCTGTCAGAAGTATGCAGAATCATCGGGATCGCTCTTTTCGAGCTATTTAAGGCGAGAAACACGTTGTCTGGTTGGTTTCACGACTCCACAGTGCGTTTGATATGCAGAACCGGCGACATCTTGATTTTCGTGAGGTTTCAAGCTGAGATATGCATTTTCTGCTATAATATTGGTGAGTCTTCTGTCAGTAGGATGCAGAATCATCGAGACCCCTCTTTTCGAGCTATTTAATGCGAGAAACACGTTATCTGGTGTTTTCACCACTCCACAGTGCGTTTGATATGCAGAACAGGCGACATCTTGATTGTCGTGAGATTTCAAGCTGAGATATGCATTTTCTACGATAACCATGGTGAGTCTTCTGTCAGGAGTATGCAGAATCATCTAGATCGCTCTTTTCGAGCTATTTAATGCGAGAAACACGTTATATGGTTGTTTTCACCACTCCACAGTGCGTTTGATATGCAGAACCAACGATATCTTGGTTTTCGTGGGGTTTCAAGCTGAGATATGCATGTTTTACGATAATCTTGGTGAGACTTCTGTTCGAAGTATGCTTAATCATCGAGATCGCTCGTTTCGAGCTATTTAATGCGCGAAACACTTTATCTGGTGTTTTCACCACTCCACAGTGCGCATGATATGCAGAACCGGCGATATCTTGGTTTTCGTGGGGTTTCAAGCTGAGATATACATTTTCTGCGGTAATCTTGGTGAGACTTCTGTCTGAAGTATGCTGAAACATCGAGATCGCTCTGTTCGAGCTAGTTAATGCGAGAAAAACCTTATCCGGTGTTTTCACCACTCCACAGTTCGTTTGATATGCAGAACCAGCGATATCTTGGCTTTCGTGGGGTTTCAAGCTGAGATATGCATTTTTTACGATAATCTTGGTGAGACTTCTGTCAGAAGTATGCAGAATCATCTAGATCGCTCTTTTCGAGCTATTTGATGCGAGAAACACGTTTTCTGGTGTTTTCACCACGCCACAGTGCGTTTGATATGCAGAACCGGCGACATCGTGGTTTTCGTCGGGTTTCAAGCTGAGATATGCATTTTCTGCGATCATATTGGTGAGACTTCAGTTAGAAGTATGCAGAATCATCGAGATCGCTCTATTCGAGCTATTTAATGCGAGAAACACGTTATCTGGTTGTTTTCACCACTCCACAGTGCGTTTGATATGCAGATCCGGCGACATCTTGGATTTCGTCGGGGTTCAAGCTGAGATTTGCAATTCCTGCGATAATCTTGGTGAGACTTCTGTCCGAAGTATGCTTAATCATCGAGAACGCTCTTTTCGAGCTGGTTAATGCGAGAAACATGTTATCTGGTGTTTTCAGCACTCCACAGTGCGTTTGATATGCAGAACCGGCGATATCTTGGTTTTCGTGGGGTTTCCAGCTGAGATATGCATTTTCTGCGATAATCTTGGTGAGTCTTCTGTCAGAAGTATGCAGAATCATCTAGATCGCTCTTTTCGAGCTATTTGATGCGAGAAACACGTTTTCTGGTGTTTTCACCACGCCACAGTGCGTTTGATATGCAGAACCGGCGACATCGTGGTTTTCGCCGGGTTTCAAGCTGAGATATGCATTTTCTGCGATCATATTGGTGAGACTTCAGTCAGAAGTATGCAGAATCACCTAGATCGCTCGTTTCGAGCTATTTAAAGCGAGAAACACTTTATCTGGTTGTTTTGACCACTCCACAGTGCATTTGATATGTAGAGCCGCCGATAACTTGGTTTTCGTGGGGTTTCCAGCTGAAATATGCATTTTCTGCGATAATCTTGGTGTTTCATCTATGAGAAGTATGCAGAATCATCGAGAAAGCTCTTTTCGAGCTAGTTAATGCGAGATACACGTTTTCTGATGTTTTCACCACTCCATAGTGCGTCTGATATGCAGAACCGGCGATATCTTGGTTTTCGTGGGGTTTCCAGCTGAGATATGCAATTTCTGTGATAATCTTGGTGAGTCTTCTGTCAGAAGTATGCAGAATCATCTAGATCGCTCTTGTCGAGCTATTTAATGCGAGAAACACTTTTTCTGGTGTTTTCACCACGCCACAGTGCGTTTGATATGCAGAACCGGCGACATCGTTGTTTTCGTCGGGTTTCAAGCTGAGATATAGCATTTTCTGCGATAATATTGGTGAGACTTCAGTCAGAAGTATGCAGAATCATCTAGATCGCTCGTTTCGAGCTATCTAAAGCGAGAAACACGTTATCTGCTTGTTTTCCCCACTCCACAGTGCGTTTGATATGCAGAACCGGCGATATCTTGGTTTTCGTGGGGTTTCCAGCTGAGATATGCATTTTCTGCGATAATCTTGGTGAGTCTTCTGTCAGAAGTATGCAGAATCATCGAGATCGCTCTATTCGAGCTATTTAATGCGAGAAACACGTTATCTGGTTGTTTTCACCTATCCACAGTGCGTTTGATATGCAGAAACGGAGATATCTTGGTTTCGGTCGGGTTTCAAGCTGAGATATGCATTTTCTGCGATAATCTTGGTGAGTCTTCTGTCAGAAGTATGCAGAATCATCTAGATCGCTCGTTTCGAGCTACTTAATGCGAGAAACACGTTATCTGGTGTTTTCACCACTCCACAGTGCGTTTAACTTGCAGAACCGGCGACATCTTGGATTTCGTCGGGGTTCAAGCTGGGATATGCATTTTCAACGATAATCTTGGTAAGAATTCTGTCAGAAGTTTGCAGTATCATCTAGATCGCTCTTTTCGAGCTACTTAATGCGAGAAACACGTTTTCTGGTGCTTTGACCACTCCACAGTGCGTTTGATATGTAGAACCGCCGATAACTTGGTTTTCGTGGGGATTCCAGCTGAAATATGCATTTTCTGCGATAATATTGGTGAGACTTCAGTCAGAAGTATGCAGAATCATCTAGATCGCTCGTTTCGAGTTATTTAATGCGAGAAACACGTTATCTGGTTGTTTTCACCACTCCACAGTGCGTTTGATACGCAGAACCGGCGACATCTTGATTTTCGTGAGGTTTCAAGCTGAGATATGCATTTTCTGCGATAATCTTGGTGAGTCTTCTGTCAGAAGTATGCAGAATCATCTAGATCGCTCTTTTCGAGCTATTTGATGCGAGAAACACGTTTTCTGGTGTTTTCACCACGCCACTGTGCGTTTGATATGCAGAACCGGCGACATCGTGGTTTTCGTCGGGTTTCAAGCTGAGATATGCATTTTCTGCGATCATATTGGTGAGACTTCAGTCAGAAGTATGCAGAATCATCGAGATCGCTCTATTCGAGCTATTTAATGCGAGAAACACGTTATCTGGTTGTTTTCACCACTCCACAGTGCCTTTGATATGCAGATCCGGCGACATCTTGGATTTCGTCGGGGTTCAAGCTGAGATTTGCAATTCCTGCGATAATCTTGGTGAGACTTCTGTCCGAAGTATGCTTAACCATCGAGAACGCTCTTTTCGTGCTGGTTAATGCGAGAAACACGTTATCTGGTGTTTTCAGCACTCCACAGTGCGTTTGATATGCAGAACCGGCGACATCTTGATTTTCGTGAGGTTTCAAGCTGAGATATGCATTTTCTGCTATAATATTGGTGAGTCTTCTGTCAGTAGGATGCAGAATCATCGAGACCCCTCTTTTCGAGCTAGTTAATGCAAGAAAAACCTTATCCGGTGTTTTCACCACTCCACAGTTCGTTTGATATGCAGAACCAGCGATATCTTGGCTTTCGTGGGGTTTCAAGCTGAGATATGCATTTTTTACGATAATCTTGGTGAGACTTCTGTCAGAAGTATGCAGAATCATCTAGATCGCACTTTTCGAGCTATTTAATGCGCGAAACACGTTATCTGGTGTTTTCACCACTCCACAGTGCGTATGATATGCAGAACCGGCGATATCTTGGTTTTCGTGGGGTTTCAAGCTGAGATATACATTTTCTGCGGTAATCTTGGTGAGACTTCTGTCCGAAGTATGCTGAAACATCGAGATCGCTCTGTTCGAGCTAGTTAATGCGAGAAAAACGTTATCCGGTGTTTTCACCACTCCACAGTTCGTTTGATATGCAGAACCAGCGATATCTTGGCTTTCGTGGGGTTTCAAGCTGAGATATGCATTTTTTACGATAATCTTGGTGAGACTTCTGTCAGAAGTATGCAGAATCATCTAGATCGCTCTTTTCGAGCTATTTAATGCGCGAAACACGTTATCTGGTGTTTTCACCACTCCACAGTGCGTATGATATGCAGAACCGGCGATATCTTGGTTTTCGTGGGGTTTCAAGCTGAGATATACATTTTCTGCGGTAATCTTGGTGAGACTTCTGTCCGAAGTATGCTGAAACATCGAGATCGCTCTGTTCGAGCTAGTTAATGCGAGAAAAACCTTATCCGGTGTTTTCACCACTCCACAGTTCGTTTGATATGCAGATCCGGCGACATCTTGGATTTCGTCGGGGTTCAAGCTGAGATTTGCAATTCCTGCGATAATCTTGGTGAGACTTCTTTGAGAAGTATGCAGAATCATCTAGATCGCTCGTTTCGAGCTATTTAAAGCGAGAAACACGTTATCTGGTTGTTTTCCCCACTCCACAGTGCGTTTGATATGCAGAACCGGCGATATCTTGGTTTTCGTGGGGTTTCCAGCTGAGATATGCATTTTCTGCGATAATCTTGGTGAGTCTTCTGTCAGAAGTATGCAGAATCATCGAGATCGCTCTATTCGAGCTATTTAATGCGAGAAACACGTTATCTGGTTGTTTTCACCACTCCACAGTGCGTTTGATATGCAGAACCGGCGATATCTTGGTTTTCGTGGGGTTTCCAGCTGAGATATGCATTTTCTGCGATAATCTTGGTGAGTCTTCTGTCAGAAGTATGCAGAATCATCTAGATCGCTCTTTTCGAGCTATTTGATGCGAGAAACACGTTTTCTGGTGTTTTCACCACGCCACAGTGCGTTTGATATGCAGAACCGGCGACATCGTGGTTTTCGTCGGGTTTCAAGATGAGATATGCATTTTCTGCGATCATATTGGTGAGACTTCAGTCAGAAGTATGCAGAATCATCTAGATCGCTCGTTTCGAACTATTTAAAGCGAGAAACACTTTATCTGGTTGTTTTGACCACTCCACAGTGCGTTTTATATGTAGAGCCGCCGATAACTTGGTTTTCGTGGGGTTTCCAGCTGAAATATGCATTTTCTGCGATAATCTTGGTGTTTCATCTATGAGAAGTATGCAGAATCATCGAGAACGCTCTTTTCGAGCTAGTTATTGCGAGATACACGTTTTCTGATGTTTTCACCACTCCATAGTGCGTCTGATATGCAGAACCGGCGATATCTTGGTTTTCGTGGGGTTTCCAGCTGAGATATGCAATTTCTGTGATAATCTTGGTGAGTCTTCTGTCAGAAGTATGCAGAATCATCTAGATCGCTCTTTTCGAGCTATTTAATGCGAGAAACACTTTTTCTGGTGTTTTCACCACGCCACAGTGCGTTTGATATGCAGAACCGGCGACATCGTTGTTTTTGTCGGGTTTCAAGCTGAGATATAGCATTTTCTGCGATAATATTGGTGAGACTTCAGTCAGAAGTATGCAGAATCATCTAGATCGCTCGTTTCGAGCTATTTAAAGCGAGAAACACGTTATCTGGTTGTTTTCCCCACTCCACAGTGCGTTCGATATGCAGAACCGGCGATATCTTGGTTTTCGTGGGGTTTCCAGCTGAGATATGCATTTTCTGCGATAATCTTGGTGAGTCTTCTGTCAGAAGTATGCAGAATCATCGAGATCGCTCTATTCGAGCTATTTAATGCGAGAAACACGTTATCTGGTTGTTTTCACCACTCCATAGTGCGTCTGATATGCAGAACCGGCGATATCTTGGTTTTCGTGGGGTTTCCAGCTGAGATATGCATTTTCTGCGATAATCTTGGTGAGTCTTCTGTCAGAAGTATGCAGAATCATCGAGATCGCTCTATTCGAGCTATTTAATGCGAGAAACACGTTATCTGGTTGTTTTCACCACTCCATAGTGCGTCTGATATGCAGAACCGGCGATATCTTGGTTTTCGTGGGGTTTCCAGCTGAGATATGCATTTTCTGCGATAATCTTGGTGAGTCTTCTGTCAGAAGTATGCAGAATCATCTAGATCGCTCTTTTCGAGCTATTTAATGCGAGAAACACGTTATCTGGTGTTTTTACCCCTCCACAGTGCGTTTGATATGCAGAACCGGCGACATCTTGATTTTCGTGATGTTTCTAGCTGAGATAGGCATTTTCTGCGATAATATTGGTGAGACTTCAGTCAGAAGTATGCAGAATCATCTAGATCGCTCTTTTCGAGCTATTTAATGCGGGAAACACGTTTTCTGGTGTATTCACCACTCCACAGTGCGTTTGATATGCAGAACCGGCGACATCTTGATTTTCGTGGTGTTTCCAGCTGGGATATGCATTTTCTGCGATAATCTTGGTGTTTCATCTATGAGAAGTATGCAGAATCATCGAGAACGCTCTTTTCGAGCTAGTTATTGCGAGATACACGTTTTCTGATGTTTTCACCACTCCATAGTGCGTCTGATATGCAGAACCGGCGATATCTTGGTTTTCGTGGGGTTTCCAGCTGAGATATGCATTTTCTGCGATAATCTTGGTGAGTCTTCTGTCAGAAGTATGCAGAATCATCTAGATCGCTCTTTTCGAGCTATTTGATGCGAGAAACACGTTTTCTGGTGTTTACACCACTCCACAGTGCGTTTGATATGCAGAACCGGCGACATCGTGGTTTTCGTCGGGTTTCAAGCTGAGATATGCATTTTCTGCGATCATATTGGTGAGACTTCAGTCAGAAGTATGCAGAATCACCTAGATCGCTCGTTTCGAGCTATTTAATGCGAAAAAACAAGTTTTCTGGTGTTTTGACCACTCCACAGTGCGTTTGATATGTAGAGCCGCCGATAACTTGGTTTTCGTGGGGCTTCCAGCTGAAATATGCATTTTCTGCGATAATCTTGGTGAGTCTTCTGTCAGAAGTATGCAGAATCATCGAGATCGCTCTATTCGAGCTATTTGATGCGAGAAACACGTTTTCTGGTGTTTTCACCACGCCACAGTGCGTTTGATATGCAGAACCGGCGACATCGTGGTTTTCGTCGGGTTTCAAGCTGAGATATGCATTTTCTGCGATCATATTGGTGAGACTTCAGTCAGAAGTATGCAGAATCATCTAGATCGCTCGTTTCGAGCTATTTAAAGCGAGAAACACGTTATCTGGTTGTTTTCCCCACTCCACAGTGCGTTTGATATGCAGAACCGGCGATATCTTGGTTTTCGTGGGGTTTCCAGCTGAGATATGCATTTTCTGCGATAATCTTGGTGAGTCTTCTGTCAGAAGTATGCAGAATCATCGAGATCGCTCTATTCGAGCTATTTAATGCGAGAAACACGTTATCTGGTTGTTTTCACCACTCCACAGTGCGTTTGATATGCAGAACCGGCGATATCTTGGTTTTCGTGGGGTTTCCAGCTGAGATATGCATTTTCTGCGATAATCTTGGTGAGTCTTCTGTCAGAAGTATGCAGAATCATCTAGATCGCTCTTTTCGAGCTATTTGATGCGAGAAACACGTTTTCTGGTGTTTTCACCACGCCACAGTGCGTTTGATATGCAGAACCGGCGACATCGTGGTTTTCGTCGGGTTTCAAGCTGAGATATGCATTTTCTGCGATCATATTGGTGAGACTTCAGTCAGAAGTATGCAGAATCATCTAGATCGCTCGTTTCGAGCTATTTAAAGCGAGAAACACTTTATCTGGTTGTTTTGACCACTCCACAGTGCGCTTGATATGTAGAGCCGCCGATAACTTGGTTTTCGTGGGGTTTCCAGCTGAAATATGCATTTTCTGCGATAATCTTGGTGTTTCATCTATGAGAAGTATGCAGAATCATCGAGAACGCTCTTTTCGAGCTAGTTATTGCGAGATACACGTTTTCTGATGTTTTCACCACTCCATAGTGCGTCTGATATGCAGAACCGGCGATATCTTGGTTTTCGTGGGGTTTCCAGCTGAGATATGCATTTTCTGCGATAATCTTGGTGAGTCTTCTGTCAGAAGTATGCAGAATCATCTAGATCGCTCTTTTCGAGCTATTTGATGCGAGAAACACGTTTTCTGGTGTTTACACCACTCCACAGTGCGTTTGATATGCAGAACCGGCGACATCGTGGTTTTCGTCGGGTTTCAAGCTGAGATATGCATTTTCTGCGATCATATTGGTGAGACTTCAGTCAGAAGTATGCAGAATCACCTAGATCGCTCGTTTCGAGCTATTTAATGCGAGATACACGTTTTCTGGTGTTTTCACCACTCCATAGTGCGTCTGATATTCAGAACCGGCGATATCTTGGTTTTCGTGGGGTTTCCAGCTGAGATATGCATTTTCTGCGATAATCTTGGTGAGACTTTAGTCAGAACTATGCAGAATCATCTAGATCGCTCGTTTCGAGCTATTTAATGCGAAAAAACAAGTTTTCTGGTGTTTTGACCACTCCACAGTGCGTTTGATATGTAGAGCCGCCGATAACTTTGTTTTCGTGGGGCTTCCAGCTGAAATATGCATTTTCTGCGATAATCTTGGTGAGTCTTCTGTCAGAAGTATGCAGAATCATCGAGATCGCTCTATTCGAGCTATTTAATGCGAGAAACACGTTATCTGGTTGTTTTCACCACTCCACAGTGCGTTTGATATGCAGAACCGGCGATATCTTGGTTTTCGTGGGGTTTCCAGCTGAGATATGCATTTTCTGCGATAATCTTGGTGAGTCTTCTGTCAGAAGTATGCAGAATCATCGAGATCGCTCTATTCGAGCTATTTAATGCGAGAAACACGTTATCTGGTTGTTTTCACCTATCCACAGTGCGTTTGATATGCAGAAACGGAGATGTCTTGGTTTCGGTCGGGTTTCAAGCTGAGATATGCATTTTCTGCGATAATCTTGGTGAGTCTTCTGTCGGAAGTATGCAGAATCATCTAGATCGCTCGGTTCGAGCTACTTAATGCGAGAAACACGTTATCTGGTGTTTTCACCACTCCACAGTGCGTTTAACTTGCAGAACCGGCGACATCTTGGATTTCGTCGGGGTTCAAGCTGGGATATGCATTTTCAACGATAATCTTGGTAAGAATTCTGTCAGAAGTATGCAGTATCATCTAGATCGCTCTTTTCGAGCTACTTAATGCGAGAAACACGTTTTCTGGTGCTTTGACCCCTCCACAGTGCGTTTGATATGTAGAACCGCCGATAACTTGGTTTTCGTGGGGATTCCAGCTGAAATATGCATTTTCTGCGATAATATTGGTGAGACTTCAGTCAGAAGTATGCAGAATCATCTAGATCGCTCGTTTCGAGTTATTTAATGCGAGAAACACGTTATCTGGTTGTTTTCACCACTCCACAGTGCGTTTGATATGCAGAACCGGCGACATCTTGATTTTCGTGAGGTTTCAAGCTGAGATATGCATTTTCTGCGATAATCTTGGTGAGTCTTCTGTCAGAAGTATGCAGAATCATCTAGATCGCTCTTTTCGAGCTATTTGATGCGAGAAACACGTTTTCTGGTGTTTACACCACTCCACAGTGCGTTTGATATGCAGAACCGGCGACATCGTGGTTTTCGTCGGGTTTCAAGCTGAGATATGCATTTTCTGCGATCATATTGGTGAGACTTCAGTCAGAAGTATGCAGAATCACCTAGATCGCTCGTTTCGAGCTATTTAATGCGAGATACACGTTTTCTGGTGTTTTCACCACTCCATAGTGCGTCTGATATGCAGAACCGGCGATATCTTGGTTTTCGTGGGGTTTCCAGCTGAGATATGCATTTTCTGCGATAATCTTGGTGAGACTTTAGTCAGAACTATGCAGAATCATCTAGATCGCTCGTTTCGAGCTATTTAATGCGAAAAAACAAGTCTTCTGGTGTTTTGACCACTCCACAGTGCGTTTGATATGTAGAGCCGCCGATAACTTGGTTTTCGTGGGGCTTCCAGCTGAAATATGCATTTTCTGCGATAATCTTTGTGTTTCATCTATGAGAAGTATGCAGAATCATCTAGATCGCTCTTTTCGAGCTATTTAAATCGAGAAACACGTTATCTGGTGTTTTCACCACCCCACAGTGCGTTTGATATGCAGAACCGGCGACATCGTGGTTTTGGTCGGGTTTCAAGCTGAGACATGCATTTTCTGCGATAATCTTGGTGAGACTTTAGTCAGAAGTATGCAGAATCATCTGGATCGCTCGTTTCGAGCTACTTAATGCGAGAAACACGTTATCTGGTGTTTTCACCACTCCACAGTGCGTTTAACTTGCAGAACCGGCGACATCTTGGATTTCGTCGGGGTTCAAGCTGGGATATGCATTTTCAACGATAATCTTGGTAAGAATTCTGTCAGAAGTATGCAGAATCATCGAGATCGCTCTATTCGAGCTATTTAATGCGAGAAACACGTTATCTGGTTGTTTTCACCACTCCACAGTGCGTTTGATATATAGAAACGGAGATATCTTGGTTTCGGTCGGGTTTCAAGCTGAGATATGCATTTTCTGCGATAATCTTGGTGAGTCTTCTGTCAGAAGTATGCAGAATCATCGCGATCGCTCTATTCGAGCTATCTAATGCGAGAAACACGTTATCTGGTGTTTTCATCACTCCACAGGGCGTTTGATATGCAGAACCGGCGATATCTTGGTTTTCGTGGGGTTTCCAGCTGAGATATGCATTTTCTGCGATAATCTTGGTGTTTCATCTATGAGAAGTATGCAGAATCATCGAGAACGCTCTTTTCGAGCTAGTTAATGCGAGATACACGTTTTCTGGTGTTTTCACCACTCCATAGTGCGTCTGATATGCAGAACCGGCGATATCTTGGTTTTCGTGGGGTTTCCAGCCGAGATATGCATTTTCTGCGATAATCTTGGTGAGACTTTAGTCAGAACTATGCAGAATCATCTAGATCGCTCGTTTCGAGCTATTTAATGCGAAAAAACAAGTTTTCTGGTGTTTTGACCACTCCACAGTGCGATTGATATGCAGAACCGGCGACATCGTGTTTTTCGTCGGGTTTCAAGCTGAGATATGCATTTTCTGCGATCATATTGGTGAGACTTCAGTCAGAAGTATGCAGAATCACCTAGATCGCTCGTTTCGAGCTACTTAATGCGAGAAACACGTTATCTGGTGTTTTCACCACTCCACAGTGCGTTCAACTTGCAGAACCTGCGACATCTTGAATTTCGTCGGGGTTCAAGCTGGGATATGCATTTTCAACGATAATCTTGGTAAGAATTCTGTCAGAAGTATGCAGTATCATCTAGATCGCTCTTTTCGAGCTACTTAATGCGAGAAACACGTTTTCTGGTGTTTTGACCACTCCACAGTGCGTTTGATATGTAGAACCGCCGATAACTTGGTTTTCGTGGGGATTCCAGCTGAAATATGCATTTTCTGCGATAATATTGGTGAGACTTCAGTCAGAAGTATGCAGAATCATCTAGATCGCTCGTTTCGAGTTATTTAATGCGAGAAACACGTTATCTGGTTGTTTTCACCACTCCACAGTGCTTTTGATATGCAGAACCGGCGACATCTT